>OX596202.1:1911485-2108716 GCA_951394215.1 Glyphodes perspectalis
ACAAACCTCACTCGCCTCTTCAACATTCATGATCCTTTTCTTACAAGCTCTACGGTTATTATGACTCCTAACATCACCTTCTGTTAATACACGACCAATCTGGTCGTGGTAGGTCTAAGTAAGATCAAATGTATAATTGTGCAAAACCACTACAAGCAAGGAACACGTCATAAACCAAACAGGGACATAATTAACCTTCCCTCTTATTAATTCTCAATCTTGTAAGTGGATATAATAAAATGAAGCAGTACTGTTGCTGCTAAACAGCACTCTATATCGACGCAATAGAGTCCTTTTTTCGTACCCGGAGATGATCTCGGCGGTGACGTTGTTGGCGAGCGTGGTGAGGTCGTCGGTGAACTGGTCGGGGAAGCGCGCCTTGCGCGGCGCCTCGCGCGCGCCGCTCCAGTACAGGTACTCCACCATCGACTTGATCATCAGCTCGAACAGCGCCCTGGGACACAACACGATTATTATAAACATCTATATATTATGGCAATTCTATAATATAATTATAATAAATATCAGACTACATCACATACATTGATCTGACTCCGAGGTAAGCTTAAGCACTTGTGTTACGGATATCAGAATCAACAGTGGTATTACAAATATATACTTAAATATTGGATATTAACACCCAGACACAGAACAAACACAAGTATTCATCATACGAATATTTGTCCTGGGTGGGGATCGAACCCACAACTCTTGGCGCATAGGGCAGGGTCACTACCGAATGCGCCATCGAGCTTGTCAAAATGATTATTATGAGGCGAACACAACCTTATTATAATAAGTTGCGTTTCAGTCAGCAATAGATAGTTTAGATGATACTAGCTGTTTCCCGCGACTCCGCCCACGTAGATTAATATTTCTGTATCCTGTGCATTTTTCCGGGATAAAAAGTAGCCTATATGTTATTCCAGACTATAATCTATTTCTGTGCCAAATTTCATCCTTAACCGTTCAACAGTTTTTGCGTGAAGAAGTAACAAACATACACACACAATCACAATCTTTCGCCTTTATAATATTAGTGTCATGACACAAATGATAAACTATGAAGGGAATACAGCATTATAATATCATGTGTCATCCACCCCAGTCAGGAACAGATATAGTCTATCTGTTGCTAGCTGAGCTTAAAATACATACTATCTATCATCATGCTAGCAATCCCTGCCGGGTGGGTTGAGTCCAAAAAGCAATAAGTTCATACCACATTCAGCCAAAAAATAAACTTGAGTTGGGTTAAATGGAAAATTGTTTAGAAATAGTGACAAGTGGCTAGCTCGTCGCCTACACTCATCACAAACCCACCACTTAATACGCCATTATTCGCCTTTTACAACATGCTAGGCAAGGACAACATGCTCAATGGAGTACATTGAGTCCTGGACCAACATGGCACCATAAAGTGTACGTTACCAAGAATTCTGCATGGCGAGCTCCCTGGTGGAGCCGCTGGCCACCACCCACTGCAGCGCCAGCTCCTCGTGCAGGATCTTGCACGAGCCGTCCGTCATCACTGGCGGTATATAAATAATGCACGCTAAATACGACTCTAGATAGGGTACCTATGAAGATGAGCAAAACTAAATAATAATAAATAATACATAAATTCTCCAGACTGACACACCAATTCCCTAGTCCCAAACTAAGCTTATGCTTGTGCTATGGATACTAGGTACGGATAGACATACTTAAATACGTTTATAAAAATCCATGACTCGAGTACAAATGTCCATGTTCATCACACGAAATATTTGCCCCTAGCGGGATTCGAACCCGCGACCTCTTAGTTTCGTGGTCAGGGTCTCTGACCACTCGACCAACGGGCCAGTCAATAAAAAAATTACGTAGGCACGCATACAAGAATGACGTATTCATTTTCGCTCACCAGATGTCCCTGTTAGGGACAGATGTGACACATAGGGACAGATTATCTCTCGCATACCTTAAAAGTGTATTATAGTCCATTTCAACTAGAAGGATTCCGTGACACTTTGAATTTGACGTTAGTAGTCATGCATCCATATGACAGCCATTCGATTTTTTTTCAATTCGATAATAAGTTCTAGGGCACTTAAATCGACTTTTTAATTTATTTTAATTTGTGTCCTGAATAAAATGAAAATTTTTTTAGCGTATAAAATTAAACATGTATGAAACTGAATATTTTGATTCGTAGAAAGAACGATGCATGAAAAGGAGTATTGACACCTATCACGGTTATCATCTTACGTGAAACGGACTATAGTTCGTTGTAGAAAAGGCGCGTTTGATCATTCATAATGTCAAAGCTGCTTTTAAAACACAACTCGGAACAGGTCTGCTAATTGTCCCGGGTTCCTATCAGTTTCAGTTTTTCTACCTAATTACTACATAATTGTATTATAGTACGAGCTTGAACCAGAAGATAAGATAAGAGGTAATGCAGGTCTAGGTTTTAAGTCTACGTAAGCTTGAGGATAAAAACTCTCCGTGTATAATAATAATAATAATATCTTTGTCACATAAATGTTATATCGTTTCGGTTATATGGTTAACAGAAATGCATATTCTATAGTTACGAAAACAGGTGACAACTGTTGCGTGTGGTAGGAGAACCTGTGTTACAGGCAACAGGGCCCCACTTATATAAAGGAGACTTATCTCCGTGTATGGCATGCTATCACCACAGAGTAATAATATACTACGTACAACAGAGAGTCACTGCCCATACTTGAAAAGTTACTGCTATAACTCGCGCAAGAACAGCGACAGTGGTGAGTGATTGGAACTACAGCAAAGTTTAGTCTGTTTGTCAGGAATAATACGAGATGCAGCTATAAGCACAGGTTAATTATTTCTTAGTAATAATAAGCCGTCTGTGTATAATTCATGGTTTTAAAACAAATATTATTTTGGTTTGTTTCTGAAGAAAATATTTTATAATTATGTTTTTCACCTAAATTTAATAAATTATCTAAGAAATGACGTAAATAACCCATTTAATGAAAAAAAGCATTTTTTGAAAGCAAGTGAAATAATAACGTTTTTATTCGGTTTTATCTCTCAATCGGTCTAAATGATTCCTGTAGCGACATCTGTCTGTTTCAAGTCTATACGAAATCTAAAATGTATGTGACTGACCAGACCTGCTATAACTGTTGGTTTTGACAGATTTCTGACCAAGAGCTTAATTAAAATGTGCGTGTGAGAAACATACCAGTTGGCGGCAGCGGCAGGCCGATGTCGCGGTCGGTGAGCGACGGCCGCGGGATGGTGGCCTGGTACTGGATGTACGCGGTGATGAGGCTGCTGCGGCCGTGCGCGTCGCACGTCGCGCCCTCGTTCATGTTCTGACCACATGGAATAAATGTTTAAAAAAAAACATAAACCGCCAGGTGGCGCGAGGGAGTCTCGTGGTGTTATCACTGTCACTATTGGCTCTTTGTTGACAGCACCCTTCATAATGTGACACGTATGTCTGTTTGTTTTGACAACTAACCAACGAGGAGGGTGACAAGACCGCAAGTCACAGTTACGCCATTTTTTGGATGTTCTAATTAAAAAAACCCTCATTAACCGATAATTAACGGGATTGGAACATAACATATCCACTAGGTAACAAAACTGAAAATCAGAATTTAAATTTGTATAGATTGTAAATAAAAAGCATTAAGAAAACGTCAAAAAATACGAAATATCTTAATCTACCGCCAGGTTCGGGAGGTTGATATTAACGACAAGAAACTAGGTAGTCGCGTGGGTCCCCATTCGCTATTATGATTGGTTCTTATTGACGCGATTGCTCAAAATGTGGAAAAGGTCTACGCATTCTGTAAACGAACTATCCTGTGGATATTTGATGCAGAAAACCTTCATTGCCAATGCCGGCCACCGTCGGCAGCTGCGCTGCGCTGCGCCACTGACCGTGATCTCGGTGAAGAGGTGCGCGACGCAGGTGAAGACCTGCTGCGCGATGTTGAGCGTGTGTCCGGCGAGCGCGGGCGGCGCCACCAGCAGCTGCAGCAGCTTGTCCAGCACCACCGGCAGGTACTGCGCCAGCGCCTCCACGCTCGCTGTCGGCAGCTCTGCTATGCTGTGTACCAACACCACATTTTTTATACTGGCTTACTGGTCTAGTGGTAGCATTCGCCGCCTAAGGACCAAGAGGTTCCAGGTTCGATTCCCGGGTCGGGTCAAAAAATTATGGCTGTGTATTTCAATATTGAAATTACATAGTAACAGTCCGGAGTCAGGAAGTTGGCGGTTTCATCACCCCCGTGGCTCGGTACGTTAAGTCGTTGGTCCTGCGCCTGATCGCTGTCCAGTCATTTCGAATTGCCGGACTATGAGACTGAAGGAATAGAGTGCACCTGTGTTTGCGCACACACTGGTGCACTATAATATCTCCTGCGCAGTTGGCTAATCGTTACTAAGATTGGCCGCCGTGACCGATATCGGTTAGGAGAACATTATACTACTAAAGGCAATAAAGATACGGCGGACTTGATGGCAAGCGTTCATCATAGCCGATGGACATGGCGACGCCAGAGGTATCAGAAGTGCGTTGCTAAATAGCGATTGAAGCCTATATAATGTAGGGCGATATGTTACCTCGGTAGAACACGTCGACCCTTCAAAATCTGCAATGAATGTCAACTCCTCCCTTTGACGAATGAATCACCCACACAGTTGTACCTGGTGAATATGTTATTCATAAACTAAATTTACCTAAATAGACTGGTGTGACGTCTTACCTCGCCCTCAGCTCCGCCTCCATGTTGGCGAGCCCGATCCGCGGCGGGATGTTCCCCTCCTGCACCGCCTCGCACGCCATCGCGAAGCGCTCGATGTAACCGTCCTAGTGATAGATAAAAGAAAGTTCTTGTAACACGTCATACACAATAATATGTACATACCCATCTTTTTAAGTTTTACTATTTTATAACATGAAAAAAAAAAATTGTCTGAATGTGGTTGAAGTGGCATATGCTGCCCCTTTGATTCTGCCTACCCCTTCGGGGATTATTGGCGTGATGTTCTGTATTGTATGTATGTATTAAATTTTTTTTTTTTTAAATATGTGTATTATTTATTTATATAAACCAAAACATTTTTTTTAAAACAGACTATATATAAGTACAAAGAGCTTGACATGGGAGCCGAATAAAAAAATATTTGGGCAAGATACAATTTTTTTTTGCAATCGCAGTAACTATAGTCACTTGCGTATGCACGGTAGAGAGCGCGTCGAGTAAAACTAACAATATGAAGCAACACTTACCAATGAATGCGGGATTGTGTGTGCATTAAGCCAAAGTATCATGTACGCAAGGGGAACAAGGTAAATTTTTCCAGCAGCAATAGCAGCAATAGTCTTACCGGTGGATGCACGCTGGAGTGTGCGTCGAGTGCAAAGTAACACAGCGCTGTTTTATTATTTTCCGGCAAACAGTCAGCGGAATGCGTGTCGAACAATAGTAGCGCTTATCTAGACAGTATAAGGTATACATTAGAGCGCAGCGTGACTCACCAGCGGATGCACGGTGGAGTGGGCGTCGAGCTAAAATAACAGCGCCGTTACTATTTTCCAGCAAACAGACGGCGGAATGCGCGTCAAACAATAATAGCGCGTATGTAGAGAGTATAAGGTATATATAATGAGTGACCAGCGGGTGCACGGTGGAGTGCGGGTCGAGCACGACGCTGTAGATGGGCCGGTGGTTGTCGATCCAGCGCGTGCCGGGCAGCAGCACGTCGGGCGAGATGTACGAGTAGTTGGGCGGCGGCTCCTCCTGCATCACCGGCAGCGCGAACTCGCCGCACGTCAGCTTGCCGTTGCGGCACAGCGGCAGCCACTGGGGCGCGGGGCGATACGTTAGGTAACCGATGGTTCATTTATGGAGATATTATACACAAAAAATGAGGGCTATATGTTTAGTCAATCGGTTAGATTAACAAAAAAAATTTTTTTTTTCTTTATCATGTAAACAGTTAACACTTTATCTCATGACAAGCAAAGATCACATCATCCATTTGCTACGATCGCGGCACAAACATTTTTCTTTATCAAATACAAAAAAAAAATTACGAAGATTCTGTGTCAAAGCTCTGAAGCGGGGCATATCTAGCTAAAATTATGAACGAATATTGACGTCCTGAGTAATTTTAATGGACTGTATCTTCATATTTTTTTGTTTGCTGGATGAAAAGGAAAAATATGTAACTTAATATTAAATGATCGAACTGACAGATCAAAAGAATATTCTACTATTAGGACCGGTCTTATCAACAACTCACCGAATACCCCACAACGGTCTCCACGTTCTTCTCGTGGTCTGGCGCCACGGGTTTCCTCTGGCAGGACACGTGCAGGAACGTGAACAGGAGGTGATGCTGGTCGCCCAGATCCGCGGGCAGCTTCATCTTTATCTCATCGTACAGCGACGGATTCCTGCAGATTGAAATGTATATTAGACACTATACTATTAGTTCGCAATCTGCGAAGAGATTTGTAGGAACTGTCCTATAAGCTCTGTTAAAGAGGAAGGCTAGAGAGAAAGAGGGCTGGTAATATATTTTTTTTTTTCGGAAAACCAACAGCTGTTTTAGTAAAATTTATTAGACAGATATATTTATTAAAATGTCCTCACTTGTTGTGGTAAAGCACGGTGGTGTATGCCTCAGTGGTGAACTCAGGACACGAGCTCCGCCCGAAGATAGCCGGCAGAGCGGCCACCTGCTCCTCGCCCGACATCAGCTGTACACGGACCTGAAAATAAATTGAAAAATGTTTAGTTGTTCATACAAATAAAGCTCAAATTCGCGTTTTTTTTCAAAACCTCAATCGTGTACAGACGTGTACTGGTAGAGCAAAGACACAGAGAACTGACGTATGAATACAAGTTGGCAACGCATCCATAAAACTTTATGCTCTATGATGAAATAACGTTCTGTACTGTAAATGTACGACTGCTGTCAGTGTGGTGAACCGCGCCACTCAATGACGTCAGCGTAGCCGGAATGTTAAGTGCACGTGCACTAAATGTCAGTATGCGTGCGCTCGGTCGCAGTATACGCGTACTCACAGTAATGTTCCGGGCCGAGCCGGTGCGCGAGGTGTAGGCGGTGAGGTTGATCTCGCGCACGAACAGGTACAGCAGCGCGCGGTACTGGTAGTGCGGCGCCGGCGGCACCGCCAGCGGGAACGGGAGGATCTCCTTGCACGGACGGACGTTTTCGTCTGCGGATGGTACAAGGTCAATCGTTTAGTTGGGTTACTATAAACTGAAGGCTGTGGTCCTTGTAATTGAGTATAATATTATAGGGGTTGACTTTTGGACGTAAAATTGCGTATGTTTCTTCACCGGGCAGGTAGAGGGAGGGATTTTTGGATAATAGATTGCGTTGTAGCGCAAGACATTGCCGCGAATGCTACAGTGACTCTTTAAATAACACTTAACATAAAGTTGGAGAAATTGAATTCCGGGGATTTATATAAAATTTTTTGACGTTTTGTGACCTGGATCTCAAAAGTAAAGGCTGAAGTTTCTTTCAAAAAGCGTATTCTATGCCATATAATGATCTTAATTTGGATATGGTTTAAAGTGCTTATCGCTTTGGACTCTGCCCACCCCTTCGGGAATTACAGGCGTGATGTTATGTTACGTAACATAACGCCTAATCCTACTGCTGGTCGCATCATTTGGCTTACCACCATACGGGTTCAGCTTGGCTAGCTCCGGGGTGAGCCCATTCGGGATCTCTTCCGGGCACGGGGAGACCTCGATCTTTAACGTGCCCGGGATGCACTTGAGCTTCTTCGGCGCCGAGCTTGGCCGCTTTATCTCCGCCAGGAACTTGTACAGATCCTCGTCTCGGAGCTTGTCTGTTTCCTGTAAATGATTTGATAAATTACTAAATAATATTCATGTGGAACTAAATAATTGCTAAATTACTAAATAATTGCTGATATAAATCAAATAGCTTTATTATATCTGTAATCAATAATAATCAATGTCAGGGTTACCTGGTAGACTTATAAGTCACTCTACTTTTTCGATGCATATCTTAATGACTGTAATGTACAACTTTAACACCACTGCGACAGCGAGCCGCCCGCCTGCTGTCTGCGAGCGTACCTGCTTGAAGAAGCTGGTGACGGTGATGACGATGGGCTTGAAGGCGTCGAGGTGCGCGGCCAGGTGTTGCGCGACAGCGAGCCGCCCGCCTGCTGTCTGCGAGCGTACCTGCTTGAAGAAGCTGGTGACGGTGATGACGATGGGCTTGAAGGCGTCGAGGTGCGCGGCCAGGTGTTGCGCGACAGCGAGCCGCCCGCCTGCTGTCTGCGAGCGTACCTGCTTGAAGAAGCTGGTGACGGTGATGACGATGGGCTTGAAGGCGTCGAGGTGCGCGGCCAGGTGTTGCGCGACAGCGAGCCGCCCGCCTGCTGTCTGCGAGCGTACCTGCTTGAAGAAGCTGGTGACGGTGATGACGATGGGCTTGAAGGCGTCGAGGTGCGCGGCCAGGTGTTGCGCGACAGCGAGCCGCCCGCCTGCTGTCTGCGAGCGTACCTGCTTGAAGAAGCTGGTGACGGTGATGACGATGGGCTTGAAGGCGTCGAGGTGCGCGGCCAGGTGTTGCGCGACAGCGAGCCGCCCGCCTGCTGTCTGCGAGCGTACCTGCTTGAAGAAGCTGGTGACGGTGATGACGATGGGCTTGAAGGCGTCGAGGTGCGCGGCCAGGTGTTGCGCGACAGCGAGCCGCCCGCCTGCTGCCTGCGAGCGTACCTGCTTGAAGAAGCTGGTGACGGTGATGACGATGGGCTTGAAGGCGTCGAGGTGCGCGGCCAGGTGTTGCGCGACAGCGAGCCGCCCGCCTGCTGTCTGCGAGCGTACCTGCTTGAAGAAGCTGGTGACGGTGATGACGATGGGCATGAAGGCGTCGAGGTGCGCGGCCAGGTGTTGCGCGACAGCGAGCCGCCCGCCTGCTGTCTGCGAGCGTACCTGCTTGAAGAAGCTGGTGACGGTGATGACGATGGGCTTGAAGGCGTCGAGGTGCGCGGCCAGGTGTTGCGCGACAGCGAGCCGCCCGCCTGCTGTCTGCGAGCGTACCTGCTTGAAGAAGCTGGTGACGGTGATGACGATGGGCTTGAAGGCGTCGAGGTGCGCGGCCAGGTGTTGCGCGACAGCGAGCCGCCCGCCTGCTGTCTGCGAGCGTACCTGCTTGAAGAAGCTGGTGACGGTGATGACGATGGGCTTGAAGGCGTCGAGGTGCGCGGCCAGGTGTTGCGCGACAGCGAGCCGCCCGCCTGCTGTCTGCGAGCGTACCTGCTTGAAGAAGCTGGTGACGGTGATGACGATGGGCTTGAAGGCGTCGAGGTGCGCGGCCAGGTGTTGCGCGACAGCGAGCCGCCCGCCTGCTGTCTGCGAGCGTACCTGCTTGAAGAAGCTGGTGACGGTGATGACGATGGGCTTGAAGGCGTCGAGGTGCGCGGCCAGGTGTTGCGCGACAGCGAGCCGCCCGCCTGCTGTCTGCGAGCGTACCTGCTTGAAGAAGCTGGTGACGGTGATGACGATGGGCTTGAAGGCGTCGAGGTGCGCGGCCAGGTGTTGCGCGACAGCGAGCCGCCCGCCTGCTGTCTGCGAGCGTACCTGCTTGAAGAAGCTGGTGACGGTGATGACGATGGGCTTGAAGGCGTCGAGGTGCGCGGCCAGGTGTTGCGCGACAGCGAGCCGCCCGCCTGCTGTCTGCGAGCGTACCTGCTTGAAGAAGCTGGTGACGGTGATGACGATGGGCTTGAAGGCGTCGAGGTGCGCGGCCAGGTGTTGCGCGACAGCGAGCCGCCCGCCTGCTGTCTGCGAGCGTACCTGCTTGAAGAAGCTGGTGACGGTGATGACGATGGGCTTGAAGGCGTCGAGGTGCGCGGCCAGGTGTTGCGCGACAGCGAGCCGCCCGCCTGCTGTCTGCGAGCGTACCTGCTTGAAGAAGCTGGTGACGGTGATGACGATGGGCTTGAAGGCGTCGAGGTGCGCGGCCAGGTGTTGCGCGACAGCGAGCCGCCCGCCTGCTGTCTGCGAGCGTACCTGCTTGAAGAAGCTGGTGACGGTGATGACGATGGGCTTGAAGGCGTCGAGGTGCGCGGCCAGGTGTTGCGCGACAGCGAGCCGCCCGCCTGCTGTCTGCGAGCGTACCTGCTTGAAGAAGCTGGTGACGGTGATGACGATGGGCTTGAAGGCGTCGAGGTGCGCGGCCAGGTGTTGCGCGACAGCGAGCCGCCCGCCTGCTGTCTGCGAGCGTACCTGCTTGAAGAAGCTGGTGACGGTGATGACGATGGGCTTGAAGGCGTCGAGGTGCGCGGCCAGGTGTTGCGCGACAGCGAGCCGCCCGCCTGCTGTCTGCGAGCGTACCTGCTTGAAGAAGCTGGTGACGGTGATGACGATGGGCTTGAAGGCGTCGAGGTGCGCGGCCAGGTGTTGCGCGACAGCGAGCCGCCCGCCTGCTGTCTGCGAGCGTACCTGCTTGAAGAAGCTGGTGACGGTGATGACGATGGGCTTGAAGGCGTCGAGGTGCGCGGCCAGGTGTTGCGCGACAGCGAGCCGCCCGCCTGCTGTCTGCGAGCGTACCTGCTTGAAGAAGCTGGTGACGGTGATGACGATGGGCTTGAAGGCGTCGAGGTGCGCGGCCAGGTGTTGCGCGACAGCGAGCCGCCCGCCTGCTGTCTGCGAGCGTACCTGCTTGAAGAAGCTGGTGACGGTGATGACGATGGGCTTGAAGGCGTCGAGGTGCGCGGCCAGGTGTTGCGCGACAGCGAGCCGCCCGCCTGCTGTCTGCGAGCGTACCTGCTTGAAGAAGCTGGTGACGGTGATGACGATGGGCTTGAAGGCGTCGAGGTGCGCGGCCAGGTGTTGCGCGACAGCGAGCCGCCCGCCTGCTGTCTGCGAGCGTACCTGCTTGAAGAAGCTGGTGACGGTGATGACGATGGGCTTGAAGGCGTCGAGGTGCGCGGCCAGGTGTTGCGCGACAGCGAGCCGCCCGCCTGCTGTCTGCGAGCGTACCTGCTTGAAGAAGCTGGTGACGGTGATGACGATGGGCTTGAAGGCGTCGAGGTGCGCGGCCAGGTGTTGCGCGACAGCGAGCCGCCCGCCTGCTGTCTGCGAGCGTACCTGCTTGAAGAAGCTGGTGACGGTGATGACGATGGGCTTGAAGGCGTCGAGGTGCGCGGCCAGGTGTTGCGCGACAGCGAGCCGCCCGCCTGCTGTCTGCGAGCGTACCTGCTTGAAGAAGCTGGTGACGGTGATGACGATGGGCTTGAAGGCGTCGAGGTGCGCGGCCAGGTGTTGCGCGACAGCGAGCCGCCCGCCTGCTGTCTGCGAGCGTACCTGCTTGAAGAAGCTGGTGACGGTGATGACGATGGGCTTGAAGGCGTCGAGGTGCGCGGCCAGGTGTTGCGCGACAGCGAGCCGCCCGCCTGCTGTCTGCGAGCGTACCTGCTTGAAGAAGCTGGTGACGGTGATGACGATGGGCTTGAAGGCGTCGAGGTGCGCGGCCAGGTGTTGCGCGACAGCGAGCCGCCCGCCTGCTGTCTGCGAGCGTACCTGCTTGAAGAAGCTGGTGACGGTGATGACGATGGGCTTGAAGGCGTCGAGGTGCGCGGCCAGGTGTTGCGCGACAGCGAGCCGCCCGCCTGCTGTCTGCGAGCGTACCTGCTTGAAGAAGCTGGTGACGGTGATGACGATGGGCTTGAAGGCGTCGAGGTGCGCGGCCAGGTGTTGCGCGACAGCGAGCCGCCCGCCTGCTGTCTGCGAGCGTACCTGCTTGAAGAAGCTGGTGACGGTGATGACGATGGGCTTGAAGGCGTCGAGGTGCGCGGCCAGGTGTTGCGCGACAGCGAGCCGCCCGCCTGCTGTCTGCGAGCGTACCTGCTTGAAGAAGCTGGTGACGGTGATGACGATGGGCTTGAAGGCGTCGAGGTGCGCGGCCAGGTGTTGCGCGACAGCGAGCCGCCCGCCTGCTGTCTGCGAGCGTACCTGCTTGAAGAAGCTGGTGACGGTGATGACGATGGGCTTGAAGGCGTCGAGGTGCGCGGCCAGGTGTTGCGCGACAGCGAGCCGCCCGCCTGCTGTCTGCGAGCGTACCTGCTTGAAGAAGCTGGTGACGGTGATGACGATGGGCTTGAAGGCGTCGAGGTGCGCGGCCAGGTGTTGCGCGACAGCGAGCCGCCCGCCTGCTGTCTGCGAGCGTACCTGCTTGAAGAAGCTGGTGACGGTGATGACGATGGGCTTGAAGGCGTCGAGGTGCGCGGCCAGGTGTTGCGCGACAGCGAGCCGCCCGCCTGCTGTCTGCGAGCGTACCTGCTTGAAGAAGCTGGTGACGGTGATGACGATGGGCTTGAAGGCGTCGAGGTGCGCGGCCAGGTGTTGCGCGACAGCGAGCCGCCCGCCTGCTGTCTGCGAGCGTACCTGCTTGAAGAAGCTGGTGACGGTGATGACGATGGGCTTGAAGGCGTCGAGGTGCGCGGCCAGGTGTTGCGCGACAGCGAGCCGCCCGCCTGCTGTCTGCGAGCGTACCTGCTTGAAGAAGCTGGTGACGGTGATGACGATGGGCTTGAAGGCGTCGAGGTGCGCGGCCAGGTGTTGCGCGACAGCGAGCCGCCCGCCTGCTGTCTGCGAGCGTACCTGCTTGAAGAAGCTGGTGACGGTGATGACGATGGGCTTGAAGGCGTCGAGGTGCGCGGCCAGGTGTTGCGCGACAGCGAGCCGCCCGCCTGCTGTCTGCGAGCGTACCTGCTTGAAGAAGCTGGTGACGGTGATGACGATGGGCTTGAAGGCGTCGAGGTGCGCGGCCAGGTGTTGCGCGACAGCGAGCCGCCCGCCTGCTGTCTGCGAGCGTACCTGCTTGAAGAAGCTGGTGACGGTGATGACGATGGGCTTGAAGGCGTCGAGGTGCGCGGCCAGGTGTTGCGCGACAGCGAGCCGCCCGCCTGCTGTCTGCGAGCGTACCTGCTTGAAGAAGCTGGTGACGGTGATGACGATGGGCTTGAAGGCGTCGAGGTGCGCGGCCAGGTCGTCGGGCGGCGCGGCGCGGCGCTCCACGCTGCCCTTGCGCGACAGCGAGCCGCCCACCTCGCCCGCGCGCCGCCGCAGCTGCTCCAGGCTCGACGAGGACGCCTTGCGGTCTGTACGCAAGCAAACACATAGTACTTACAAGTCCCTATAGAGAAATTGCAGTTTTTTGGCAAAACAATGCCGACCGGGCTTGACAGCCTCAGTTACGCTACACCTCTGCATAGTGTGCTAGTATATCAATCTAACATCATTATGACTATGACATTATGACAAAATTTCGCAAAAGAAATACATTTCAACTCCTCGAAAAACAACATAGTAAAATGACGTCATAGTTACGCCACCTCGTGGATATACACTGTAAAAAAATGCTTTACTCAAAGTTGTAGGTGCTGCTGTTTGCGGAGATGCTGTTAGTGTCATGTCCCCTCGTTAGTTAGTTAAATAAATAAATAAAATAAAAATAAAAAAGCCTTTTATTCATTTCATATTTTCGAATTAAATACACTTTTTTCTTAGTCTAGTAATATTATTTATTTAAAAAGATAAACAGACTTTATTTTAGCTTCTTAATGTATTATTTAATTTTCTTATCTTTGCTACAAAATTTCTTAACTTAACGTTTTAACTAAACTTGACTTAATTTTTTAACTATTCAATCTGTTTTGATTGAACTAAAAAAAAAAAAACAAAAAAAAACTTAGTTATAAATTAAAAAATTTATAACTAAGTTTTTATTAAGTCTAAGTTATGCCACTATAATTAATATGGTAAAATGTCGTCACAGTTACGCCACCTAGTGGTGCGCGCACTATAATAACTGGTCCACTTACCAAGACTGTTAGTGTTGCTGTTAGCGGACAGGCTGTCCTTATCGTGGTCCCGCTCGAGGCTGTTGGAGCCGCTGAGGATGTTGGGCAGCGACACGGCGCTCCAGGCGAGCGGCATGCGGTACTTGCCGAGCCGCGCGCACGCCGCCTGCGCGCTCGCGCGCACCTTCTCGCGGTTCTAAACAAAATATAACAGATATTTTGAAAAAAAAAAATTTGCTTATTAACGACAGCGCAAGCACCTAAGAAACATGGACATGTAATGCTGTAAAAAACTATATGCTGGAAAAGACGCTTTGAAAATACATCAACTGGAATGTGAGTTTTGACGTATACGTCAGCTGGACAATTCCAGTAAGCAATTAAACGTATACGTCAGCTGAAAAAGACGCTTTGACGGAAACTGCCAGGCTTAAAAATCCTAAGCGAAAGTGAGTTTATTTTGAATCTTTTATAACTTGAATACTCAAGTACTCTATATGAAGCGGTCTACTGTAGCGATACCTTGTCGTCCTTGATGTACGGCTCGACGCACTCGTTGACGTCGCCCTGCAGCACCTTCTCGACGCGCACGACCAGGAACACGTCGGCGGAGGGGGCGAGCACGTCGAACACGGCGCTGCGGCTGAGCGTGGAGCGGTCGGCGGCGCCCGCGTGCCCGGCCACCATCTGCCGCGTGCACTCCGAGTTCAGGTTGAAGTAGAAGTTCTCGGAGAGCTTCTTCTTCTCTTTCGCGTCGTAGAGGGCCATCGACGCGAAGAGCGGTTCGACGTCGAGTTCCAATCTGTGTAAATGATAGAAAGTTTAAAGCACTTTTCAGTTTAATTGACTATCTCAGTATAGCATTGGTTAAAGGGACCAGAAGTGCGCAAATATACAAAAGTTTAAATTCATTCATCATCATCTTCCTACCGTTACGTCCCGTCAGTCTTAGAACATGATCCAGGACTGATTAAAGATGTCACAAGTGTCGCACTTACTTGAGCTGGTGGCACACAACCAGGATCCTGTGGCCCATGACCTCGCACGGTATCTCGGCCGCCAGCCGCCGCTCCACCGCCTCGTCCTCGTCCAGGTACGGCATGTACAGCCCGAGCAGGTCCGACTGCCGGTTCTCTAGTCTATGGTAGACATAAGGCAACGAAAAAATAATATTATAGTTCAGAAAACGTATAGAAAATGGGAATATTGATCCGCTTTCAGTATAGTAGATCCGAGCGTTTCGATTGAGCAGACCATAAACGCTTGTAATGTTTCATTAGAGCGCCTTAGACTTGAAGTGAACTATTCTTACAGTACCTCTTAGCTTCATTAATGGCGTCCATCTGGTCGGGCGGGCGCCTCTCGAAGAGATCCGGCAGCAGTGGGTCGGAGGAGGAGCTGCGCAGGTCGAGACTGGCCCACGAGCCGCGCGGCGTCAGCGTCTCGTTGCAAGACGATGATGATGATACAGACGCCACTGAGGCTACTGACTGCCGCCCGCTTGACGGTTGAGATTCGAACTGGGGATACACATATTGATGCTGTCATTAGTGGCGTAGTGGTTTTAAAGCACCACCTCAATGAGGGTTTTCGAAAATACAGAAACCGCCAGATGGCACGAGGGAGTGTCGTGGTCTTATTCACTGTCACTATTGGCTCCTTGTTGACAGCAGTCTGTTCTGACAACTAACCAATGAGGAGGGTGACAAGAGCAAGTGACAGTTACGCCATCTTTTGGATGTTTTAATTAAAAAAACCGTCATTGAGAGCAATTACTCTGATTTTCGCACATTAATCGTTGTTAGTAATTTAAATTAAATCAGTCAATATTTTGAGCCCCCAAATTAAATATGTGCAGAAATAGGTAATGCCTTTCACAAAGTTACTGCCATCTAATTGAGTAGGGTACTATCATCATGTTAAACAGGAACAAAAATTCGATTTATCACATTGAATCCCTATTTTTCTGCAAGCGATACTGAATTAGAAAAAATGTTGCTTCCAAATTTCCCAAATGAAATCAAAATCTCCGTCTAAGGCTCCAATCAGTCTGTTGCTAAGTCCACCACTGCTAATAACCCAGTAAGTGTACCTGGTGCGAGGCCAACTCCTCGGTGGAGACGTGCGCCGGGTCGAGGTCGACCTCGTAGTGGTGCGGCGGGCCGGCCTGCAGCCGCTCCAGGCGCTCGGCGAGCCGCTCGCGCCCGCACATGGAGCCCGAGTACGCGCGGTACTTGTACTCCACCACGCTGTAGTCCGACGTGTAGCTGCGGATGCAGTCGCGCACGAACATCGGCGCCTTCGTGCTGGTGGGAGAGAAACAAATGAAATAAATAAATAAATAAATATCCGACGACATCACATACATTGATCTGACTCCGAGGTAAGTAGCTTAAGCACTTGTGTTACGGATATCAGAAACAACAGTGATATTACAAATATATACTTTAATGTTCAATATTAACACCCAGACACAGAACAAACACAAGTATTCATCATACGAATATTTGTCCTGGGTGGGGATCGAACCCACAACTCTTGGCGCATGGGGCAGGGTCACTACCGAATGCGCCATCGAGCTTGTCTAAATATACTAATAAAATATCTAATAAACTATTCAGTACAGAAATGTGGTGACCTGTAATCCCTCGTTCTGATCAACATGTATGCATATTGTCTAGGGGGCCATTTCATCTTCGGTGCCATGGTCTGCAGCCCAAAAAGCCCCTATAATAGATCCACCCCTGAGAGCTATGCACCACTCCCCCCTGGACCAAAAAATATTGTACTGCCCCCTCCTGGACCAAAAGCTGCGTACACTAATGTACCTGTTTAATATAAAATAAATGTTATTCCTATAGTAAATACTCACAGATCTTCATCGGGCAGTACGTGCGCGAGCGTGCGTATGCGCCGCGGCACGGTGACCAGCTCGATGTCGGAGGGGGGGTACGCGAGCGGGTCGCGCTCCCCCATGAGCCGGTCGCATACCTCCTCATAGTCCGGCGGTTCGATCATGTCGCACAGGGATATCTAAGAGTGAAGCAATTGTTTGATTTAGAAATTAATAAATTATTTTTTAATTTAATTTAATTTCTTTTTTTAATTTAATTTTCATTATTGTCTTAATAAATGCATACTGAAAGTATGCATATTTATACGCTCCTAATTAACAACTTTATTGATTGAATAAAAAGGTTGTTAATTTTGGCAAGAATTATGATAAAATTTATCTCGAAAGATATAATACTTATATTAGTTATTAACAGCGCCCGCAGTTTCACCTACATAGTTCCCATTCCCACAGGAATACAGGAATAAAATATAGCCTATGTTACCCCCTGATAAAGTAGCTTTCCATTAGTGTAAGAATTTATTAAATCAGTCTTGAAGTTTTGGAGCCCGCTTAATGCAAACAAACAATAAAATATTTCCTCTTTATATGTAATATTATTATTAGTTATATATAATCTGAAAAAAGAAGATGGACGCCTTGACTTTTACCCCTTTACTTTTACAGTCAAGTCAATATATTCTTAATTTAAATATTGGTGTAAACCAAAAGTTCAACAAATTCACATGAAGATACTACCCAGAGTACTTTGACCAATGCCAAAACATAACCTGCTTCTGCGATACCTTACTCATGATGTAAATGGAATTGTGACATGTCAATTTATTTTTTATGTTAACATGTTGTAAGCTATTCACCAATTATGATAAAATTTTACATCGCTACATTGCAAACCCAAAAAGCATGATCGGCTATTTTTATCTTGATATAGAAAATGTATAGTTCCTGCGGGATTCACAATGGGGTCTCTGTAAAATACCAAATCCCAAACTGATCATGCTGCAGGTAAAAGCTAGACAGTAAAATTTTGTTTTTTCATCTTCACATTCAAGTATTTTATATCTGTTCAGAGTAGTATGTATTAGAGTCCTATTGGAATGAGATCTGTAAACTGTAAAAAGATTGTATAACTTACATTTATTTCTTCGGTTTCAAAATAAAAATTACTAACCAGTGTTTTTCAATTAGTCAATTAGTATAGTAGTAACAAAACATTGTGATGATTAAGTAAAGTCCCCAGTAATTATTAAGTACTATCCAGATAGAATTAAATAACATAAGTTAAACTATGAAGGACATCACTTTTAATGAATAGATGTCTGAACCCAGCCTGTTGTTAGTTGAATAAATCAAACAAAAGCCAAGATAACAATCTAGACACTAAAATAAAATGGTAACATTGTCATATATTTTTACATATATACAGAATGATTTCAAGGTGATAATTCTACATTAAGAAATTAGTTAAACTAATATCACAATAATAAGAAATTCCAATCACACAGTTAATAATAAGGAAACTATGCCTCTAATGAATCACAGCACATGACATGAATAGTAAATGTTTTGTTAGGATTAGTGGTTCTACTTACTGATGACGAGCACCCAGATAGGGTCCCAACCTTCGACTGGTTAGAATACGCCTTACGAGCGTCCCCAGCATTCCTATAAATAGGAAAAAATCAATCCACCTGTATTTTTAAACGACCCAGACCCCTGTTACATGCACGGTTAGGTATCCAGCCCTCTACGCTACGTTAACTTGACCATTTACCCGGAAGATTGCTGGTATTTGCGTCCAAGTGTCATCTAAAACGGGATCGGGGCGAGAACTTGCCGCAAACTGTTAGAAAAATCACAATATTATCTTGTAAATAACAATATCTCGGCGATAAAGAAAACGATTTTGTATTTACAAATTAAAGCCCATCTGACAGATGACAATTAAGTGTGGCAACAGGAATAAAATCATGGTTTACAAAAATAAAGCGCAATGCACGTCATGAATGTGGAATAGAATTATGTCCAAATTACAAAAACATAATAGCACTAAATAAAGTGCAGGATAATTTTAAGCGTTTTAAGTATTTTATAAACAATTTAAAAAATCATTAAAAGTCTGTACATAGAACTTGTTAAGGTTATGATACATACTACCTTTAAAATATTTAAGTTTCTCTGAAATTTTATAACAAAGGATGTTTTGAACACTAAAATTATGACTTACTTTTTTCAGCGTGTGTACTCTGAGCATCAATATAAAAATAAATGTCACATAAAGTCTAACTTACCGTTCTATTTTATAAATTAGAAGCAGCGCCTAGCGGTTCTCGTGTGAATACGGGGATAAAATATAGCATATGTTACTCGCTGTTAAAGTAGCTTTCCATTAGCGAAAGAATTATTCAAATCGGTCCAGTAGTTTCAGAGCCTATACGTATATTACGAGCAAACAAACAATCAAATCTTTTCTCTTTAAAATAATAAAAAAGATTAGGAAGGAATCGCATAATGAATTATTTTTCTAAAAATGTGATTTGAAGTTAGGGTTTATGCAGAAAGTTAATTCAGTATTTTTTTTAATTCCGCATGCCACCAACACGCATCGTGCACAGAGAGATATTTAGATTTATGCTTGCGCCTACAATATTTTAGTAGCAAACGAGAAATTATGAAGAATTGTCTAAACGTTTAATGATGATTCTTAGAGCTTCACTCTAGTGATAACTATTATTTCCCGCAAAATTTTATTTTTTCTATGAAAATTTACTCATTTGCAGTGATTTTAACTTAGGTAAGACTGTCCATTCTTTAGCTATCCTTATTTACATCGTTAGTCAGATAGGTGCGTAATTAAGCTAGGAACGCTTTCATCTCACCTCAGCCGTCAGACGCAAATTGTGGCCGGCTTTGATACTAATTACTGCCTTTGACCTTACTTCCCGCTCCCGCCCACGCGCTGCTCGCTGTTCAGTCGCGAAGCCTTTGTGATAAACTAGCGATTGGGGTCTGGACTGGAGTTTAAATTGGTTTTTATATACCTAATAATGCTCTACGCTTTGTTTGTGAAAATCTGTGTTTTTTTAGGATATCTCGTTAGTTTTAAATAAGCTTACCAATTACGTATTTTGCTATCTAATCTCAGTGTCCAAAATTATATTTTTTTAATAACTAGATTTATAAGGTAATGATTAAAAAACTTCACTGTAGAGTACCTAAGTAGATTTATGCAGCTTGGGCCTAAATCTACATTAGGTCTGGCTTAAAGGTATTGCCTACCAAATGATTCCTTATCGTCACTTTGCATGTAAATTGTTTACATGTAGGTTTATTTAAATAGAAAAACCCAAGTGGAAGACATAAATTTTCAGTTAGCTAGTTTGAACACATTATAAATTTTGCCGACGGGGGCGATCTATCTCCGCCGCCCTCGGCATGCAAACCTTAGATACCTACTACGTGTAAGTAGGTATTATTTATTCTTAAATACTAACTTAAAATAAAATAAATAATTTCTTTAATGGTGTAGGTAATGTTCATATGTAAAGCTTATTTAGGTACTACAAAACTCGGAAAACATACTCACGCACATTTTAATCCAGCGTTATCCAATAAATTAGCTTCGTTTGTATCCATGATATGTACATTCGGTGGTATAGAATTAATTTCAACATTTTCATGTGTAGTTTCTAACGTTATGTTTTTTTGGCATATTAAAAAACAACAAAATTTCATTTTTCAGGCTTTACCTAATTACCTTTTTACTGTTTGATTATTTAATTAGTGATTGTGTTTTTTAACTTTATTCATATTATAAGCTCTTTATTGTAATATCATCCGCGTTACTCCCATTCTCGTGGGAATACAGGGATAAATATAGCCTATGTTACTCGCTGATAAAGTAGCTTTCTATTGGTGAAATATTTTTTTTTATCGGTCCATTAGTTTCGGAGCCTATTCAATACAAACAAACAAACAAACAAATCATTGCTCTTTTTATTAGTAGTATGATTATTCGTAGGTACCCGTTTCTCGTTCTCATTTTATAAAGTATTCAATGCAATCGATATTCACATCTGCTCCAGGCCTTAAAAATCGTAGGTACTATATACACAAATTCAAACTGAGACGGTTTATTATGTATCAGAATACAAAATCAGATGTTATAAATAAATATTTAAATTAAACGACAACACATTTTTCTCCTAATTAATTTTTCTTCACAGCGGTGTTCCTTCATTGAAAAATACTTCGTACCTTTTACAAGAAGTGCCTACAATTTACTGATTGGCCGATAAATTCACATCCACCCAATCCATTTAAAAGTCGTATTAACACACATACGCCTCCTAATGATCCTAATTTTCAGGATTTCTTCACAACGAAGTGTTTTTCTTTATAGAAAAATATGCTTTGACCAACAACTTGCTAATCGGCAGATAGGCCCAACGGAAATTCACCTTCGCCCAAGCCATTAAAAAATCGTACTAACGAAACACGTATTTAGTCGAAGCGTGTCCAGAGACTGCGTTCAAGTTCAGGGCTAATCCTGTCTCGTGCGAGCGAAGCCCGCGCCACGCGACCGCGGCATCCAATTAGACCAGCGTCCGCGACGGGATTACGTACGTACCTACTTGCATATTCCGTGATTTGTTGCACATGAGCGGGACACGTGATCGTGATACGGGAAGGGTTGAGATGTCATTGAGATGATATCTCCGATTTTCGACGTGAGATTACATTTAGTAGATATGTATTTAACTTAGATTAAATCAATTAATCTAAGGTATTTAGTTCCCAATTGTGATGTGTAATTTTAATTTTAATTTTCCGGAGGCCCGCAAACTGTTCCAGGAATGCTGAAAACTTCCTAGGCCAACGCCCCGGCCTAGCAACTCAAAGGGGCAACGCTGCCAGTATTCTGGGTACCTTGATCGGCGAGGCGGACAACTCCCCTTTTTTGTAAATAGTATGTTTATAGTTATTTCTTTTTAACGTATTTAATGTTAAAATTGATTTTAGTATACTTGTTAAAAAAAAAAAAATAGCCTGAGAGGACATTAGATATTATCTGCCTAAATTGTGTAATTAGATCTACATACGTGACATATTAGCGGTGGTAGCTCAATGGTAACGACACGCGCCCCTTAACCGAGAAGTGCGGGTTCAAACCCGGGCACGTACCTCTGGATATTTCAAATCTATGTACGTATTCATACCACTAGCTCGACGGTGAGGGTAAACATCGTGATGAAACCTGCAAATTCAAACAACTTTGGATTTGTAACCATGATCCAAAAATTGTTTGGTTTCCCTATCTTAGGGTTACGAAGGTCAGACCGGCAGTCGCTTCAATGTAATTACCAGCCTCGCTAAATCCTGGATCATGGTCTAAGCGGACCCCGTCTAAGCACGGGACATGACGCTAGGTAGATGATGAGATCTACATACGTGAGCCCCGTATCTATCAAAGTGTGATGAGCACTCGTCAGTACTAAGATATTGTTGTGGATATATAAAGACCAACATATATAAAGATTGATTTGCTTCTTTGGACCTGTAACATTCAATGCTAAAGCATAATATGGCATCCAGAGGCCCCTTCAGTTGCTACTCATGCCACTATAATTAGTGTACTCATCTACAGGTACCTGCTCGTAGTCATATTATGAAGCTATGTACACACACGACGTTCCGTACTTATATGCACTGACTTATGTACCAACTTATATAATATACCAACACCTTTGTGTCGTAAGAGGCATTTGTCAGCTACAATGTTAAATATTATGCATTCTTATGTAGGTAAAGTCATGAACAATGAATGAAATAAGTAGGTATAATGAGGTACTTACACTTGAGATTCTATTATGTAGTGTCTGCACGAGGCCCAGAGGTTTGTCTTAAACTCCTCTAGGTATTCTTTAAAATATCTTGAAGAAAATACTTCCTCAAAAAATATTTACACGGAAGTTATTGTGTGTAATTTAAAAGCACACACATTTCTGAATCAGCTTCCGGGTTATAATATAATTATGATATAATATTAAGGAAGATGGTTGCCTTAATGAACCACATTTCTAGGCGCTTTGGAGAGAAAATATCTCACTCCCTCATTAGACTAATTACCATCCGCCGCTATCTCTACAGCCTGCTTACATATCTATATCTAGACAGAATCTTCATCGTAGCCTCTGAAAGTCTTTAACGACTTTAGACAGATTCCCTAGCATGTTGCCTATTAATTATTTTGATTAATCACGTTCGTTTATAACCGGCACTCATTTCAGTTACAGGGCAACCCGCATTTTCTTTCAGCGGCTTTATTACTCGGGTGACATGCAAAAGAAACTTGATAATGTTGTAGATCGGTCGGCGAACTTGCACGGTCGAAAGGTCGAAGGTAGTAATGTCTGGCAGGAGTACAGAACTGGGTAGAACAAGAATATTTAAGACTAGCTGTGCCAGCGGTGTCACCCGCGTTTATGGTTAATATTATAAAGACTATTTCCGTCATACATGATTTCTATGTAACTTTAACCATTAAGGCTGCACACGCGACGGAAGCTTAAAAAATGGAGTAACTTCTCCCGTTTTCCCAACATTTCCCTTCACTACTCTGCTCCTATTGATTGTAGCGTTATGAAAAGTATACTATAACCTGCCCAGGAGTATGAAGAATAATTGTACCAAGTTTCGTTAAAATCCGTCGAGTAGTTTTTGTTTCTATAAGGAACATACAGACAGACAGACAGACAGACTGACAGACAGACAGACAAAAATTTTCCTGATTGCATTTTTGGCATCAGTATTGATCACTAATCACCCCCTGATAGTTATTTTGAAAATATATTTTACGTACAGAATTGACCTTTCTACAGATTTATTATAAGTATAGATATCGATAACTACGCTGCTCTACCAATGTAGTGAGTTAATGCAATTTTGCGTTTACTAATCCTTTGTTCTGAGCCCGAAGAACAACCATAACTTTAGTCGATGGGCGAACTAAAGATCCGATGTTTGCATTGAAAACGTTTACCGAAATGCTTTTGCTGTGCAAAAATCCCGTGCTCCATGATGCACTCCACTCGGGTTTTAACTTCACAAAGTTATGTCCAATTTATTATTTAGAATTTGCTAAAGTAAAATTTACCATATCTCAAAATAGCATAGCCAAATTTTTTATTTTCGGTGAAGGCATGACATGCTACCTAACAAAATCAAAAGGTTCGCATCTACTGCTGCCCAATAAGGACAATAACTTGCTTTGTAAAGATATCTGAGAAATAACAAAGGCATGTACGCAAATAATATTATTTATCCATATAACGATAGAACAGAATACTTAATAGTATCACAGAAGTCGTATATTAAATATATTTGAAGAGTAAATAACGCCTCTCGGAGAATCGCAATAAAATTCGATATTGCTTGTATTCAAATAAATAAAACCTTCCTTCCTTACTGTTGAATTAATAGATTCAGACAACCACAATATCAACTTTTGTGAGCACTTATATCCTTCTCATATTTATAGTTTGTCCAATAGCTGAAAAAGCCACAAAATACTACCATTGACTCCGAAAATATTGTTCGTTTCATAAAAATAAAACCTTCTATATTATAACGTTTTATACCTAGTACTATACAAAACCGTAGTTCTCCTGATACAACATTAACATATTTATTTATTTATTCTACTATAAACAACAAATTTAAATGCGCAGTTCTATAGTGTCCGGGACGAAAGTCAAGTCACGTTAGCAGCCTTCGATTAATTATTTTTCCTCGTTCCGACCAGGTCAGCTTTTTATCCTGGGCGTCCTTGGGTTCCCGAGGACCAAGGTCGGATTGGATATTACGGACGCCTTGCAGAGCAAGGGCGAGCTTGGGTTTGATTGTGTATTGTCCGAGTGGACGGAAAAATAATAATAAGTTTATAGAAATTCTTCCTGTATTTTCCAAAAAATTAATAGTATTAGACTTTCATTAATTTATTATTCTGTTCATACTATTAAACTTACTTCAAAATTGGGACTATGAGATTTCATTTTTTAATGTACTTACATAATGTAAATCTCGTTTAGTCGTTGATAATAAAATCTGCGCTATCCATCTATTTATAACAGATATAAAAGCTGCCTACGGTTGTAAACAGTGAAAGGAAAGGTACATACATTTATTCCAACAGAAATTCGGCTACCACGGCGAATTGAAAAAAGCTAACTCATTTTCCAAACCCTTTATTTCCCCAGAAATCAATTCACGAGCCACAATAACAAATTGAATCGTTAGCAGTATAGTAAAATTCTATTAGTGAAAACATTTCCTAAACTAATAAATGAAGCTATCCAGTAAACAACAGTGCGTTCGTTAAAAACAAAAGGCCGCAAACCAAATCAGCATCGTAGTTAACTTTTAAAAATAAAGTTAGAAACAATAGCTGACAGCTATTGGAAATACTAAATGGATTAAAATCTGCGCGGTCTCTGCCCCGCCCTGGGTTGGGCGGGCGCCCTCAGTGCCAGCCGCGAGCTCGCGTAGCGCGCCAGCCTCCTTGCTGCCGACCGCGACGACGACACTGCCTTGTCTATGCCCATTTATAAATTAAAAGCAATCGCTTTCCATTTGACACTTCGACTCACGCGTTTCCAGCCAGTGCTTTGTCGAACTTCATCTTTCCGGTACAGCCTGTCCGTTCTTTAACCGACGACAAAACAAAAATACAAACACTTTTTTCTCCGTCAAGTGCGTACGAGCTCTAGGCATTGTGTTTGTGCGTCTGTTGCTAATTGAACTTTTTTTTAATCGTATACAACCTCTGTGATATAATCTCGTAGTTTTTGAAGCGGGACATTTTGACAACTTAAGCGAGCATTGTCGGTGGAAGTGCATCTGCATATTTTGTAAACCGTTCTTGTATTAAATTGACTGTTTCGTGAATAGTTTTAAGACAAATTAGTAGTAGTTAATTAACACAATAGCGGTAAAACAGTGTAAGACGGAGACCTTAACATTCACAACAGTGCAACAGGTAACCGACACCACGACTCTCGACATGATTTTGTATGACGTAAGTATATTAATATAATTATTTTATATAAATAAATAAATATCGCCGCATCTGGGTACACAATAAATAAAAGGTTTGTCATATTGGGTACTCGTAGCGTTTACCCGCATTGAAAAGTATGTGTCGAATAAGGTTGCGTAGAGGCTCCTAGATAATTTAAATCGTTGGGCCTTAAAACATTACCCTTTTCAATAGGGCAAAAGTTAGAGGAGGAACGGCTTGGTTTTTATGTTAATATGATCTGAGCTTTTGAACAGCTGTCTGGACATGCAAATGATGATAAAGGTAGGTTATCATATTTTCTCAATATTATTGACGTACCTTAGGAAAGTACCTTTTACCTCTTAACAATATGCGTATTATTGTGATTTATGCGGATTATAGATAATTAATATAATATATGGCACGATCCTTACACACCTCACTCGCCTCGAACATTCATGATCCTTTTCATACAAGCTTTTTGACTCCTAACATCACCTTTGGTTCTCTCTGTCTACCGCTAGGAAAGCGGCGTGAAGTTTAGCTAGTTAGTTAGTTTTTAATATAATATCTACTATACCGGCTATTTTCAATTTGGACATGAAAGGTACTAAGTTTATTAGTTAATCCTAACAAACCTATGTTTCTTCAGTAAGGATCACTTTAAATTTTAGTATTATTTTAATTTAATTATTATTCATTGTTGTAGCAGCTATATATTCGTAGATTAACTACCATTATATTAATATTATATGAAATAAGTAAGTTTCTTACACACGGTTTATGAGTTAGACGCAGTTGATAGATAGACAGACGTACTTTAGAGGCTTAATACATTGGAAACTTTTCGGTACGGAATCCTAAAAAACGCGGCTTTGATTTTTTTTTCAATTTTGAAATCCCACAATATCAACCAACACAAGTATACCTACCATGTCTCGTTTTGAACACATGTCTAATTTTTTCATAGTGAGGCAGGATACATCTCGTTCCTTTGATCTAGAAGACGTCCATAACTAACATTTTACCCGACTACGACGAAGCCACAAGAAAGATTTACGATTTTGCTACTCTTTGCATGTAAAAAAAGTGCTAATGGATCGGATAATAAACCCTATATTTCCGTACAAAACAACTACCCAATGAAACTTCATAACATAACAACATAACATAACATCACGCCCATAATCCTCGAAGGGGTAGGCAGAGTCAATGGGACAGCTGGCCTCTTTAACTACATTCAGGAAAAATAAAAACTGGGCTGGGTTAGATGGAAAATTGTGAAAAAGTAGTGACAAGTGGCTAGTTTTTCGCCTACACAATCACATACCCAAAACCCGATGTGCCATTAGTCGCCTTTTACGACATGCTAGGAAAGAAACACAGTTGGCACATTATTTAAGTCCCAGATTAACACGGGATAATCGGCTGGGTAAGATGAAAAATGTGAAATAGTAGTGACAAGTGACTAGCTCGCCGCCTACACAATCACATACTAAAACCCAATATACCATTAGTCGCCTCTTACGACATGCTAGGTAAGAAACACAGTTGGCAAATTCTTTATAAGTTCCAGACCAACACGGGAAAATAAAACTCCGTTGTTTGAATATAGTTTATTTAATAAGTGAAACCAACCTTCTATGCCTGAATTCTCTAATAGGCATCGCCACTTCTGCCTCAAAGGTCACTGTTAAAAGTTTTCCCGTTGATCGCATGGATTCCGAGAAAGAGGAAGGCCAGCCTCCGTCTCCGTGGAAACTCTAATTCTGCGAAATTACTTTTCGAAGTCGTCTATGGTGGGATTATATGTCATTTTAGCGGGAATGTTGGATTGACGCGTCGGAAATACGTCTATAACGATAATATTCGTCTTTATAATTACTAGTGATCGCCCACTAGTCGAAATTCGACCATTATTAGTTTGTTTTTTTTTATTATTTATTGATATATTACCTTTCGGCACTCCTTCTCCATATATACTTTAACTGTGCCGAATTTCATATTCATCTCCTCCGTCCGCGTAATTCTCATAAAAAGAGATACGAAGTTTTTCCTTCACGTATTAACATATAGATTTACATAAGTACCTAACATCACACCCTCAATCCCGGAAGGGGTAGGCAGACTTAAAAGTACATTTAATATTCGAAAAGAAAGTAAATATTTGAAACCATGTTAGTCTGGAATTTATAAAGAATGTGCCAACTGTGATCCTTTCCTAGCATGTCGTAAATGGCGACTAATGTTATATCGGGTTTTGGGTATGTGATTGTGTAGGAGACCATTTTTCACAATTTTCTATCCCATTTAATTTTTTGGCTAAATGTGGTTAATGGGGCTAGCTGCCCCTTTAACTCTGCCTACACCTACGGCGTGATGATATCTATGAATAAAGTTTCATTGCGGCTAGGTGACAATGATGAATTACATTATAACTAGATCAGCAAATAAAACATAATTGAGCAAGGAAATGGATTCGCAATTAGCGCGTGCTATTTTCGGCTAAACCTGAACTTGGCCGTGATATATTTGGATGCCGGAACGATCCCCGGTCCCCGCTGAGGGTCCAAGCATGTGGACCGGAAAAGGGAACGGTCCATAATCTAAAAATACCTTCGGTGTGACGTCAGTTAAGGCACTTGTATCCACATCGACACAAATATATGCACATTGAACATTTGCAAAGAATATTGGAATAGTCAGGTTGTGAACTTGCCTATCTTTAATAGGTAAGTATTGGCTGAAATTTGCCGATATAAATATTTAATCCTATACCTACTTATACTAGAATAATATAGCGGTGATGTAACGTTTACTTAAACTGAATGACGGCTGACCGGGACGTATGGAAGAGGAAGACGTGCTGCGCCTACCCCAGATGACCTGGGAGAAGGGCAAGAGGATGATGATGATGTAACGTTTTCTTAAAAAATAAGTAATTGCTTGTGTTGAAATAAACAGGTTATTCGTGTTGGTTATTGTAATGTGGATATTTAATTTATTGCCCTTATTTGAAGTCGTCATCTAATTTTCAATGGTCTCTGATTGGTTAATGTATCACGAGCTTGTTGTCCCCACACATTGTTAAATGTAGCTTTATTATCATATTGCCCAATGGTCACGTAGCAATATTCATAATGACCAGTCAATGTGATAAATAATGAAGTTTAAATAATAATTAATCAGTTTGCCCGTCTGTTTATAATTTTTATGTATAATGCCCTCATAAACACTTGTCATAACATACATAATTATAAGTATATTAAAAGTAGATGTAACATTAATAAGCTTTGCTACAGATAGGGTGCTACAACGGACAATCAGATAATTAGCATTATTACGCTAGCCTTCTTTTCCGTGGTCGGGATAGAAGAAGCATACTTACATACATACATAACATCACGCCCATAATCCCCGAAGGGGTAGACAGAGTCGAAAGGGCAGCAAGCCCCTTCAACCACATGTAGCCAAAAATAAAGCCGGGCTGGGTTAGATGGAAAATTGTGAAAAAGCAGTGACAAGCGGCTAACCTGTCACCTACACAAAAATAAGCATACCTAGAATAAGCATAGTTTGAACAAGTAGGTACATATATACATGTTATTGTGAGAGAAATGCCTAGTTCCTCGAAGTTTGCTAGTAAAGATGAAAGTTTTTCGTAAATTGACGTAGTTTCAAAAGCAAAATCCTAAAGTGTTGTTTGTATTACCCCTTCGTGTCGCACTACAAAGCCAATCTCATCGGAATTTGGTAGCCTACGGCTGGAGAAAATCGCGAACTCGTAACATTATACTCCGGGAAAATATTCAACGCTGCGGTTGTGCGATGGAAACAGTGGCAAAGTGAATTTTATACCATATACATTGGCGGTTCTTGTCTTTTTTTCTATTTCTTATACTTAATGAAACTCAAAGGATAATGGCATGTGCCTTACATACAAGGTGAATGGTTCAAATGGTTAGCAGATTATTCAAATCGTATTTATCCGTATTGCACATTCAAATAACTACAAATATATTACCATATTTTTTTTTCGCGTTGCCTTGTCTAAGGTTTTATAGAGCAGGCAGATGACTTTGGTCTTCAATGTTGCTAACCTAACCAGACTTGCTAAATTCAGAAACATAGTCCAAGTTAACCCCGACTAGGATGGATTGGACAATACTAGAAAGATGATAAAATTATTTACCTATGTACATACTTCTACTAGCAAAACCACTCATAGAAAGTAACGACGGAAAGGCATTCGCTTATGTAAGGAAAATCTTTCAGGGAATATTGTTTATGAATTCCGGTTATAAGTTTTATTTAGTTTGAGACATGTAATGTAAATGCCTGAGCGGTGGTAGCTCAATGGTTAGGACACGCGCCTCTTAACCGAGGAGTTCGGGTTCAAACCCGGGCACGTACCTCTGGATTTTTCACTAGCTCGTCGGTGAAGGAAAACATCGTGATGAAACCTGCAAATTTAAACAACTTTGGATTTGTAACCATGATCCAAAAATTGTCTGGTTCTCCTATCTTAGGCTTACGAAGGTCAGATCGGCAGTCGCTTCAATGTAATTACCAGACTCGCTAAATCGTGGATCATGGTCTAAGCGGACCCCGTCTAAGCACGGGACATAACGCTAGGAAGATGATGATGTAATGTAAATGCCTATCTTACATACATAACATCACGCCCATAAACCCCGAAGGGGTAGGCAGGGTCAAAGGGGCAGCAGGCCCCTTTAGCCACTTTCAGCCAACAATAAAACTGGGCTGGGTAAAATGGAAAATTGAGAAAAAGTTGTGACAAGTGGCAATCTTGTCGCCTACACAATCACATACCCAAAACCCGATATACCATTTGTCGCCTTTTACGACATGCTAGGCAAGAACCAAAGTTGGCACATTCTTTTGAAGCCCCAGACCAACATGGGACTAAATTGTAGTTGCAATTAGATTTTTATCAGAAAATCGGCTACAAATCCAAATCTATGGTTCAATCTTGATGTACTAGTATTTAAGAACCAAAATTTAAGCATAAATGTGCCTGTAGATGTGACTCATACAAATGTCTATTAGCCAACTAGGCATAGCGGCCTTTCATAAAGAATATTCTATTTATCTACCAACATTTAGGGGCATTATATTCTGAAAGGATGAAGTAATTGTTTTAGACATAAATACAATTGAGCAGATCTAATCGCGTAGAACCTTTTAGTTTATTGAATTTATTTCGAGCAGCGTTTATTCCCATCATCTATAGAATGTTCAAAGTCGGCACAGAATTGAAATTAATTCTCGTGGATTTTATATATTTGTATTGGAAGTTTGTATGAAATAGCGTTTACCCACTCTGTTTTCTTGTCCCGGCGAAAGGTCTGCCAGTGACATTTGGACCTCACTGGTCTGCAAAAGGCATGGGTATCTATAGTTAACGTTAGTGCTATAGTGGCCCGCACTATGAATGCTATCATAGCGGCCATTCCACGCTCACGCAGCCGATGCAAGCCACAAGAGATAGCGGATTAACAAGTGTATTTACCAGACAAGCCAGTTTGTTGAAATATACGGTTCTCTCTGCCCACCCCGCTAGGGAAGTCTTAAGGCTTAGTTAGTCGTAAGGCTTAAGGCTTAGTTAGTTATAAATAAATAAATTCTCCAGACTAAACTTGTGCTATGGATACTAGGCGAACGGATAGACACACTTAAATACATTTATAAACATCCATGACTCGAGTGCGAATGTCCATGTAAGGTAATAAGCAAGCAAAAGTCTGATGGCAAGCAGTCACCGTAGCCATTTTATATCCATTTTTCCTAGATTTTTCTAAGTTATTACCAGAGACTTATCTGATTTAAAATCTAGAAGCGGTATCCTAATTCAATCCTCAGAAATTACAGTTATTTTTGTATCTCCTGTTGTGGTTTTACAAAACTAAGTGGACTTGGTACTATTTATAAGGCTGAATGTTTTTGTTGATAAATTAATACTATTATAGCCTCAATTATCTTTTTTTATACTAGTTTGGATGTTCTATGTCTACGGTCAGAGAAATAATTTTAAACACAATTGTCAGTTTGCCAGAAAAGTGCGTACATAAGCTGAAAGCAACTACCGCATCTGCAAACACTCCCACAGCTCGTGGCTTAGACGCATCGATCCGAACACTCGGACTGCGCTAAAACCGTAAAAACGGTATAAAATTTGGTCCGAAATTTCTGACAGCTTAATAACTCCTAACCGATAGTCCAACCAGACCGCTGAAGCTCTTAGGGTCTATGATGAGCATTGAGAAGTAGCATTCAGTAGTTTGGCACAGCTGGCCGGGCCAGGGTAACTGACAGCAGTCGTTCATCACTTGAGTTCGCCATTAGCCCCCAGTGGCACACGCAACGCGATAATAGCCCCTAACCTCAACACATTAGGTGCAATTTGGATTGGGCGCCCGAGACGAAGGTATGGGGGTCTGTGCGGTGACGGCGCGCGCAGCATCAAGATGTTTAGGGATGTTGGGTTACGATGAAATAAAAATTGACTTTTATTATTTTTATGAGAGTCGCGATGGCTAAATTTTATATAAGGGAGTACTGCGAGGAGATTTAAAGTGCTGGTATCGACCCCGTGGTTCTGTGTCATGTTGACATGAGTCCTCGATTAATCTTGTCTAATATTTACTTGTAAAGCAGAGTTTTTATATTAGAAAAATTATATATCTCCGAGTTCTTCCCGAATGAATGTGTATACCAATCATGTGCATGTTATTCTTTAATAAATATATTAAGCTGCCGTGAATCATCCCCAAGTTTACAAAATTCGAAAAAAATGTTTTTTAGTTTCCATCAAACTCCTTAAACGCACTCTCGCAGCTCCACAAACATTGTTAAACATTTCGGCCAAACGATTGCAATTACCCGAATTACCCGCAAACCGCGTCTTATCACGTTCGGTGCGCTCGCTGTAAAATTTCAATAACGTCCCGTTACCGACCGAGGCGCGCCCCGCACTGGCCAGTATCATCTCCGGGAGCGATGGGCGCTAACGTCCCCCGCGCGGGCCGACCCTGCGCTTAGGATCACCAGGAATAACTGGAAATACAGGAATACCAGTGGGAAATGTTCAGTGGTTAGTGCCGACATGGGTGTGGACAGTCTGCCGCCTCAGCGGAACTCGGTGAGTCAGTGAGCGGTTAACAGCTGTGCTGTTATTGACGCTGCTGAGAATTGCAGTGTTTAGGAAAAAATGGACTAGTCGTGTTACAGGCATTGAAAAACCTCTTTAAGAGTTTTGATGTTCATCTCAGTATTTCTCTCATAGAATTATCAATGTTTATAATATGACAATAGGAGTGACATTAGATAAGACCTTCATTAGTCCAGCTGTTTCAATTAAACATCAGTTAAAAGTATAATTTCTGATTGACTAAAAGCTTCCGTCAGTTTCGATAGTTTTAGTTTTAAAGTTTAGATAGTAAATGCAGAATAAAATTAATGTGCAAATAAGGTTTCGAATCGAATCAATATCGTATTATTTTTTGTAATTAAACGCTTCATTGACGTCCAAAAGGTTAGATACCGTATATTTGTCATATCTTTTCAATCTAACCTTTTGAGCGCCCGGTCATCTTTCCATAATAACAATTACTTCAAAAGGCTTCTCTTTTGATAGGCATATCAAACCCGATATAGTATCTTCATTAAATATTCATTAACATTAAAGTTCAGTAGCCGGGAGTATTCTCACGGCAGAATCATTAAAATTGTCTCGTGAAACTGTTATCAGTTTTAAAGCATCCAGTAATCGGAATGAAGTATATTATTTATACGTATTTTCTAATGAAAATGTAATAGTAGAGGTTAGAGGCCTTTCCAACCTAATGTTGCAGTGGTTCTGTCTGGCCTGACACTTGACATTTCAGATGTAATCCATAGCAGTGAATCCACAGCATCACAGTTGTAGCTAGTTCGTTCGTATTAATATTTAATTAGTTTAGTGAAGAATATTGAGTAATCTACTTGTATTTTAGTAGTTTTTAATTGATTTTTCGGTAAACATAAACATAATAAAAAATATTTCAGCTTATTGTAGACGACATTCTATTAATCGCAAACGATTATTCATAAAATTTATGTTTTCAATAGTTTAGAATTTTTCAATATTTAGTAAGTAGATTGCCACACAAAAACGTCAAATAAAATTATTTTTTTAAAGCGTTTCAACAGTTTTGCGTTTTAATTTGTATTCTATAGGGGTATAATAACGTAGAAATAAAATTATTGAAATACTTTCTCTAGTATTGTGCATTAAGTATCAAACCACTTATCATATTGACAACTTTGAACACGATAGCGTCTTGCTTCCAATTCTTCGAAAAGGTTGCTAATAGAATCAATGAAATAACAATAAAACTACAAAGATTCTATTAGTGGAATATCATTTTATTTCACGAATACACGGACTAGTGAAAAAGAAGGACTCCGCGCCACTAACTAGATATTGAAGCTCTTCAAGTGCTCCAACTTGACATACATTTACGTCATACATAATAAGCGCTCCAAATGACAGATATCCGATATCTGGTATCTAACTCACACATGATAAACGTGGTTTTACGCTATAGCATGACAGCGTGGAGTCCCTATTTTTTTACTAGTCCGTGCACGAATAGAATCTATGACCCAACAATATAATGCTGAACATTGGCGTCTTACCTAATTTTAAATCAATGAATACTTGTACTATTTCGAATATTATTACAAAATCAATATAAATAACAATGCTATTAAGAAAGACGCGCAAGATTTGGCACGTCACAAAAACGACTACTCGTAGTTTAACCACAGAACATTGATATTTTCTAGTTTATTCCTATAGACTAAAGAGCAGGCGTTTAAGTGGCTTATATCAAGATCTGGTGGCGTTAATTGGAATTAAAATGACCTCGGCTCCTCCGGGCTGAGGGCGGCTTAACTTATTGGTCCCGTCTCGAGAGCTTTTGGAAGAGCGTTGGAGTAAGCCATTGTTGGTTTTTGAATGGAAATTTTAAAATTCACGAGGTCAGCATAAAATAGGAATTTGGATTGTGTTTTCGACTTAAGACTATAGCTTTAGCCGTGTTAATATATATGTGTAAGTTATAGCATGTCTGGTCAGTCACATACATTTTAGATTTCGTATAGACTTGATACAGACATAGGTCGGTACAGGCATCATTTAGACTGACTGAGAGATAAAAGCGAATAAAAACGTTATTTTTCACTTAAAAATTTTTTTTTTTCATAAAATAAGTATTTAAGTCATTTCTTAGATCATTTATTAAATTTAGGTGAAAAACATGTTTATAAAATATTTTCTTCAGAAACAAACCAAAATAATATTTGTTTTAAAACCATGAATTTTACACAGATGGCGTATTATTACTAAGAAACAACCAACCTGTGCTTGTAGCGGCATCTTGTATTATTCCTGACAAACAGACTAAACTTTGCTGTAGTTCCAATTACTCACCACTGTCGCTGTTCTTGCGCGAGTTATAACAGTAACTTTTCAAGTATGGGCAGTGACCCTCTGTTGTACGTAGTATATTATTACTCTGTGGTTATAGGTTTAGTGCCAGTCTAAAGAATAGCTGAATTATTTGAAATTATGTCTTTATTTATTTATTTAGGACAACCAACAAAATATTCACTTATTACATAGTTAAATTGACATATGCATATATAACATTTTTCAGTGATAGCTTGATTAGAGGCTATCACGACATGCGCAATACACGAGTTTTTCTTAGAAATTAAACTAAAACAAAAATAATCAGTCAGTGAGAGCCCAACAAAAAATGATAACATTACACTTTATAATTTTTTGTTGGTTATTATGCCTAGATAATGAGTTTTACCTTCTGACATTAGGTTGGCTTAATAATGTAGGGCTTAGTAATGCTCAGGGAATAGTGTTATGTAGCTTATATTTAAGATAATCGAATGATTTGTCATGTTCGATTTCAACGAAAATTCGGTCTGTTACAGGGACTATCGTGATCTAGCGGGATTTATATTTTTTTTCAAAAATATTGTAGTCTTACATAGACATAGTCTTTATAGTTACATACATAACAACATGCCCATAAACCTCGAAGGGGTAGGCAGAGTCAAAGGTGTAACAAGCCCCCTTAACCACATTCAGCAAAAAATAAAACCGGGCTGGGCATAAAACTGTGAAAAAGAAGTGACCAGGTTGTCGCCCATACAATACAATCACATACCTACCCAAAACCCGATATACATTAGTCGCCTTCTACGACATGCTAGGGAAAAAACACAGCACATTATTTTTAAGTCCTAGACCAATATTGTGTCTTTGTCTTTATTCAGGGTATAAACTTTACCCGTGCCAAATTTAATTGCAGAATACTTAACAGATAGAAAGTTACCCGTGCCGTATGGCGCGAAGCTAGTTACGTAGTTAGTAACTTTGGCATTTATAATATTTAGTATGGACACCGTGTAATATGGGAGCGGCGGTAGCTTAATAGTAAGGACACGCGCCTCTTAACCGAGGAGTGCGCGTTCAAACCCGGGCACGTACCTCTGGATTTTTCAAATCTATGTACGTATTTATACCACTAGCTCGACGGTGAGGGAAAACATCGTGATGAAACCTGCAAATTCAAATAAATTTGGATTTGTAACCATGATCCAAAAATTGTCTAGGTCAGATCGGCAGTCGCTTCAATGTAATTACCAGACTTGCTACATCCTTGATCATGGTCTAAGCGGACCCCATCTAAGCACGGGACATAACGCTAGTCCGAAGATGATGATGAACGTGTAATATGGATTATCGAAATAATCTCAACTTGGCGTAGGTATTTATAGTACGAGCGAGTATGGCGCGCCGTTGAGCCGTGTAATCCGCAATTTGGCGCAGATTAGCGCTCCCCGTCAATTATCAGCTACCTACATGATAATTATGCGAATGTCGCATGTAATTAGCACGGTCTAGATTTAAAAAGTAAGCGCCGGAGGTTGATTTCTAAATAAATGGCTTTCAAATTATTAATTAAAATGTCATTTTGTCAATTTCACGAAAGACGCATGCGAGTTTATTTTGAGTATTGATTTATTGATTGATTACATATGTTATGAGTCTTCATTATTGTTGGTTAGACGGAGAGGTTCTAAGGCATGTGACGTCACATGTTTGAGTTTGAGACATTATTAACTTAGTTGATTACTTTAGTCATTAAATTATTACATTGGTAGTTAACATAAAAAAAAATACCTAAAATAATCCCGCCTGCCAATGATTACCTATTGATTCAGTATTTTCCATATATCTAATAATTTTATATGATCATTGTCAACCTGATACTCCTATTTCCCCGTTTTCAAACGTATATTGTGTAATTTTGCACATGTCATAAGATCCTTAATTTGCCATTGGAGACGGAGAAGGGAGAATCAAATTAAATTTTTGTCGGTAGAAGGAATGAAGCGATATGACAAAGAATATTAGAAACAGAGTACTAACGGATTATATACAACACTGTCTCGCGAACAATTCTCGGTAGGGAGCAATCTACATATTTTATCTCATAAATATATTGAAAGATTTGCAGCAATATCATGTAGGCATTCTTGTATATAGTATGTTGTTTATTTTGATGTAGTACATTACTGGGTCAGGGCGACCGTGAACTTTGTTTGTGGTCCAGATAACGCGATGAAAACATTCGCAGCGAAACAGATGGTATTTCCGACTATACGCTTGTAAAAGGCTTTTGCCATTTCTTTTACCCTTTGTCGGCATTTCTGAAGCGTTTAACAGAACCGTTTATTGAGCGTTAGTTTTTATTAGAACGGCGACGGTTTAATTGCTGTCTTCTCATTTGTTGTGGGCTCGTTCAGTTTTGTTTAAACACTTGTTCCGGCGTTCATTGTGGCTTATTGAACCGCTATAGTCGCATCCTTCTTATCGACATTTTAAAGTACTGTCCGATGTAAGAAAGCCGAGATGGGTGTTAATTTCAGAATTATTTTCTGATTGAATCGTTGTTTTTTACGATTCTTACTAGACCACTTAAAAAATTTTATTCGACATTCATCTTTCCAATAAAAAATGTTTCCAATTTCAAATAATGTTATGCCTCCCAAAGTTCTGTTATGATTGTCGCCACCATTTATCATCATCACCGTAAATTTTGCTATTTTAATATTATCGATGTTAAAAAACACGAAATCCTAATATCGATGTATCGAATAATTAATAAAATTTGGAAACAATAAGTCATCAACTAAGATAGAAATTAAATTTGCTAGTTTATCTGCTCAAATTGGATTCATAATAAAAAAATACAATTGGGATTTTGACACCATTTATATTTAATTTTGTAATATCGATTCCGTAAAAAAAAGGTATCGTAGTATGTTGTAAAACCTTATTGATTTTCAATTATATTGAGTCTACGATTTTGTATTTTACAAAAACTGCATAACAATTAGTCAGTTGACTATACGAACTAGTGACGTCACATGTTGACAAGCTCATACAAAATCTATGAAGTGATTGCGTTACGACAGCTTTTAAAAAGTATCTCAATTGACTTGCCAGTCAACATCCCTATTGCTACACTTTTGTTGTTTTACAACTGTTAATATATTATGTTGATGGCAAAAGTTGATATTTTTCTCTCAAAATATAAAAGTTGGCGTGAAGGTTGCATCTCAATAGTTTTTAAATTTGATAGCCATAACATACACGTGTCAGCGTCCACAAAGCAGCACTAATGCAAGACCAGTTTCAATATTTTTTCGATTAAAATGAAGCTACGGGCACTATTCCTCATGTATCCCCAATCTATATACGAATCGTGACCAAAGGTCAGTCATGCGTGAAATAGGATGAGCTGCAGACTGCTCGTTTCCAACTGTAAATCACTATTTACCATCATCTTCTTCCAACCGTTATTATCCGTGCATCCGGAGATAAACACTATGCTCCCGGATTTTGGTGAAACTGGACTAGTTAAACATATGGTGAATCCCAACTCTGTGGATACAGCTTTCAGCATCAGTATTTCCGAAAAAGAGCAGCTTAGGAACTATCAAAAAACAAAACAGAAATTTCGTTTAAGGTCGGCAATGTATACATGCGTTTCCCTGGTATTGTGAGTAGGTACCTATATACTTATTCTTTCAAACACATATTGTCCCGTCTGCTATGCCTTAAGGTGTAAACAGAGGCTGGAGAAGCAGAAGTAACCTTATCGAATCACTTTTAGTACAAAATACCATTAATCGATTGCCTCAAAATTTTAGTATATTTTTTAAGTCCACCAACATAGGAAACTTTATTGCTAGTATTCTATATGTTTAAGTGATGGCATCAAATACTCAATTAGCTGGTCTATACTTGGGTATCGCACGGTTAACTTTGCCGGCTCTTCGCGCAAAGTGGCGACATCATTACCAAAATTTCCACTCGGGAAAACATTAGAACTTGGACTGCCCAACCCCAAACTTCGCCGAGACGGTCTAACCGACTTAGTTAGCAGAAGTGTCTGGTAGTATGGGAAGTATACGCCTCAATAGTTTAACTGGCTCGATGGCGCATTCGGTAGTGAGCCTGCCCCATGCGCCAAGAGTTGTGGGTTCGATCCCAACTCAGGACAAACATTCGTGTGTTGAATACTTTTGTTTGTTTTGTCTCTGTGCGTTAATATCCAATATTAAGTATGTCGGCATGACAGCGACGTCATTGTACACCGGTGTAGCAAAACACCACGTGCACCGATCACGCCACCGAGCGCTCCCCACCGCCCCGCTCTACTCGACTTGTTTTGCAACGGGTATAAAAGGGACCGCACAGCGACGGAGCGGGCAGTCTTGGCTCTGGCGTTGCTCGGTGCACTGGTTGTACTAAGCTAGCTTATCCTAGACGCTCTCGGATAATTAATTTAAAATTAATTATTAATTTAAATTAATTATTATCGTTAATTGTAAAAGTGTCCTGTGGCAATTTATAATTAATAAAACAATATTCACTTGTGGTAAAACCCTAGGTATTTACCACAAGAGATAATTGGGTATTGGGATTATTAAGGATTTAGTTCTGGAAAGTAATAGTAATCCTAATTTAGATATTAAAAAAGCTTGATTTATCCTGAGATCCCTAACTTCTTATTCAGTATGGCCGACCTACTTCCTACAAGTATATATTTGTATTATCACTGTTGATTCTGATATCCGTAACACAATTTCTTAAGCTACTTACTTCGGAGTCCGATCAATATATGTAATGTGGTCGGATATTTATTTTTATATACATATTTATCTATTTGAGTTATACTAATCGTATATGGCTAGTAGTGCCATTAGATTTACAAATTTATGACTTTATTTTTTAAACACAATACTTACATTAAGGTAGATAGAAATATATGACAGACTCATGGGTCTAGTGGATAACCTACAACATTTAATTGGCCAATAAGATGTTGTGAGTCCGAATCCCGGCAGCAGTAAATGTTAGCGTAAAGAGCGAGGCCATTTGCACTCCAGCCATGGCTGTTTATAAACGTATTTAAGTATATCCGTTACTTATTAACCTCTAACAAGCATATCTGCTTAGTTTGACGCTAGCCAATTGTTTTGCTTAACTGAATAATCAATTTTCTCATTATAAAATTGCTACTGACGGTGACTCTAAATATTAAAACATGTGACCGAGCTATTAATTTTTTATGATTTCCCTGTCCGAATGAGTAGTTTATATGTCAATCGCTTCAATGTAATAACTGATTATTACTGTTATTACTTCGCCAAATCTAGGATTTCGATTCAAGTGGACCCCGATAGCGAACGTTATATAACGCTAGGTTAAAATGACGATAATCGGCACAGTCTGAGAACGGGAAATCAATAAACTCAAAAGGGATATTCGCACTTGAAAGTCTTCGGCAGACGGGCCTTGAATACGACTCGGCTGAATCTATAAAAGCTCTCAGCCTCCACAGCACGAGGCATATAACAGAAACAGATAGCTGCGCAAAAAATCAAGGCTCTTGCTTGCTGGACCAGAAATAGTATTGCAAAATGAGTCTTAAGTCCCCGGCGCAAGGTGCTTCAGATGCGACGTGGAGTAGTGCTGAAAAAAGTTCAGAGGGCGACCGGTCAAAGAAACGGATTCGTTACAGGCGGCTGAAGCTTGTGGGGGCATTAAAAACCGGCCAAGTGTTGGCCTGACTCGTACGAAAGGTTCCGTGCCGGAGTACAATATTTGGTTTCGAGATATTTTGCAATGTTTACAATGAAAATGACAATGACAATGAAAATTACAATGAAATGAAGGAGACGAGCTAGCCACTTGTCATTACTTTTTCGCAATTTTCATTTAGCCTACCTCAATTATTTTTTGGCTTTAAGTGGTTAAAGGAGATTGCTACTTATTATATTCTGCTTACGTATTGGGGAATTATGCGCATACATTCTAATCTACTTCAAAAAACGCAAGAATCATATTTACATACACACTCGCATATTATCAACTGCAATTTTCGAAATGGTAGTTAGTGTCCAAGAAGTAAGGTAAGTTACCTTTTGGCTAAAAATAAAATTACTTTTAGCTAAAATTTTTAATTAAAATTGGGTTGGGTTAGATGTAAAATTGTAGAACAAATGATAAGCTAGTTTATCGCTGACATAATCACAAACCGACTACTCAATATACCATTTGTCACCTCATGCATTATGCTCAACAAATAACACATTAAGTACATTTCTTTTTAAATCCCAGAACAACATGGAAAATTAACTTTTTAGAATGCGATTTTTTTGGTGCTGGTTTTTTCAGCCACAACTTCTTTTCATCGAAGGAACATGCAAATGTTGCTTACTGTAAATATAAAATCGTTTTCAAGCTCGTTATTTGATTCGCTTTAAAGGATTATGCGAGGCTTCCAATAATTACTTTGAAATCAAATTAATTTATTTCGTCCGAATTCGGGTACACTCTTTGATGTTATCGACGTGCAATTTCATATGGTGAAATATTTTAATGAAAGTCGGTGCTTCGAGGTATTTAGCTATTGAAATATTCCGTTAGTTATTCGTATTTCGTTTTCCGAGAAAATCGTTTTTTATTGATACTACGTTGGAACTCAAATTAGTTGGATCTGAATTAATCGTTCAGTTTGTAATAGACCTTAATCCTTTCTTATTTTATAAATGGTAATGTCTGCCTGTTCATTGGGTTTTTATGAGTGATTGTGGTGTTTATGATGCCAAATATTTGAATTCTGAGAAAGAATATTGGATATTTTTTTTTTCACGGAAAAAAAATCACATGGATCTATATATAAATACGTAAAGTAAAAACTTATTAATCCTTTTAACGAAACTTACGCAGACGTAGGAGTATGAGATTGGGCAAAGTTAAAGTTTATTCGGAGAAGGAGTGCAGAAAGGTAATATTTTAATAAATATTGCGATAGAAATTCATAAAAAAATGAAATGAATTTATGGTCGAATTTCGACATCTGGACCACCACTAGTTAGATTAAAACAAGCTACGAAGCTCGTAGTATAATAGCATTCGTAGTACGAGCATAGTAGCACGTCGCGAGTAGGCGTACTACGGTTCTACGTAGCGCGTCGTAGCTTATTGTGTTGAGTGAGTGCGCATTCGTTCCAATCAAAGTAAATAAAAGTTTATTTTTTCGCAACTTAACTGCATTTTAAATACGTATAAATCATCCTCATAGCGTAAGCTTCGCTTTGACCATGATCCAGGATTTAGCGAGTCTGGTATTACATTGGAGCATTTGCCGATTTGACCTTCGTAACCCTTAGATAGGGGAACCAGACAATTTAGATCTTGGTTACACATCCACAGTTATTTGGATGTGCAGGTTTCATCACGATTTTTTCCGTCACCGCCTTGCTAATAGTATAAATACATACATAGATATGAAAAATTCAGAGGTACGTGGCCGGCTTTGAACACTTCGCCTCTTAACCAAGGGGTGCCCCTTGGCTAAGAGGCGCGTGTCCTTACCATATGTATACGTATCGAGGAAATTGATAGCTTCCGCGGGACTAATAGTCGAGATAGTCTCTGTGACAGACCGAATAGCTTGACAAGCCTAACGAACAAGCTCATCATAAATGGGCAAATGTTTCGTATGATGAACATGGACATTTGTACTCGAGTCATGGATGTTTATAAACGTATTTAAGTACATATGTCTATCCGTTCGCCTAGTATCCATATTACAAGCATAAGCTTAGTTTGGTACTAGGGAATTGGTGTGTCTGGAGAATTTATTATTATTATTAATTGGGGCGTAAAAGTAATTAGTCATATAAATGGTAAAGTCTTGAATAGACTCGCGGTAAAACATAAAACGTTCCCATATCCCGTTTATTAATAGACCCGCAAATCCCGTATCGTAATATTTTGCCGATAAATGATTGTTGCGGCGGGTTGCGCGCACAGAAAATGATGTTATCTCCATAGCGGGATCCAGGCGCGGAGGACTTCCGCTGTCGGTTGTATTATTTTGTCTATCTTCCGGTCGGGGCTATCGAGCCGATGGGAGTTATTGGGGAACGTTTCCGCCTGCTAGAGGTCAAGTCACTATCCTAAGGCGTTATCGGGATAAGGAATCCTGGAGTAGTGACGACGTGATAGCTTTAATTAGTCTTGATGGAAGATTACGAGACAAGGTATGTACCCAGGCTAAATGATGATACCTTCCCTACCCCGCTAGGGAAGGTGAAGTTTAGTTAGTTAGTTAAATGATGATGATGAACATGTATGTCACCGTTATTTGGTTTAGTTGTTGGATTTAAACTAAGTGCTTACTTTTTTTTTGGAAAAGGGCTAAATAAATATAAAAATTAAAACATGACTGAAATTATTGTTGAATGAATATACGTTCTTCAAAGTTTCCATCAAATTGATTTCCTCCCATTTTTTATGTTAGTTTGAAAGTCGATAGATGTTCGAACTCTCACATTATATGTTTATACAGTTTCCGTTCGAATTACAAAGGCTTTTTAATTTATCTTCTTCAGCGAATATGTAAACAGAGACAACAACGTTTGCCAGCCCTATTGTTGTCTCAGCTCTTAGCCGGCTTTATTTGATTTTTTATACCTTTCGGCGAAATTACGACGGGACAATGTGGGGAGGGGACAATCCGGCTGTTACGAGATGTTATGAGATGTTATGAATATGCGCGATTTCCGAACGGATCTGTTTTGTCTCGTATTTGTGACGTAATCTGGAGCCCTCGCTCCGATAAGTACGTTATCAAACGTCGATACGAAAGAGATTATGTCGTGATCGGCGGTATGTAAATTGTTTTGGTATGTTGCGAACGGTTTTATAGCTTTCGTTTAGTCGAGAAATATCGAGCGGTGGTAGCTCAATATCGAGCGGTGGTAGCTCAATGGTAAGGACACGCGCCTCTTAACCAAGGAGTGCGGGTTCAAACCCGGGCACGTACCTCTGGATTTTTCAAGTCTATGTACGTATTTTATACCACTAGCTCGACGGTGAAGGAAAACATCGTGATGAAACCTGCAAATTCAAACAACTTAGGATTTGTAACCATGATCCAACAATTGTCTGGTTCCCCTATCTTAGGGTTACGAAGGTCAGATCGGCAGTCGCTTCAATGTAATTACCAGACTCGCTAAATCCTGGATCATGGTCTAAGCGGACCCCGTCTAAGTACGGGACATAACGCTAGGAAGATGATTATGATGATGTTTAGTCGAGAAATGGGGACTGGAACTGTTGTCGCGTGGTGTGAAACGTGACCATTGTCTGTATGTTTGTTTTTATGTTGTGTACTGATTTGTAGATTGATAATATAATCAATAAATAATAGATTTGTTTTGTATAGTAGTATAGCTGTGGAGATTAGTATTTCCGGATCATTTTTATATATTTATATTTTTGCTATACAAGCCTATATTTTTAAGCATGCCAAGCCTTATACATTATGTAAAGGTGTGGTAACTTCTTAACAAAGTTCATCGATGAATACAAAACATTTCCATTGCCATGACCGAATACGTACAAACTCTGCCCGTGCTAGACTTGTCCTTGAGCAGTTTTTGTCAGTGAGTGCACAACAACAGCAACTCACGCCACCCCATAATGACTAAAAGAAAAAAAAACCCGTGCTTGTTCTTCGCAACGATGCTATCGGCGAGTGTCGTGTACGTAATCGTCTGCCGGGTCCGGTCTGCGCCTATTATAGGTAAAGATCAACTAGGCTAATTACTTTGTTATAGAAACTTCTGTTTTGGGGCTTGCCGGTATATTGTATTTTGTTGTCAACCGAGTTTCACCGCTACCACTTATAGCGTTTTTAAACAGTTAACATCCGATTGAAAACGATTCCAGTGAAACATTTTAGTGTGGATTATGATAATCAGCTGCGGCATATTTTGTAATAAAAATTTAGGGAAGTATTTTCTTTTGACGGGTCGTAAAAATTATGTCAAATTATTGTTGGGTCATTTATCCTCCTAAAGACACTAGCAAGTCCCGAACTAAGCGTTGAATTGAATGCATAATTTCTCTCAAAATTTAATTCATTCAAGAAAGTTTCGCATGAGAATCTTTTAGTAACTTTTTTAATACTCCATCAGTTATGATGGATGGATGGTTATGGAGCTCTTATAACAACCGCGAATATTTTTCTTATTTTTCGTCGTTTTTTAAAATGGAAAATGACTTTTTGAGAAAATCGTCTTGTTTATTTAATTAGTAAAACACTTTTTGCATATCAAAACCTGACATAATTTTACATAAGGTATTTTATACGGTTGATAAGGTAAAGTAAAAAGAACCAAATCATCATAATTTAATACTATCCGCTCAAGGATGATGATATGTCATTAACTCTTCAGACCACGAAACCGAAACCCGCCACTTCTATCCATTGAGCATATGCCTCGAACTATTTGTTAAACCTTTAATAGTGGAGCTCTTATATAAAACGCTTCTCACTTCAAACAGATTCACATAAATAATTTCAACGAAACATTAAATCGGTAATGGCGCCATAAGACATTTTCGCGCGAACACTATGCCGTAAGTGAATCCATAATACATTGGATACATTGAATGACGTAACTGTTATTTCGACTTCACGTAATGGAAGTGAATCTATTGAAAGACGATGTACTATATACTATTGATATATAAATAAATAATAATAAATTCTCTAGACTGACACACCAATTCGCTAGTTCCAAACTAAGCTTATGCTTGTACTATGGATACTAGGCGAACGTATAGACATACTTAAATACGTTTACAAACATCCATACAAATGTCTATGTTCATCACACGAAACGTTTGCCCCTAGCGGAATTCGAACCCGTGACCCTTGGTATCGTGGCCAGGGTCTCTGACCGCTCGACCAACGGGCCAGTCTATGTACTATATGTACTATTTACTATAGTAGTTTTAAAAATACTAGTTTTGCTTATAGGTATTAAACATTTTCTAGAGCGAGAACTTGTGTTGTTTAATTCATGTAGACTTCAGGCTTATCTAATCTAGGGATATCTCCGGATTAATTACTAAGCAACCGCTGTTATTACCATCCAATATGTCACGTATATCTACTACGATTAGTTTATCGATCCAAATAGATTAATAATTAGCACGGCATTCTGTAGCAAGTCAAACGAGAGTAAAACCACTTTGACATATAAATTAATCGATGTAATATTTACACTATCATATTTTTATACAATTAGGGCTGATTGATTTATTAAAAGATAAAAGAAAACAATTTAAGAAATCAAAATCCGTATGATTGTAAAATGTCATTGCTTGTTTCGTAAGTAAAATACCGTATGACGTCCGCAAATTCGTAACTTTATACTTTATCAGTCGGTTAATTATTTTCTGACCATAAAAAATCAGCCCTTAATTTTTTGATACCAATACGAAGTAATCTAAAAAGTAAAATATAGGTAAGTTTTATACCTTGTTAATACGAAAAATATAACATCACATATACAAATTAACTGTAAGCATCGCTATCTCTTCAATTACAGCGCTCTTGCGGGGTATATAATGATATAATTTGTAGCTTATAACAAATTGGACTGTATTAGTATTGATATTACCACCAAGCTCTTCATAACATTAAAAAAATCAATACATTCTGTTCTGTAAACTCATTCATAAATAACAGTTTAGTCCCTAACTTGCACCTAGAGACTACCGAGGGTGTTATTTATTGTCCAAGGATATTGTAAGTGTGTAATGCACTACATTTAACGTGCCGTCAGATGGCGCGGTACGGTACGGTAAACTGACGGCTAGGAAATGGAAAATCCGGTTACGCGTCGTTTTAAGCGTATTTTACGTTTGTACGTCAGTGTGTGATTTAATTATAAAGTATGAGGATTTTGCGAAAATGCCTCGGGGAATAACGTTTCGCTGAAAAATGCTAGACGAAAATCCAGTATGGTATATTAAATATATGTAAACTGAAATAATAGAGTAGTAGGTAGGCGAAGAATGCAAATGGAGGCATCTCTGGATTTTTAAATCTTAGTACGGATTTATATGTTGGAATGACCATTAATGTGTAAACTTGATCTAATTGGCCTGGTTTCCTAATAATTATCTTGACTCCATCTGACGTTTAAAAACGTCAGATGGAGTCAAGATAATTACTAGGCTATATATACTACTGGGTAAAGCTCTCAACTGGCAGTCGCTTTACTGTAATAACGAGACTCGCTAAATCCAGGATTATTGTCAAAGTGAATGCCGATTAAGCATGGGACGACGCTTAGGAAGATGATGATATCTGGGTTTATCCAATCAGTAAAACGAGAAATGCGGCGGTATCTTGGCCCACACACCCATTGCTTTATTACAGGGTTTCTCAAACTTATGGCTTCACGTACCCCTTTTAAATTCTCCAGAAGACGGCGAACCCCTAGACTCACCCCCCCTCAGAGTAGGTTCAGATCAGACAGTACGTTCAGTAGCGCGCCCACGCGTGTCGCACGGGTCAGTCGTTCATCCTACATTACGTAAATCTTGCCGCGAACCCCCTATGATCGAATGGCGAACCCCTAGGGGTTCGCGTACCCTCCTTTGAGAAACGCTGTTTTATTAGCTTCAATAATTTTGCACGTGTTTTTACTCGCTCCACTAAAAATACGTGCGCCATTTAATGTGAACGTGGATGCCGTACAGAGAATCTCATTTACGGAGCCGTGTATGTATATGTATTTGCCTACCTTTTTATGAAATTGGTTTGAAATGGTCTGCAGCATAAACCATCGTATTTATATTTCATGTTTTTAAGGTGCGCGAAAATTGGGCATTGGAATACGATTTTTTTTAAATCTTCTTCCTGCTACCGTTGTTCCTTTTTGGGAATGCTGAAACCAGATTTTTTTCACAATTTTCCATCTAACTCAGCCCATTATCCCATGTTAGTCTGGGACTTTAAAGAATGTGCCAACTGTGGTTCTTGCCTAGCATGTCGTAAAAGACGACTAATGGTATCGGGTTTTGGGTATGTGATTGTGTAGGCGACAAGAGATAGATAGATAGCCACTTGTCACTACTTTTTTACAATTTTCCAGCTAACACAGTCCAGCCCAGTTTTGTTTTTGGCTGAATGTGGTTAAAGGGGCCTGCTGCCCCTTTGACACTGCCTACCCTTTCGGGATAATGGGCGTGATGTTATGTATGTATGTATGTATAAACCAGAATCTTGGATCTATTTCTCTCTCTATCTATTCTCTCGATCTATTTCGATCTCTTTGTCAAGTGACAGGGGAATTACATACATTTCATCATGCCGGTAATCTGCGGAGGTGTAGGTAGACTCCAAGTAGCAGTTAACTTCTTCAACCACTATTAGCTGAAAATAAAATTGTTGCTGGGATAGATGGACAATTGTGAACAAATTCAAATTGTCTTTATTTATGTAGGTAGCTCTTATAAATTGTCTAATTTTCATAGGTGATCCTTAAAGCTACGTGAATCTACCACCGGTTCGGAATGTTGATTCTACCGATAAGAAACCGGCGAGAAACTCGGTAGTACTCTTAACAAGTAGCGACATGTGACTAGCTCGTCGCCTACCCAATACATAATTAGTTGTCTTTTACAACATACTAGGCACGGAACACAGAACATTATTTCTACGTTTCACGCCGACATGGGGCAGGGGATCTAGACATATTGAAACATGATTATTCGAATACCCATACTTGCATACACACACATGGACCTATATCGATAGCCGAGGAGGTGAAATATAAACGACTTGAAGCCCAGCGGGATAGAGTGAGCAATCAGCGAAATGGGAGCTGGGGGTGTCCCGGGACTCGCAGTGTATTAGTGGGAATGGCACGACGGCACGAGCGAATGATATCGACTCACATGGGTGATTTCTTGTCGGTAATCTATTTAGAAAACCTATACATTATCAGTCCTATGTTGGTCTGGGATTTAAAATAATGTGCCAACTGGGTTGCTTGCTTAGCATGTCGTAAAAGGCGACTAATGGTATAGCGGGTTTTGGGTAAGTGATTGTGTAGGCGACGAGCTAGCCACTTGTCACTACTTTTTCACAATTATCTATCTAACCCAGCCTAGTATTTTTTTTTTGGCCGAATGTGGTCAAAGGGGCTTACTACCGCCTTGACTCTGCCTACCCCTTCGGGGTTTATGGGCGTGATGTTATGTATACATTCTCGCTTTAATGAGTCATATATGATTCAACGATAGCGAAATGAAAAGTCGAAACTCCGAATTAAGTAGGCAACGGAAGGTTTAATTGTTGAGAAAATCGAAGGTGTACCCATGTAAATTATATTTCTACTGTGGTACCTTCATTGATTTTATTTTCATAACTACAGGATATTTTAATTAATCGGTCTGATCGATGATACAACTCCGATTTGTAGTGATGCAAATTTATAAGTATTTGTGTAATTTGTTTTATTTCAAAAACAGTTTGAAACGTCCCGCTAATTAATGATGTTCAAACAGTTTGAGGCAATCAAAAAGTTATACCCGAGCTTCATTAATATTTAATTAAAATGTGTTTTGTGCTATTAATTAATATTCTTGCAATCTCTATTTGTTAATAAATGACATGAAGCAATAGTTTATAATTTGATTTCTAATTTATGGAGAGAGCAATGTCAAAATCATGATCCATAATAATATTATAAATGCAAATGTGAGTTTGTTTGTTTGCTATGCTTTTACACGTTTAAAATGATTTTAATTTTTTTTTTAACAAATAGAGAGTTACATTATCAGCGAATATCAGACATGGGCTATATTTTATGCCTGTATTCCCATAGGAATGATACGTGGGTGAAATCGCAGGGCGTCGCAATGACACTATATGCGATAGTACTTATTTATGTACTTTCGCATATAGTAATATTGCGACCGTGCGGCGTGAAGTTATGTATGTATATAACTTTATTTACGCCCGTAATCCCCGAAAGGGCAGGCAGAGTCCTTTTAACCACATTCAGCCAAAAATAAAACCGGGCTGGGTTAGATGGAAAATTGTGAAAAAGTAGTGACAAGTGGCTAGCTTGTCATTTGTTGTGTATACGAAAGTAATTCTGTCTATTGTCTTCATGCTAAATGTGATGAAATTTCAAAAATCAAAAGCCTGAGTCTTATAAAACACAGGTTACTTTTCACCCTCGAAAAAATATAGATGTCGTTAAAAATAACAACATAATATTTCATAGACACTATATATTTTATATGTTGATTGATTGACACAGACTGTCGACATTCAAACTGTAGTATGTTTTGTTATATTTAAATCTTAATAGGAATACATAAATTTTATGCTTATTCTGTGTCTTAGCTTAGCATGTTCGTCTTTCTTTGTCGACATTGACGTCCAGTTAGCATCGTTTTATTTATTTCCCGAACGAGTAACGTTACAATGAAAAGGGTCTGATCCGAGAAAGGTCAAGGCGAGAAAGAAGGTCGGCTCGTATTTACTAGTTTTGTATCGGATGAATTACTTTGAGCGATTGGTGGCAGTTGTAACGTGGGATGGGTCGAGTGGATGAAAGATTAGTGTTAAGATCAGTGCCGAATTCTGACTTGTAGTAATTATGTTGGTCTGGAACTTAAAGTATGTATGAAGAGCAACTATCGAGTTATTGCCAGTTTCTTCTCCATAGAATCTACATTCTGAACTGGTGGTAGTATTCTTTCTTCTCTTTTTTTGTATATTGACTATTTTTAAGTGCTTTCTTTAGGCTGTATAAATAAAGATATTTTGAATTTGAATTTGAATTTTATGTCATCTGTATTCTATGCCTCGCATATTGTAGAAGGTAACTAATGGTTAATTGAGTATTGGGGTTGTAAGTGACGAGCTAGCCACCTGTAATTGGCTAAATCTGGTTAAAGAGTTACATGTCTCGTGGACTTTGACTGGTCTGCAATATACAAAAGGATAACTGCCCTATTATATTAAATACCTTTAGTATGAAATGTATGTACAAGCTAACTAACTAAACTTCAGGCCACTTCCCTGGCGAGGTAGGCCGAACGCCATACAAGCTAGTCTAATTTTATTTTCTCATAACATATTAAATAGTTTTGCACATAAATTTACAATACAATTGACTAAGGGCCGATTTTTTAATGGTCAGATAAGAATTAACTGACTGATAAAGTATAAAGTCACCTATATGTGGATGTCATACAGTATTTTACTTAAGAAACAGGCAATGACATTTTTTAATTATCCAGATTGTGATTTATTTAATTGTGTTCTTTTATCTGACTGTTCCTAAATTAAGTAATCAGCCCTAAATTAAGTAACTATCCGAATTTACCTTAAATGTATAAGTATACATTTAAATGGCTGTTATAACATAATAAAACATTCAAATGAGGCAGTTGATTTCTTTAAATTATAAATTAGATACTTCAACTGCAGTTAATTTAAGAGTCCTCTATTTATACTGGGTTGCTTCATTCACGGGGACATTGATTGAGAGTCCCGCTCATCGAATTTGGTACGTTTTCCGTAAAATATAGAAACAGGAAAGACGTATACGTAATTTTATAAAAAGGTTAATTTTGTTTTTGCTCTGAACTAAGCTGTTGACTGTTGTTTTCTAAAGCAAGATCGCAACTGATGCATTTACGTTATTTAGGGCTGAGTAATGGCTTTCACACTCGAAACAACATATTTGCCAATAAGCAAAAGTATCTGTAAAATCAAAATAAATAGAAAAAAAAAAATAAAAAAAAATAAAACACCACTTGACACCACTAATCACTAATTGACCACATTAGATGTGAATTACAAAGGATACTTTTGTCCCTAGAAAACTAAGATACATTATTGTGAGTCCGTGCCCAAAATAATCTTTAAGATCCCGCGAGATGCTTAACAACGTCTCGTAACAAATTCCACCTTGGCCGAAACCTAGACATTATGTATGTATGGACAAGCTCGATGGCGCATTCGGTAGTGACCCTGCCCCATGCGCCAAGACTTGTGGGTTCGATCTCCATCCAGGACAAATATTCGTATGATGAATACATGTGTTTGTTCTGTGTCTGGGTGTTAATATAAATAAATAAACTCTCCAGACTGACACACCAATTCCCTAGTTCCAAACTAAGCTTATGCTTGTACTATGGATACTAGGCGAACGGATAGACATACTTAGATACGTTTATAAACATCCATGACTCGAGTATAAATGTCCATATTCATCACACGAAACATTTGCCCCTAGCGGGATTCGAACCCGCGACCCTTGGTTTCGTGGCCAGGGTCTCTGACCACTCGACCAAAGGGCCAGTCATATGTAATATTTAAGTATATATTTGTAATACCACTGTTGTTTCTGATATCCGTAACACAAGTGCTTTTAAGCTACTTACCTCGGAGTCAGATCAATGTATGTGATGTAGTCTGATAATATTTATGTATGTAGTCAGAATCAGGAAGAGGCGAACTCGGTGAGTTCACGGACCGGGTTCACGTGCCCTCATAATTGATACAGTGCAGGTATTATATTTGGGTTTGTCACGCGATCCTCGCATCCTGCCTCCTCCCCGGTGACCTGACAAATTGTTGAGGGGATTCTCGTTAGGTCCACTTCTACGAAATAAACTAACTTTCAGCCTTCGCTGTTTATTTAATCTCTGTTAAATGGTTAAAAGCTATTTCTCTGTAAAAGTGTTGGTAAGTTTTCCGAGAATTCGGCGGTGTTTTGAGCAAAGTAAATGAGTAAATTACATGACAAGTAATTTATGTTTTCCATTATTTTTCTACAGATTTACAATTTACAGTGAGAATTAAACGTCGAATATGTGTCTCCATATATATGTACATCATCATCATTTTCTTGTCCTGTTTTCAGGATATTTGGGGTCGGTACGATATTTTATTTTTCATATCTTCCAGTTAGTCGTCGTCGAACTATCCGATTACACTTTAGTCTTTATTATCGTTTCATTATTCACAATGTAGCGATTTGTTTTTTAAATTTTTCACGCTTTTTTTATCTTAGGTGTATAATTTAATCAGCATGTTTCGTGCAGTTAAATAGTATCGTAAATATGCATTTTGACGGAATATTAAATACATATTCTTTTTACTTTGTCTCAGTTGTGTAAAAATGAAGATATAAACTCAAACAAACCAAGAGACAGTACAACCTCCTTGGCCTTTTAAAAGTTTATATTACAGTGCAAAGATTTAAACACGATGAATGTTAACAACCAACTTTACGATTAAAGATAAATGAATTTGCGAAATAAAATGTCAAAGGCTCTTTGGCGAAGTTCGTTGTAGCAACTGAAAGCTGTGATTGGGGCCTAATTAAAGGTCGGAAAGTATTTCAATTAATTAGCTATTTACGAAATTGGACGATGTCCAACATAATAAATAATAATACTTAATATAAGAATTAATGTGTTGCTAAGCGCAAATCTCGATAACAGCTAAACCGATTTCGCAAATTTTTTTAATTGTGTTTTTTATTACCAGGTGAAGATTCTTATGTAAGAAAAATATAAAAAGTTGCAAGGAAAAAAAAAGGTTTTGAAAATCCGAGAACGGGGCGTTACGAAGTGCGCCGGGTCAGCTAGTGAATAATAATGTAATATACCTACTCGTATTGGTTCATCATTATGTTCATGTACAAACATGATTATATGTGTGATTTCTAAGTGAAAGTAATTGGTAAATATTTTAATTTCTTAATTTAATCGTTCCCGTAAAAACTCATTTCTAAAGCTCCGAGCTCATCGCTATAATTTTACGACTTGTTCTACTTTAAAAAACAACCGTAAAAAGGAATATCGGTCAGTTATTTAAAGCCGACACCTTTATAGTATTTATATCTGTGCAAATTCATTTACCAGACAAAACTATATACATACAAACAAAATACTATATTTTATAATAGTAGTAAAAATAAATAAATAGTGACATCTGTCACGCTCGGTATTTTTCGTGAGTGTCATTACCAGATTATGTAAACTACGTATACGGTACGATAATAATAAAGCATATTTGCTGTAAATAATAGCTCGTTTTTAGCTACAGCTTTAATAATTCAAGCAGAGCAAGGTTCAACGCAATTCCACAATCTCTGAACCAAGACAAAGGTAGCAAAACACTGTTATTTCGCTGTTAATAGTATTTGTGCAAATACCTGTCCCTAAATAGGGCAAGGGTCCGCCCTGCCCCGTCAAATTTGGCCTTATCGTCCTTTGAGCCTGAACAAACGCCCTTTGTGGCCCGGGCCACGTGGGGCCGCTTGCGTCACGGATGACGTCATCGTTCGTCCTGCCGGCTGTGGCTATGGGATTGGCGGAAAATTGGAAAATTGTAACATTAAATTGGTGCCTTGTTTATGGAATTAAATTCATTGGTTGCCCCATTTATTGGTTCAGGGGATTTAGATAAAAAAAGTAAATAATAAAAGGAATTGGAGTAATTTTATTTTATTCAGACGATTTCTGTTTTTCTTCTGATTTTTTTAAATAAACGTGTGATATAGCTCACTGTTCACAATTTACATAATATACGTTATTCAACAATTCTTCAGCAGACCTACCGTCACGCCATCGACGACGTCTAGATGGCCAAGATTCTGCATCCATCAACAAATGGCATTGATAGGAGCAACAATAAAATGAAACTGTCACCATGATCATCATCACATCTAATAGTATCCGATTGGTCTTCATATACATTATCCACGTTGTACCTTTCCTCCGCTGGCACTTCTGTCTCAAACCTGCTAGAAATCACTGCTGCTGCTTGCAAACAATGGCCCCCGACCTACTTTCGATATTGCGAGCGAGCTAGGCTTAGTTTTCAATGAAGCCTTCGATTTCCGCGCCTACTTCATGTGTATGGAAAAAGAAACAGTTCTTTTATTACTGTTTTTTCACGGAAATTACAAGATGTTTCTCACTCAAGAATTTTTTTTTGTATTTTATCTACGAAAGTCAAGTCAGAAGCGCGTGAAAGAGATTTGTTCTAGAATCCATGTTTTTCAGACATGGTTAGGTTATTGACCTTTTCTCCTTGATCGTTTATTTACATGAAGCTTCCGCAAATGCCCTTTATCAAAAGAACAACACGCTTGCAAAGTTTCCTTTAAATTAAATTAAATTTTGTTTATTTACCAGAAAAACAATTACAAGTAGATGGGTATTATTTGATTAATTGGGTATTATTTGATAACTGGCTTGATGGCTCATTCGGTAGTGACCCTGCCCCATGCGCCAAGAGTTGTAGGTTCGATCCACACCCAGAACAAACATTCGTTTGATGAATACTTGTGTTTGTTCTGTGTCTGGGTGTTAATATCCAATATTTAAGTATATATTTGTAATATCACTGTCGATTCTGATATCCGTAACACGAGTGCTTGAGCTACTTACCTCGGAGTCAGATCAATGTGATGAAGTCTGATATATTTATTTATAATTAATGGACTAAATATTTCTACATAACATTTTGTTATTATTCTCTGTATTGGCACTCGATCTGTTAATTGTATGGCGATTATAATGACAAAGATTATTCTGGACTCAACAAGTATTTGGAATATTTATGCTGAAAACATATGAGAATAAAATTAATATAAATAATTTCTATCACTATTCACCTTTAATATCAAAGTTGCTCTTGTTTACACAACTTCAAGACGTACACTCTATTTTAAATAAACAAGCTTGTATTGCGAATTTTCAGATTGTAAATTATTCATTTGAAGTGTACAATTATCATTAAGAACTGAATAAAAGACGATCTTGCAAGACAAGCAATGTGTCGATGGTACCTACCGTGATTTCCATTGTGAGACTGAATGCTTGTTTTCTTGTCAAGAAATGGTTATTTTGACCGTTTTTTGTGTCTTATTTTAGGATGGCTACTGAATCGGTTTGGTAGGATCTCTAAATTGATAGCTTTTGCTATAAACTGTCTCGATATCTCTAGACGAATCTAGAATATCGAATGTGTCTGGAGTACCTACATTGGGCTGGACTAGATCCGGCTCAGGGTACCAAATGATTAAGGAGTCAAGCTGTTGAACACGACAGGGGTCCTTATTTATGGGTCTGACTTGCGTTCAATGGCGCCTCGCAACTTTTCGAGTTCGTTGCTCTTTTCAAAGGGCACTGCTACCATTAACAATAAATGAATTGCCATGTTTTCCGGGCTCCTCGATATTGCTGCGCGGTTTTCGTCTACTTGGTATGTGAAATGTTGGTGAGTACAATATGTATTCGAGAATGAGAATTTATAATTAGGTACACTCTTAACATTATAGAACATAACTTAATATTGTAACTTTATGACATATACTGAGTAAAATTATCTGTTTAGGTTCACCCTTAAATTGGGCTGAGTCAAACGTAATCTTCCTTACTCTTTTTCAAAATTACACAGCGGACTATGCAGGACTACGCCTTGGTGCCTGGCGTCTCACTCGGCGTGACCCCCTTAGCTGCAAAATGGCGCAATTTTGAGTTAAGTCCGTTTAGTTCATTCATAATTACTCATACTCTCTCTCACTCAAAAAAAGCCGATGCCGTGGACTGCCTCCTGAGTTGGCGCGAAAGAATCTCGCTGATTTACCAGACATGGAATTTGAACTTAGAACAAACTTGGTCATAACTGAAAAACTTCGTTTGGTTCGTTAGTATACATATTTCACAGAAGAGTTTAAAACTTCTTAGAAAATTTTCAACAATTTGAATATTGTTTTGGCTAAATAAAATAGCGGCGCATTTCTACATTTTTGTTCGAATACAAATAAGATTCAAATTAAATTACGGCACATACATGGTGTGATTTGTTGGCGCCTATTGATTAGCTCATAAACCGCAAACTCTCTGGTTCAATGATTCCGAACACGCATCGGATGTGGGGATGGCTGAAGAGGTACTTAATTATCTCTGTGGGTACCTACTCTTACTCGATAACTTCAATGGCAAAAAAGGGTTAGATATAGCAGCCCACATTTATATTTATATTAAAAGTTGGGACTATTTGTCAGATTTTGATAAAAGAGATGATTCAAATTATGTAATGTTAAGAATTTACATTTCAATTGACTTCCAAGACATTTATAAAGCGCTAGATTTACGTAGTCAGGTTGTAGTTATTAAAACGATTACTTGACGAAGTTGAAATACATACTAATTGTCTTTGTTTTCGTATTATTAAATGCGAGATTCAGCAAAAATAGTTTTTACATTGAAGGACTTCCACTAGAGTCAGAACTCAGGAGTTATTGAGGATAGGGGAACCACTTAATTGAGATTATGGTTACACAAAGTTTTTTAAATATTTCAGTTTTCATATGATTTTTTCCTCAACCCTGAGCGAGTGGTGTGTTATTAACACGTGTTTATATAATTTAGTACCCTCCGATTGGCATAAAGGTAGATTTTATAACCGTTAAATTCAAATACTTATTCAAAGAGTCCTGAATTTTTAGGCAGAGTCCATAGTCCAAGATTTTGTAACCACATGAAGCTAGAATAAGGTAGAGTTAGGTTACATGGAAAAAAATCTAGGAACTCTACATAGGAGGAACTCAGCTCAGTGGCGGGACGAGGCCCAGGAAGTCTTGTTTGATATTTGGTTGGAGCTATTAAGGAACCAGGGAGCTAGCCGGGAACTGGTTGAGGCGATATGGTCGGTCCTGCGCGAGTGGGCCCGCTATAGTCGGGGCGAATTGACCTGACACAGGTGCTTACTGGCCATGGCTGTTTTGGCAAATACCTGTGCTAGTTGACAAGTCGGGAACCCTCCGCAGAGTGTCACTACTGCCATATCGGAGTCACGGACACAGCTCAGCACACCAGAGATATAGAGCAGGGACCTCCACTTTCCAGAGGTCTCCAGGTCTCCACACACCACAATATCAGAAAACAAAGGACACCAACATGGGTCAACTTCCAGTATGTAATTTCCGTGTACATTTTCAATCAACTTCACGGCTTAGTATATTATTATGTCGAGGTTCGATCGATGAGCTTGAGCTCCGCAACCCGCAACCCACCGATTCAATCATTCCAATTACATTGATGTGCTTACTCCGTTCTCCGCGTTGTTAATTAGAGTTTCACTAATTAAATCATGGAGAGATGGAAGTATAATGATATCGACGATCGGCGCACTAATTGCGAAGATTGGCTGCAGTATCGTTTGTTCTCGTTAAAAAGATAAAACAGCTGTAATAATTGTATCGCTAATTGCCGTTAAAACGTTAGACTTTTCTTAGAAGGATGTTTTAGGAATTTGCATTGAATTTGGAATTTTAACTTGTTTTCTTACTGACTGCCATTATTTTTTTTATTGATTATCTTTTTATATTAGTTTTAAATAAATGTTCTGCCTGTAAAAAAGTGAATTAGTTTTTTGATCCTATAAAATGCTTTACGCATACCAGTCTGCTTCGGGAAAGCTAGGTGGTCATTTGGGACTCCCAGGAGTCTTTGCAATGCGTCTACCAAGATTATTGCGGCGGCACCCCACTACATTTGCGACGGGAACCCTTAAATTATCTACCGGCGTGACTCTAATAGAACCTCATCCTTAAGCTCCGGTCGTAAACTAGGAATTTCGATGCTAAAATATTCCATTAGCGCCCAAAAAGTAATATTTCTTAATCCCAACCTCTTTTCAAGGTGCATTGGGCTGTGAACAATATCCATACAAATCGCCGACCAAAGGTCGTGGTCAGTGTTTCGGCTGAATTGAAAAAAGGGTTCGCAATCTTCATAAATGGATTACATCAGGATTGGATCTGCTGGCCTGTTATCAAATGCGGGTTTGATTGCGAATTTAGTGTTTCAAATTGATGGATTTAGAGGCGGGGTAAATCTGTATACTATCTTTTTATAAAAGGATTGGATTGCTGCCATAGACTCATCAACGCTCTGACTTAATCCTTTGATCTAGAAAGCTAAAAATTTTATAGAAGGATATATTAGAATTTAATTGCATCTTTCTTCCGATTTTTTGATAAAAAATTCCTCAGAGTGACTCGGGTTTTGAGTATCGTAATTTTTCTAGCATCGTATCCTCTTTCTTGCTGGCGTCCGTTCGTAACATTATTATCTTATATTTAGCGAGTTTTGTGATTTCTACAATTTTATTAAATGAGGCATCCATGCTTTTAAATGTAGCCGTTTTTTTTAACCCGTGCGCATATTTAAATAATCCAGATGTACCTACTTACTACAGTTTGAACCAACACCCCTTTATTATAAATAATAAATAAATAAATATCAAACTACATCACATACTTAATCTGACTCCGAGGTAAGTAGCTTTTTTAGGCACTTGTGTTACGGATATCAGAAACAACAGTGGTATTACAAATATTTACTAAAATATTGGATAGACACAGAACAAACACAAGTATTCATCATACGAATGTTTGTCCTGGGTGGGGAACGAACGCACAACTCTTGGCGCATGGGGCAGGGTCGCTACCGAATGAGCCATCGAGCCAGTCAAATCAGTCGTCATTAGATCATCGTATAGTAGTTTACTGATGATCAACATAAATCTAGGCTAACTAGAGCAAATACAATTCTGCATATCCTAGAAACATTTCAAGAACGGCTAGAAATAAAGGCATCAAATTGTGACCTGAATCCTTTGTCTGTTACCCGAGTCAGATTTCTTTCGAATTTTATTACTTGGAGAAGCATGTAAAGTATCGTATGTAAAATGCAGTTGAGAACATAAGTTCAGGGAGTTCATGGACTTATTCCATTCTATTTCTATTCTATTCTACTTACTTACATATATAACATCACGCCCATAACCCCGAAGGAGAAGGCAGAGTCAATGGGCAGCAGGCCCCTGTAACCACATACAGCCAAAAATAAAACTGGGCTTGGTTAGATGGAAAATCGTGGAAAAGTAGTTACAGCTTGTCGCCTACACAATCACATGCCCAAAACCCCATATACCTTTTGTCGCCTTTTACTACTAAACATGCTATGGGATGCAGTTATAGCAATTGTAGAGCTTAGAGTTTATACCACTCTAAACTCTACGTTCCGGCTTTATATGGAGCTAAGTACTCGGATTTGAAACGAAAACCCTCGCATTTGAGCCGCGCATCACCTCCTACCTCATCGCGTCAAGTCACCGTAACCAAACCGCCCAAATTACAGTCGCTCAGGGTGGACTGTGGACTCCCCCCCCCCCTGATGGCGTCGTTAAAGCCCTTTATTGCGCGGCTAATCATTATTTTGTCCAATTGCCGATTTGGGCGGCGCCATTCGACAGGAGTGAGACTGAAGAATTTAATGATGCGATTTAAATGTACCCGATTCAACTTAATGTGGTGGACGAGGTATTAGGTATTTGATGCTCGATTTGTTTATAGGTAGGGTAATAGGGTTTTTAATGGCTGCTATGGTAGATTTATTTACGAGAAGACATATGACGTTGGTTTGGGTGATTAGAGCGGTGATAGCTCAATTGGTCAGGAGACGCGGCTGAAATGGCTTAAATTAATACAATTCATATATGAAAACCTGCAAGTTAAAACGGCTGTGGATGTGATCCAATATGTCTAGTTTTCAGTCCTTTTAATCAACAAACAAAGCCCAGGTATTTCAATGTCATATTCAGACTACTTATTAAAATCTAGGATGACGCTAACCTGGATTAACGCTAAAGAAAATACTATGATGAAGCCGTAATTAGTGAAAACTGTAATGATATAAGGTTTTCTCGGAGAAATATATGAAGCCCGTAAATTAAATTAATAGGGTCTTAAATGGATGTCAATATCCCTAACCGCTAACCCTTAGAAGGAACCTTTGTAAGCCAGTTGCCACAACATTATTATACTTATAAAATATTGAAGAGCAGTAGCAAAATATATGAATTTGCGAATATCGTCAACGTAGGCTATAAAGAAACATTTTAATGGTATTCGTTTCTACATAGGCGCCGCAGAAATGGTGACATTGTTTACGTTCTTAACGGTATATTGTTTTACCGGTATGCCTGGTCACGCGCCGTTAAGTGGGCGTTTTAGCAAAGTGCACTTTGTAATTAGCCTATGAACTGTAACAAATGTTTGAGTTTCGAATAATATTTTAATATTCTTCCTTAAAACATTTCGTTACGTAAATCCCCCTATTGCGCAGGTCAGATCGGTAGTCGCTTCAATGTAATAACCAGACTCGCTAAATCCTGGACCATGGTCTAAGTGGACCTAGATTAAGCACAGGATATAAAGTTAGGAAGACGATGATGCATTTCAACTATTCCGAACGTATGTGTTTCAGCCTACCTTGACGGGCCCGTTGGTCGAGTGGTCAGAAACCCTGGCCACGAATCCAAGGGTCGCGTATTAGAATCCTGCTAGGGACAAATATTTCGTGTGATGAACGTGGACATTTGTACTCGAGTCATGGATGTTTATAAACGTATTCAAGTATGTCTATCCGTTCGCCTAGTATCCATAGTACAAGCATAAGCTTAGTTTGGAACTATGGAATTGGTGTGTCAGTCTGGAGAATTTATTTATTTATTTACATACTATACTGTAACCAATGATAACTCTTCTTAATACTAATATTGTAAAAAGGAAAGATTTGATTGTTTCGTTTGAATTTAATAGGCTCCGAAACTGCTGGACCGATTTGAAAAATTCTTTCACCAATGGAAAGCTACTTTATCAGCGAGTAACATACCTAGGCTATATTTTATCCCCGTATTCACACGGGAATAGGAACTCCGCTAGTGAAACCGTGCGGCGCTGCTATCGCAGAATAATTGAATTTGTCCAAAACATAGCAAATGTTTCGCTCATAAAATAAGTTACAAACCCAGTCGCAGTCGGTAATACAACCTGCCTAACGTAGTTATCAGAAGCGGTTCCTGAAACGAATTAAAACGGAAACTTTAATGGAGATATGCCGCGCTTTCGGTGTCTTCCGCAGCCAGCAACTAAACAAAGATAAGGTTGTTTTTGTGGTCGTGGAAAAGCGAGTGTACGAAAAAGTTGACTATTTAATATTGCATTACGGTAAAAGGTTCTCCAGATTCTATCTTAACTAGAGTGACAAATGTGAAAGTAAGTATACTGTTTTAGGTCTTAACTTTGCCTGGCTCGATGGCGCTTTTGGTTGTAACCTTGCCCAATGCGCCAAGAATTGTGAGTTCGACCCCCATCCAGGACAAACATTCGTGTGATGAATACTTGTGATTTAGGAATAGTAATAAGATATTAAAACCTAGACACAGAACAATCACAAGTATATATTTGTAATATCACTGCTGATTCTGATATCCGTAACATAAGTGCTTGAGCTAATTAACTGGGAATCAGATCGATGTATGCGATGTAGCCAGAGTAATATTTATTAAAAAAAACCACGTAGGTATTAAACAAAATTAAAACTAAAATCGGTTATCCAGAAATTTGCATACACATTCAGAAAATTACCATTTTTAGGATGTCGATGTTGATCTTTGAGATCTGTTTTATCCATCGCGCTATCGCTTTTAAAAGAATGTGTTCTTTACGATTTGTTACATTTACTTACGTTTTTAATAAATTTATAATACATTTCGGACAAAATTTACATCCGTTTGGTTTAGTAACGTGGCTTAAAACACTATGTCATATCAACAGAAATACAATTAAGTGTCTCTACAACAAAGACCACAAATACCATGCGTTTAGTAATACGTTGTGGACGAAATCAAAAATTTTGCGCGACCAATAAATCGATGAGAGCGAAACATTATTAATTTAGCTTTTTCCGCTCAGCTCACGGCGAGCGGTCGCGTGCAGGCGCCAAATAAATGCAACGTCAGTCGGGCTTACGCCAAATTGCAAGTTACTGATACACGAAACGACTCTCAGTCGCTCCGAGTTCGGTTTGACAGGGCTACTGAAATGTATTTTGATGTCTGCACTGTGATACAGACAAAAATAGCCCTTATTGTAAGAAGGGGTAGGCAGAGTCAAAGGGACAGCAAGCCCCTTCAACCACATACAGCCAAAAATTATCTGCACCCCAGTTTATTTAGATTCAGGTTAGATGAAAAATTGTGAAAAAGTAGTGACAAGTGGCTAGCCCGTCGCCTACACAATCACATACCCAAAACCCGATATTTAGTCCATACCCCCATTAGTCGCCTTTTTCGCCATGCTCGGCAAGGAACAGTTAGCACATTATTTTTAAGTCTCAGACCAACATCGACGCAATCGACTATTTCGAATATTAGTTGGTACGTGGTTTAGTCTTCGTCTTCGCTGAATGTTAAAACACTTTTCAGACGTCAGACAGAATAGCACTGAAAACGCACCTCTAGCTCGCGTTGGTGTAGTACGCCGTCGGCGCCGATAGATGGCGCTGTGCCTTTTTACATCGCACAAGCGTTTCGTTTTCTCGGACACATAAAGGCCGCCGTACCCATCATCATACCTTATGAATGAAATACCTCAAATTCTCAGTGTCTTTTTGGAAGCCCTCGTTACGTTACATAGGGAGAGGGCTCTATAAATAAATGATCTAAAACAGTGTTCTAATTAGCAGGATTTCGAGATAGGGATGTTCACTTAAAAAAAAAATCGATATTTTTTTCGATACAATATATCGTAGTGTTGTATCGATACATTGCGATATATCGTACAAATACATCGATATTTTCGATATATCGTAAGTAATTTGTTACGGCTAGTTTATAATAATAAATATTAGATAGGGATTAGGTTATTATGAATAAAGGGCAAGCTAGGTTGAAGAAACAAATCAACTTTATTTATTTATAAATCCCAGGTAAAAACAAAATTTTGTTTACGTTTTTGCCTTGGAGCTTGCTTTCCTGCTGAGTTAAAACCTGTGCAGCTTTTGAGAAAAGTCTTGTTTCGATATTTCGGGGTTTTGCGTTTCATTTTTACTCAAGCAGCCAACTATAAAAAAGAAATCACTATAAAAAAAGGAGCGGAATGTATGTACCCTTAATTTTTCACGATACTTGATATATCGGATGAAATGTATCGATCTTTATATCGATACTAGATGATTCGATAATATCGGATCGAAGCGATATATCGCAAGCATATATCGATATTTTATGAAATATCGATTTATATCGCGCACTCCTATTTCGAGATTAGATTCTCTTGGGAAACCACGAAATCTCGAAGATGCTATTTATTCTAATTAGCGATATGACTTAAATATTGTTTTATTAATCAATGGTCATTTCAAACTTTTAATAGACGAAGGTCCGAATTGTACAAAGTTGGTCTTTGTATGTCAATTATTGTTAAATGCAGCGACTACTTTTTCACAATGTAGATCACACAGTGGAATCAACTTACGCAATTAATTTTCTTTTTTTATTTAGAAGAGCCATGTTCATGTTTGTTCATGTTTACTGAACGCCGAACGAGTACAAGAACGATGTACGGAGATTTGTAAAAACAACAGAGACAAGCTGCACATTCAGAAAACCAGTAACAAATACACCATCATAAGTCGCCTTTGACAACATGCTAAACAAGGTGTTTGCCTTGTCTAATTAATTATTTTAAAGTCCCAGACCAACATGGGACAAAAAAATATATATATAAGTAATTTTTTTGTTCCAGCTCAATGGGATAATAATAGTTTGTATAAGTACGTGTACATAGCGGGTTATTAACCCACTTGTTTTTTTCCGCTTCGCTCGCTCAGCTCCCCGTGAGCGGGTGCGTTGCGTGTCCGCATGCCGGCTTCAATACAATCGTGGTAGGATTGTGATACACGGAACACCTCTCCATTGCCTCGTTCCTCATTTCATAAACAGGGTTGACAGTAATCCTTAAAAAAAGGGCATTAACAATTTTAGACAATAAAAACTACAGATAGCGCGCGAGTTGAATGCAGAGCTCAGGTATGTCTCGTCTCAGGCCCCGACTGCATTCAACTCGCGCGCTATCTGTAGCTTCACGCTATTTTGCTAAGAGAGGTGGGCAGAAAGAACTGAGTGCCATAGGGCACTGTTGTTACAAGGCTCACTAACTTCTTTTACATTTACGGTTATTTTTTCTGCTATACTACCTTCGCTAAGACACGATCACGAGTGGTTGTGGTAGGTGAGTCGCGATCTGACGCGATTCCTGTATCCTTGCACTTTCGCATTCAACAAAATAAAATTTTAGACCGTTCCTATAAAATATAAATTTGAAGAATGAAATTGGCTTTTTTATACTCACAGATCGAGCGTCCCTTATGTTTAACAAGCTGTAACCGCCCATCAGCATTAGCAGACATAAGGGCTTTGAGTTTCTGATGGTTCTACTTTAGGTCTATCGCCTCGTAACATCTAGCGCATGATATCCCTGGGCGACCACCCCAGGCACCTGAGAGTTAGTATTAATTATAAAATTATAGAGAAAGAGAGAGAGTGGGACTCTCTGTAAGAGAATCCTGGTTCTCTCTTTCTTTTCCCAACCCTAATTATTCAATCCTTTCTTGGGCTTAAAATTATGGTACCGTATTTAATTACAATTTGGTATGTTGTACAGGCATTACAATGTAATAGATAAAATTATAGATATGACATATATTTATATAAATAAAATATTAATAAATTCAATACCTATTTGGATAATTATTATGGATTATTCGCTTCCGGCCAGCGATACAATTGGCAGCCCTCCAAGGGACTAATAAAATGGTACACAGGCCTTAAATCCGTTGCAAGTGGATCGTTGCGTGATTCCCTGTCGCATGTTCGGCGTCATTACCGCGTTATTTATCCGCGACTAATCGCGTTTGCTGTACCATTTGTACTGAACAACGACCGTTGGGAGCTGGCTCAACTTTTTAACCAATCACCTTATTTATTTCAACGCTGATTTACATTATGCGATATTATTAGAGACACTCGATTGAGTAACAGCTGCAAAGTGCAAATGAAGTCTTTTGGCTTGAATTGAGCGAACTTCTTTATAGACTTGGATGGGTAGCCGGGATGGTATTTGGTTTCAACTAGATGATGTGAGATTTAGAACTAAGGCCCGAATATCTTTTCTTCTAAGTATAGTTACTTACCGGTGAGAATGATTTTGTGTCACCTCGGTGTAGAATGAATGGCGTGACATTGAAAAGTCAATCAACGCCATCTGTTGACACGCTTTTTTTTTCAAACTTACTACAGTTTTGACGTACTTGTAGCATAGCAGAAATACACACACATACATACATACATAACATCACGCCCACGATCCCCGAAGAGGTAGGCAGAACCGAAGGGGCAGCAAGCCCCTTCAACCACATTCAGCCAAAAAGAAAGACGGGCTGGGTCAGATACACAATTGTGAAAAAGCAGTGACAAGCGGCTAACCTGTCGCCTACACAACCACACACCCAAAACCCGATATACCATTAGTCGCCTTTTACGACATGCTAGGCAAGAATCACAGTTGGCATATTCTTTTTAAGTCCCAGACCAACATGGGACAGTGGGCTGGGTTGGATGGAAAGCTGTGAAAAAGGAGTGACAAGTGGCTAGCTCGTCGTCTACTCAGTCACATACCCAAAAGCCCGTAAACCATTAGTCGTTAGAAATATATAGATATGTAGATGTTCGTATATATTGCTACGAATATATATTTTTTCCTAACCGATGGCGGTAATGAATACCGAGTTCCAACAATACATTTATTGTTACAAAAGTTTATAAGCTGTTCGTGCAATCAAAGGTCGAAGCGAAACGGTCGTCAAGTTGTATGACAAATCGCCGCATCGCCTGACGTACGCGACGTTTCCGCCTAGGCCTCGCTGCGGTTATAAATCGGTCTAGGAATTAACTTAGCACAACTTAGTACAGTCGCCGATAGAGCCTAATTATACATACATACATAACATCACGCCCATAATCCCCGAAGGGGTAGGGAGAGTCAAAGGAACAGCATGCCCCTTTAACTACATTCAGCCAAAAATAAAACTGGGCTGGGTTAGATGGAACATTGTGAAAAAGTAGTGGCAAATGGCTAGCTTGTCGCCTACACAATCACATACCCAAAACCCGGTGTACCATTAGTCGCCTTTTACGTCATGCTAGGCAAGAAACACAGTTGGCACATTATTTTTAAGACCCAGACCAACACGGGACAAATTATAATAGCCTAATTATAATAATGCGATTACCGTGTTGCAAGTCAAGAACATAACCGCTGAATGGGAAGCGGCAAAAGTTTGGCCCATATCGGTTTTGATGCGATGGATTATGAATCCTAAATCATATAACGAATGTGTTTGTTTGTTGCTTTTTTAGGTCTTAACTTAAGTACTTAACACTACAGTAATTATGTATAGTACATAACTGTTTGGTGTACATACAGACGTAATTGATGTAATACCATTATTTGATTTAGAGGAGTTAAAGAGGTTTGGTTTAAAGTATATAGAGAAGTTGACTCGAGAAAAACACAAGTGTCTTGAGAAATAGAAAAATCTGCGTTAACTTGAGCAAAGTTGTGGGTAAAAGCCAAACCGAAGAGGTGATCAGATCAAGGATATTTGTGTTATTTTCTTGCTCTATGAACTCCTTACTATGAAATGCCTTCAACAGGGTTTATAGCGGTTTAAATATTTTCACGTTGACTGTATATCAACAATAGTATACTGGTAACCTAGTATTTTGCGACATCATATTGCAATCCGTCGACTAAATTATGATGGAACAGTACCTACAAAAACATTTGGATAGATGTTTTATAATGAAATAATTTTAAACTTGTTTGTAATGGAAAACAGAGCAAAATTTATTTGTTAGGTAGAGGTACTACCTCATTATGCTATTTTGATATTGGAGAAAGAGAGAGGTTGTGAAAAGGATTTTAAATGGTCTTATGGAAATATTACAAGCTGACATCTTTAAACCAACAGATCACACGTATTAATTGGAACACGGCAGTATATCCATACCCATCTGCAAGACAATGGTGGGGTAAATGCGTTCTTTATCTGTTTTAAGCTTACAAGTATTGGAAATCTGACTGACCAGCATCGAGCACCTAAGGTTCTATAGAGTGACTTACATTCGTGTTTGTTCCAGCTGCAAATAGAGGCGGGCGCGGGCGAGGGCCCCGGGCCCCCAGCGAACAACAATGCGGAGGGCGCTGGCGGGGCCCAGCGCGACGACAACCACAACGCGCCGCACCCCGCCACGCCGCCCACGCATCGCGTCACGCAGCTCACGCCTTCTGGTGAGTGGGTGTTGTGGATTAATAATAATAATAAGTTCTACAGACTGACACACCAATTCCCTGGTTCCAAACTAAGCTTATAAGCTATGGATACTAGGTGAACGGATAAACATACTTAAATACGTTGAAAAAATCCATGACTCGAGTGCAAATGTCCATGATCATCACACGAAACATTTTCCCTAAGCGGGATTTGAACCCGCGACTACAATGTTGTGGATTAATAATAATAATAAATTCTCCAGACTGACACACCAATTCCCTGGTTCCAAACTAAGCTTATAAGCTTGTGCTATGGATACTAGGCGAACGGATAAACATACTTAAATACGTTTATAGCACCCATGACTCGAGTGCAAATGTCCATGATCATCACACGAAACATTTTCCCTTAGCGGGATTTGAACCCGCGACCCGCGGTTTCGTGGCCAGGGCTTCTGACCACTCGACCAACGGGCCTGTTTGTGTTGTGCTGTAATTGTGTTGGCCGAGGGCCCCTACGAACAATAATTAGGTAGGAGCCGTCAGGATTCAGTAGGGTGGCTACTTTGTGTCATTTATTTAACAAGCAAGTGGTGATTTGGAAGATAATTAGATAAAAAGAGTATAATTGTCTTGCACTCTCAACGTGTATAATATTCGGGGGCCCTTACGAACTATAACTCGTAAAGCCACCGTGAGAGGAAGTATAACCATACTCCCTCTCAATCGCCATATGCAGTATACTGTATAGGTCTGCTGGATATTTTGGATATAGATCTTAGGTATATTAGAAAAAAGTTTGGGAAGTTGTAAATAAAATAAATACAACACTAAAGAAAATTCTAGTGGCTAATGGATTTTTGTTGACAATAAAACACCAATTTGTTTAAATGTACGTGGGAGTCCAAAGGTAATTAAGTCTCGTTGCACTTCACTGCACATGCTTTAGACGCGCTTCAAATAGCTCTATAGGACTCGCTAAAGATAATGTCAAGGTCCACAGAGAACTTAATCACGATACGCTTCAAACCCCTGCAGACAAGCTCAGAGTGATATCGTTTTATTCCCGGCCTCGTCGTTAAACGAACCACGAGCTATTAGAATTGTTTTGAGCAGTTTAGACAAGAAATATTTTTAAAATTTAAAACTTCTCATGTATAAAACATCACAGACGACAACAAATTAGATGCATATTTCGAGCTCCTGTAATTGACAACTTGCCCCAAATCGACTCGATGGCTAATTGTCAATTTGCGGCAAACGCAATAAGTGGTGGCGCTGTTGCGAATCGTCAAAATTCTAATAAACACGTCTACCCAACAATTATGGTGATTCAGACGTAGCGGTTAATCGTGGAAATTGTTATCGTTCCTATGAATACACAACGCTCGAGGAAAACTGTAGTCTGCATTATTATGGTGACTCAGAATCGCTGTAGACAAGTATTATGTCCCTCTTGACATTCATCCCAAGGGCCCTAGGGCTTTAAAATACATCCCCTCTCACTTGCACTTACAGCGAGGCATATAGCGTCAGAAAGAGATGATTCTCGCCACATAATTTCACTTTCACAAGAACTGTCGCGGCTTTTCAGTCGCGGTACGTGGCATAATTTATAATCTTCTTTTTGGAATTAGTTTAGGGTAATTAGACAGTTTTGTCTATGCTTTTTTATTTTAAATGTCAGCTGAATTATTCTAGTCTAAAATATTTCAAGTCACTATTTAAATAGTACGTGCCCACATTAACAATTATTATAGAAATGTTAGAACCATTCAGTGGCATAGCAGAGGTACAATAAGGTCGGCGAGGGCCGAATCCCCGAAGGGGTAGGCAGAGTCATTCAGGCAAAAATAAAACTAGGCTGGGCTATATGAAAAATTGTGAACAATTTGTGTCAAGTGGCGAGCTCGTCGTCTACATCATCACATACCCTATAAACCCGATATACCATTGGTTGCCTTTTACGACATCCTAGGCAAGAAACACAGTTGGTACATTTTTGAAGTCCCAGATAAAAACGGGACATAAAATAAAATATAGATAATAATCTCTCAATAAAAGGGATTATTGAGAGATTAATATCTTGTTTTAGGTAAACGGTGGCTTAAAATTGTTTGCGATTGATCGTATTTCACTAAGTACCTAACGACCATTTTTTCTAGAACATAAAAAAAAATTGTTACTTAGTTAAGACTAAGTAACATTTTTTTTTTATGTTCTAGAAATCATGTTTTTATGTTCTAGAAATCAAGCCTATCATGTTATAGATGTGAAATACAATACAAAATCTGAACACTTGCAACAATTTAAGCGCATTTACGTAACAACAATAGGACAACTATCAGCTCCGGAATGTCCTCCAGAAATGTACACAATGAGTTAATTAGTAAGGGCGGAAATGTGGACGCTTGTGAAACGAAGCGGAGTTTAGGTATAAAATAATTTTTTTTTTAGTCGGTAAGTAAGATTATCAAAAAATATATAATACGTATTTTTTGCTTTACCTGATACTCAAAGAATGACAAAGATCTAAAATTTAGCGCTTTACGTCACTTGGACGGTAAAATTTTACACACCTAGTGACGTCACGCGGTACTTTAACGCACTGGATCTTCATCATTTTTAGTTTGTTGAACAAAAAAAAAATACGTAGGTAAGCAATTTTTTTCTTATAATGGTCTGCACAAAATTTTAAACTGATTTGAAATATCTAACCAAGGCAGCCCGCACTATGTACTCATTTGATCAGGCAAATGGATCACTATATAAAAATGATCAGTAGGTTAAAATCTATATTATAGAGCTGAAGAGTTTGTTTGTTTGCTTGAACGCGCTAATCTCAGTAACTAGTGGTCCGATTTGAAAAAATATTTCAGTGTTAGATTAGCCCACACTGAAATATTTTTAATAAGGCTATTTAACATTAACCATATTAACCATAAACGCGAGTGAAACCGCAGGCACAGCTACATAAAAATCGTACATTAAAATCGTCTTTCGTTATTGTGTTAACGAAACAGCTGATAACATTTTAAAATCAGCTGTTCTTGTAGTATTTGAATGAACTGTTATATTTTACTTGACTGATAAAAAACCACCCTTACTTACTTTACCACTTCAAATTAAAAGTGCAAAAGTCTAGCTTAAGTCTGACATGTGGCTTAACCCCCTCAGACAGCCCTGGAATCCAGACTGGAAGGCGATGTTGAAAAGTGATTTTTGGGGAATTCGCGAAACTTGTTAAGGGTTAAATCCGATTTTAGGTTTTCAGTTTTACAGCGATTTTAGTGGAAAAGTTTCGAAAAGTAATATTGTGTTTCGATAAAATTACTGACAAGCCTGCTAGTGCTTTCGTTTTGTAACTGAGCATAGATACCTACCTACATATAAATAAATATCCTACAACATCACATACATTGATCCGACTCCGAGCTAAGTAACGCTTAAGCACTTGTGTTACGGATATCAGAATCAACAGTGGTATTACAAATACATACTTAAATATAAGATAATAACACTCAGACACAGAACAAACACAAGTGTTCATCACACGAATGTTTGTCCTGGATGGGGATCGAACCCACAACTTTTTACGCATAGGGCAGGGGCACTACCGAATGCGCCATCGAGCGAGCCAGTCTATTGAATGATTACTAACTTATGTTTTTTTTTTCTGTGAAGATGCAAATTTATAACTACATATTCTAAAACTCCGTACATCCGCTGTATTTGTCTGCCCGAACTCATATATGCATACATAACTTCACGCCCGCAATCCCCAAAGGGGTAGTGTCGGAAATAACTACTAAATCTCATTTATCTTTCTCGTATATCTTTTATTTGTTTCCCTTTGATATTGTATACAAAAGCCAATTTTTACGTTTACTGTTTATTATTGTTTATTGTTTCTTTTGTTTATTGTATTAATTGTAAGTAGGATAAGATTTTGTTAATAATTGTTGTACGTATTATAAAGTTTACCTACTGTGATTGCCCTCTCGCTCCCACAATGTAAGAGCGAGAGAGCTGTATGTTAGAAAGAAATAAAGATATCTTCAGCACCACTATGCCAACTCAGCTCGCTACCCGCTAGTTGTACACCCCACTCGAGTGTATATAAGGAGCCATTTTTTATGTATGGCTCAATTCGGCTCTACTATCGAAGCAGGCAGCATATACTCCAGAACTCTCCAGCGGAGTTGGCTTATTGGCTGCATTTAACACTGAAATGGGTGTTTTATTCCTGCATGAAACCAACTACAGTCCACTCACCGAATTCAATAATGGACCTTCGAGCACCGGATCATCATAATTAGGAAGATCAACACCGTGTCGTCGAATAATTGGGAAGCATCTACGTGTCGTCGTGTCGCGTCAAAAAGCAGTAATTCTCTTTATCGTCGGGCCAGCGAGGAAGATCGTCGCGTCTTTAAGCATCGGTCGGCGGAAAGTATAGAAGAAAGAAAATTATCTGTTCGAGCGTCACGTCCGTCGCAAGCAAGAAGATTTTTCAACGACGGGCCAGCGAGGAAGATCGTCGTGTCTTTAAGCGGTCGTCGAAAATAAAGAAGAAAAATCAGCGTGCTTCATCGGCGGCATCGGGGAAGATCAGCGGGCTCAAGAGAGTCACGTCGGGGTTCCGGAACATCGCAACGTCCTGGGCTGCGTGTCGTCGCGCCAGCGTGTCTCCGAGCCAACGTGTCTCCGCGCCTGCGTGTCTCCGTGTGTCTCTTGTGTCTCTTGAAGGAACAAAGCGGGGAAACCTGTGGCGTTCCGGGAATCTTGAGATCTCGGTCTCGATTCCTCAACTTTGGTGACTTTAGTCACATGGTCTGGCAGGGTCCAGTACCGCCAGCTTTAGCTGAGGGCTTACGCTTGCACCTAACGGTGACAAAGGCAAGCGTTTAAGCGAAGAAAGAAGCAAGAAGAAAGAAGAGAACCGTAGGGTATTAGGTACCCGAGCGTTGTTTAGGGCGTGAATCTCCAGCAACGCTCGCGTAGGGTGTTAAGTTGATTAGGATTAATATCACCCCCCCACGTGTGAACCTTCACCATGTCCCTTCCGGACGAACCCCGTGTGCTACGGTCTAGGAAAAACGCATCCGCCGACGATACCCCGTCGACCGGTCAAACGTCGTCAACTCCAAGTAATACGTGGAGCCATGGAATCAGTGACGAGTCTCCCGGTAGCAGTGGTTCGAATCAGTTAGGCGCGTCGCGGCAGACAAACGTAGTGCAAAGAGAAAACAGTGCGAACCCCCCTAGCGCGTCGGTCGAAGCGCCCCCCGCGCCGTGTTCCCCGCGTCCCGTAGAGGAAGAACGTAATTTGCATAATAGTGCGGTAGTTAATTTACCCTCGGGCAGGGATAGTCAGTTATCGGTATTAATGGCAGAATTAGAAGTGCGGAACGCGGAATTAGAGCAGGCAGAACGTGCGTCGGCGGCAGCACGAAGTAGATTAGAGATCGCGCGTATAGAGGCCTCGCAGCTATCGAGTGCACCCGCACCGAACGCTCGAGTACTAGGGTGGGTCGAACAACAAATTAGGCAACCGATCGCGGATAACGCTAGGGAAGCGCCGTCACCGTTTGTCAATCGTGACTTCGAACTACTATCGAATAGGGTGGTAGAAGCGGTCGGCCGCAGTAGGAACACTCCCTTAGTCCCGCGTCACGTGCCCGAGTTACCCAATTTTAGTGGCGAAATAGACCAATGGGTAGCTTTTAAAGCCGAATTCGAGGATAGCGCTCCTATGTTCTCGGACGTGAACAATATAAGTCGTATACGCCGCGCGTTACGCGGAGAGGCTAGAATTGCGGTTAAAGCAATTATGTACACGGTTTCTAGTCCGTACGAAATAATAGAAGCGTTAGAACGTCATTACGGCAACCCGGAGGAAATAATATTAACAGAGATCCACAACGTGAAACGTATGCCCAGGCTTGCCGAGGATAACAGCAATATTATTTCTTTCGCGGGTCAGGTAGCTAACGTAGTATCGACTATAAAATCGTTACGTCAAAACGAATTTTTATACGCGCCGGAGTTAGTAAACAAAATCGTAGATAAAATGAATGTGCTTGTTCGCTACGAGTGGAATAAATATCGTGTTATGAATAAAGATGTGCCGGGATTAGTAGCGATGTCACAATTTTTGAACGATGTTAGCAGTGCGACTAGAAAAACGCACATCAAAAGTAAATCGCGAAATACCGCGTCTGCGCATCACGCACGCGCAGACCACGCCCACCGCGACCCGCGCATGCGCTCTCGCAGCCGGGATTCCACTCAATCATACGAACAATCAGATTCAGACGATGATACGTACGATAATAAAATAATAGTCGCGCAAATAAATAAACGTAAATCGTTCGCCAATAAATCGCGAATTGATAAAAAATCCCCGCAATATTCGCAGAATAAGTTGCCGACTTCGCCCCCTACCAATAAATGTCTCGTATGTAGCGGAGAACACAAAGTGGATAAATGCTCCGATTTTAAGAATTTAACGGTAGAAAAAAGATGGGAGGTGGCGAAAAACGGCAAATTATGCTTTCGATGTCTAGGTCCGAACCACCGAAAGGGAAATAGGTGTCGATACATTCCCTGTGGTATGAAAGACTGTGAGGCCGGCCATCACAAGCTATTGCACGGATTAGGCGCGACAAAAAATGTTAAAAAAGGACATGTCAGTTCTATCAATCATATGAGACGAATGAATACCTACTTAAAGATCGTTCCAGTGGAGCTTACGGGCCCGCTAGGCACCGTGAGCACATACTGCTTACTGGACGATGGTAGTTCAATATCATTGATAGAAAAGCACATTTCCGATCAGATAGCTCCTCGCGGTACGTCGGAGCCCCTTTCGATTGAAGGAATAGGCGGTAATACCGTATTCTATGAGGACTCGCACCTAGTCACGATATCAATACGCGGTGCATGTAGTCGTAACATAGAAAAGTTAACGGCATACACGATCGACAAGCTTAACTTATCGTCGCAAACGGTTAGTCGCGATATAATATCGAAATGCGAACACTTACGCGACATCGAGGATCAGCTTTGTTATGAGAACGCAGTCCCCACCGTATTAATTGGGCAAGATAATTGGAATTTATTAGTATCAAAGCAGATCATCGAGGGCGCGGAAGGGTTACCAGTCAGCTCACATTGCAAGTTAGGATGGTATTTACACGGCAAGCACGAATTACCACGCAATAAAGCTTTCGTTATTAATCACGTTAAAGCGGTCACGCCGGAAAGCGAGATTGTCGAACTTATGAAGGAACATTTCAGTCTAGAATGCCTAGGAATCGAAAGTAGGGTACCTAAGTCGGATCCAAATCAGCGAGCGTTAGACGTGTTAGACGCTACATGTAGGAAATGCGATTCGGAGGACAGGTATCAGGCAGGGTTGTTATGGCGAAGCGAGGACGAAACGTTACCTAACAACGAAAGTCAGGCATTAAAGCGATTAGCGTGTCTAGAACGAAAGTTAAATGCTGACGAAAAACTTAAAGTAGAATACACTAAGCAGATAAACGAGCTGTTAGAAAAAGGATACGCGGAAAAAGCTTGCAGTCCGGTACCGCCCGAATACCCGCGAAAATGGTTTTTGCCGCATTTTCCGGTTTTTCACGCCCAAAAGGGCAAGATGCGTTTAGTGTTTGACGGCTCGGCTAAAACGAATAATAAGAGTCTTAATGACGCGATGGTAACCGGGCCAGACCTACTGCAATCGTTATTCGGTGTATTGCTACGTTTCCGCGAAGGAAAAATAGGAGTAGTCGCGGACATATCTCAGATGTTCTTACAGATAGCCATTATAGAAAGCGATAGGGACAGTTTACGTTTTTATTGGAGGGGAGAGGAGAAGGATACACCCCCCACCGAGTACAGAATGACGCGATTAATTTTCGGTTCAACGGGTTCTCCCGCCACCGCGTTATATGTAAAAAATAAAAACGCAGACTGTCATAAAGAGCAATTTCCCGTAGCGGCTAAGTTGACGATCAAAAACTCGTACATGGACGATTTTTTGATAGCGATAGACGAAGACGACGATACCTCGCGACAGATAATTAACGACGTATACGAGCTGAATAAAAAAGCATCGTTCGAGCTAGCAGGCTTCGCGTCGAATAAGCCTTCGGTATTGTCGGATATCGCGAATATTAGTACGCTCGAGTCTAAGACTATAGGGAAAGGCGACTCTGAAAGAACGTTAGGGCTTATTTGGAATCATAAACGTGACACTATAGGGTTTAACGTCAAATTTAGAAACACACCTACGGAGGTGTTAAACGGCACTCAACTACCTACAAAGAGACAGGTAGCTAGTTGCGTGATGTCTCTATTCGACCCGTTAGGTACTTGTTCTCCAGTTTCAGTCATAGGCAAAGTGCTTATACAAAACCTATGGAAGCACGCTATAGGCTGGGATCAAGTCATACCGGAGGTAACCGTACCTACTTGGAATAAATTTCTGAAAAATGTACATACGTTAGAAACGTTAGAAATAGATAGGTACATACCTACGTCTAATAGGTCGGGAACCATTCACGTATTTTGCGACGCAGGACCCCAAATTTACGCGACGGCAATTTATTTCGTAAGCGACGACCCCGTAGATAAGAGAACATCGCGTTTAGTAGCCGCTAAAGCGAGAGCGTGTCCGTTAAAGGTAATCTCTATACCTCGGGTCGAATTGCAGAGCTGTGTGTTAGGCGCGTGTCTAGCCAAGACGGTAATCGAACAAACAGATTACGAAATAAAAAGCTGTCACTATTGGTCAGACTCGCGAACCGCGTTATCGTGGATTAAGGCGGATCCACGTACGTTTAAGCCTTACGTCGCGCACCGTATATCCAAGTTAGAGGAGCTCAATTGTAGGAATAATTGGCGATGGGTTCCTAGCGCACAAAACGTCGCCGACGAAGCGACAAAAGGTGCCATAGAAAATTTCGATAAAAACCATCGGTGGTTTTACGGCCCGGAGTTTATTAGGCGCGATCCTTCGCATTGGCCAAAGGATATAACGAATAAAGAACCTCCCGTAACGACAGGAGAGGAGCGGCCTAATAACAAAATACTCACGGTTAGGAAATCGAATCAATTTACGTATCTGCCCGAAATAAACCGATTTTCGAAATATTCTCGCGTAATTCGAACCACTGCTGCCGTGCTTCTCGCCGCCGAGATATTTAAGTCCAAATTGCTCAAAAGAAAAACAGAAACAGAAATGAACAATGACCATATGAAGCTCGCGGAATTATTACTCATACAAAGAAGTCAGAACGAGTACTTCCAAGATGAGATAAAACTGATTAAGGCCGGTAAAAATATACCAAAGAAGTCGCCTATCAGCAAGCTAGCAGTAAAGTTAAGTAAACACGGATTATTACTGCTAGATTCCCGAACGGATAGGGAAAAGAGCATACCGATTCTGCACGCTAAAGAGCCATTTACGAGGTTGCTAATAGCGCACTTTCACGCCACCTATAACCACGGGAACCATGCGACGGTACTCAATGAACTGCACCAACGATACCACATCGTAGGACTACGAGGAGCGCTGAGATTCATATGCAACCAGTGCCAATGGTGCCGTACTTACCGAAGAAAGCCCGCCATAGTTCCAGTCGGCGATCTCCCGAAAGAAAGACTATCAGCCAACCAACCGGCTTTTACTGCAACTGCCTGCGATCTTTTTGGGCCCATAACCATCACGATCGGACGGCGTCACGAGAAACGATGGGGCGCGCTATATACCTGTCTCACCACACGCGCCGTACATCTCGAGCTAGTCGCTTCGCTCTCCGCCTCGTCGATGATATTATCTCTCAGACGAATGATGGCAAGAAGAGGGACTCCTACCGTCCTCTATACAGATAATGCCACAAACTTCGTAGGAGCGGAAAGAGAGATAACTGAAGCTCTGAAAGATATAGAAGAAGGCATAAAAAACTTCACCACGTCGAAGCAAATCGTATGGAAAAAGATTCCGCCCGGTAATCCCGCAGCCGGAGGCGCATGGGAAAGACTCGTAGGCTCCATTAAATCAGCTCTACGTGTCACGTTGCGCGAAAAGTATCCACATGAAGAGGTACTACACACTTTGCTTCTCGAGGCTGAACATATAGTGAACTCCAGACCACTTATTCCAGTCATGTTGAATAGCGAGAACGAAGCTCTAACGCCGAACCACTTTCTACTCGGCCGTTCGAACGCTATGTCCCCATTCGGAGCATTCAGCGATATCTCGCTCTCACCTTCATCCTGGAAAACTGCACAGACGTTAGCAGATTCATTCTGGAAAAGATGGATAAATGAGTACCGACCTGCATTGTTACCTCGCACGAAGACGCCCCACCACGAGAATATCAAAATTGGAGATATCGTATTGATAGCTGATAACACAATGCCACGCGGTATATGGCCCCGAGGTGAAGTCGTTAACGTTCATCCCGGACCGGATGGAAAGGTCAGAAGTACCGAAGTACGAACGTCAGCAGGATTCGTACGTCGTCCCGCGTCCAGACTTATCGTTATTTCCTAAGGCCACATGGGTGTTATCACACGTGGGGGTGGATTGTCGGAAATAACTACTAAATCTCATTTATCTTTCTCGTATATCTTTTATTTGTTTCCCTTTGATATTGTATACAAAAGCCAATTTTTACGTTTACTGTTTATTATTGTTTATTGTTTCTTTTGTTTATTGTATTAATTGTAAGTAGGATAAGATTTTGTTAATAATTGTTGTACGTATTATAAAGTTTACCTACTGTGATTGCCCTCTCGCTCCCACAATGTAAGAGCGAGAGAGCTGTATGTTAGAAAGAAATAAAGATATCTTCAGCACCACTATGCCAACTCAGCTCGCTACCCGCTAGTTGTACACCCCACTCGAGTGTATATAAGGAGCCATTTTTTATGTATGGCTCAATTCGGCTCTACTATCGAAGCAGGCAGCATATACTCCAGAACTCTCCAGCGGAGTTGGCTTATTGGCTGCATTTAACACTGAAATGGGTGTTTTATTCCTGCATGAAACCAACTACAGTCCACTCACCGAATTCAATAGGTAGGCAGAGTCAATGAGACAGCAATCCCCATTAACCACGTTCACCTAAAAATAATTTGGGCTAGGTTAGATGGAAAATTGTGAAAAAGTAGTGACAAGTGGCTAGCTCGTCACACACACCCAAAACTACTGAATAGATTTTATTAGAGGATTGAAGTATTCTTAGAAAGGTTTAGCCGTAGGTACATATACTCTGCTACACGTGCCAATGCGAATCGTACGAGTATTGTTGGTTTATTATGTTAAAAAAAAATTAAGGACTGACATAAAAAAACAGAACAAAACTTACGATTTCTCTTCGATTGAATCAAGATTCCGAAATTTGAGACTACTAGCCATTTGAGCTAGCGATTTATAATTCCTATATGGCACATAATGAAATGAAACGTTTTTCATTAGTTTTTATTTCCTATGACTATTCTGCACATGTATCTATCTACATCTATTTCAATCTGAGCCATCAACTATATGGTTAGCAATCTTTTATCCCGTAACACAACTGCAGTAAAGCGTCGACCGCCGTGAAGCCCCCTCCCCCGGGGAAATAGCGCTAAGTGCAAATTTAAATAGCCTTAAACGTGCAGCGAGTTTAGTGCACGAGTCAGCGAATAGCAAGCGGGCTGAAGATTTTGCTGCGTTCAATTTCGGTTCGAGATTTGGGGAAAGTTAATAATTTATGAACTGCAAGTAAACAATATACCAGAGCGGTTCATTTCATCTTGTATACTGGGTTGATTTTATCACCGCACATATTTTTATTTATTTATTGGGCAACTTAACATATAACTTAACGTATAACATGACCTAAAGCTATAACTTACAATAAAAGGTAATGTGTTTATGTGCAATTCAATCATAGAGATACTTGTTGTGACAATATTTTATAAATTAATGTCAATAAACGTTAATTTAATAATATTAAGTGCCCACGTAACTATAAGTAAATAAGTTAATGATATTAATAAGTATGCAATTATAACATGTAATTTTTAAAAGCACCTACTTAAGTATATTGCTACACCCTATCAGGGTCCATGTAACTGCATTTCAAATGTTTTGTTATGTGTGCAATTATGAATAAATAAATAAATAAATAATAATGTCGTGAGAAGATATAATCCTTGTAAGTGCAAGAATGAGAAACAAACTATAAAATAGTTCCGTTTCTATTCTGTGCTCGCTAGATGTCTTCGGCTTTGGTCGAAGCGGTCAGCCTATCTATATGAAAAATCCTATAAATGTCGTATGTAAATGACAATAATAGGTAAGCATTATTATATATATTACCCATATGTAATATGTATCTAAGTAGATATTATTTCAATTGTGACATCGTTAGCCGGAGCGATTACCGCTGCTCTGAATAGGTAGGTATAGTAAGCATTGTTGGTATTATCAAGGGCTAAATTATACGAATTTATGATGATTGGTTGGGCTGGAAGAATATATTGTGGAGTAAGAGCAAAAGTAGACTAAATGAACTATTGTTTTACTAGAAGTAGAGTATCTAATGTTAGGAACTTACCTGACAAAACAAAACTCACGTGCGATTCTTTAATTTGAATGAGTATTCAAATCCCAGAAAACGAAGACTGCCCTTCTACGTCCATTAAACATTAAAATAAAATATCTAAGTGGAAAAACAAGCATAACTTACTACGTCTATTTTTGATATCAAATTGATATCAAAAAATTTCACTGGCGTTAGTTTGTCAGTCTTAGAAAACCAGGACATACTTAGTGACGTCAGAACCAAAACAATCGCGTGGTCCATTTGAAACGTTTCATCACCCGATCCGTTTTTATCGGCGCTGTCGGCGTTTTCATTTGGCCCGGTCATTATGTCCTAGTTTTATTGGAACTAATTCTGGCGAGGCACTGCATCATTCTCTACGTGTGTTGGTCACGTGCCCACGCAATAGCTCTCATCATAACTTTCGTGATGTCCCGGCGAATTGGTTTTCGCGTTTGTGTCTTAGACGGGTAATTGGTTTGAGGAGTTCGCGACTTTATGAGGTCCTTTCGGTCTCGAAATAAGATGTGGATTTGGCTTTTATTCGACTGGGTTAGTGGTAAAACTGTGTGCTACCTTACTTTTACTTAACATTTATCTTCAACTTCGCTTGAAACGATATAATAAACACAAACATGATCTATTTCAAGTTTAGAAATAAATTTGAAGGATCGTCATCAAATAATAAGTGATATTAAAATGTCATCATTGTTTAATTTTGTGTGTGATATTCTGTCTAAGATGCTGCGCCGACCCCAGATGAACTGGGAGAAGGGCAAGAGGATGATGATGATGATGTCTAAGATCTATTTTTTATATTATCTGTGGTCTGTTTCGGATGGGGTGATTCCTGTGACAGATGTCAATTAAACGTCGAATTCGAGGTGTAACGGAACACATCTTGTCCGAAATGGACCATATATACTCTTTTTATTGTTCTTGTCAGCTGTAAAGTCAATAAATGTTTTTCTTGCTTTCTTTCTTTCATCAATGTTAACTAGCTTTACCTAGAGTAGATTATTCAGTCATATAATCTTTGTGATTGTGTGGCTGATGAGCTAGCCACTATTCCAAATTTCCCATCAAACTTAACACGGTTTTTGGCTAAATGTGGTCTATACAGCTCATAACTCCTTGGATTCTGTCTACCCTTTTGGGGATTTCAGACATGATGATCTGATATAATCTTATTTACACTAGTAGTTACTTCTGCAACGTTAAGAGTCTATTACTTAGTTCCAACATTAGCTTTATTAATGAGCTAATTTCGAATGTGTATTTCTAATGATTACGCCAACGAAAACGAAAGTTGTCCAACAGCTAGAAAGTTGTTATAACCCTAAATGATTCCGTTATAAATAGCTTCGCCAAATCAGAAGTTAGTCTGTTACACAAATTATTTCTCGTACAAACATCAAAACTTGCCACGGAACTTTATATCCACGTAATGTAATCCATGACCTTTGTAGAAGTCTCTGATTGGACGCCTTGTTGCGAAGTCTATGTGCGTATTGTTACAGGAAAAAGTTCGACGATCCATCAACATGTCAATTTGTTCCACACTCTGCAGAATAACGCCGTATGCCAATCAATTGTGGCCTTTACGCCCATTACAAATGATTTATTCAGTGTCCTGGGTGGGAGAAATATGACTCTGGTGTCTTCGGTGTAAGGTTTCACCGTATTTGTATCCTTAGACCTTTATATTAAGCTTAATTTATATTTTATTATCAAAATAAATTCGACGTCTCGTTATCTGGTGGTTATTCTATATTCAAGCCTGGCCTTACCTAGTCCCATGTTGGTCAGGGACTTAAAAATAATGTGCCAACTGTGTTCCTTGCCCAGCATGTTGTAAAAGGCGACTAATGGTTTATCGGGTTTGTGTGAGATTGTGTAGGCGACAAGCTAGCCACTTGTCACTACTTTTCACAATTTTCCATCTCAACCTCACTTTTCGGTGGTAATTTTTCGGGCGCGGTGCAAAACAGTTTTCCATCTAACCTACCCCAGTTTTTATTTCTTGGCTGAATATTGTTAAGAGGGTGAGCTGCCTCTTTGACTGCTGTCACTCTGCCTACCCCTTCGGGGGTATGTATGTGTGTATGTATATTTATGTGTGGTTTCAAGATGCTAAAATATTCTTATGGAGTAAGTGGTCAGACCGCTTCATATCTTTGTTCACACCGCAGCACCTTTTACATCTCTAGAGGAACTCTCCCGAACTCTGAGCCCAATCTCAAAACAAGCTACAAAAATTTGCTGAGCAGGTTTCATTTGAAACGGAATCTTTTAAACAAAATTACATTCCGCAACTTTTTCTCGTTCAATCACCGCGATCTCCAAAAGAAAAAGCTACGCTTTAGCATTCTAATTTTAGAATATCAGATTTTTGCCGCGGTTTCGCTTATGAATAATTTGTTTCGGCTCAAATATAGGCATTTATGATGGCTCTGTGGCTAGAGGAGACGGAGGCCGACTCTCTTTTTTAAAAACTCACTTCTTTTCGTTGGCGGACGTGAATTCGTAAAATCATATTCCATGCAGTTTGAGCAAACGAAAATCCGCCTGTTAAGTTAAAGCTCGAACATGTGCGATAAAGCCGCTGACGAACGTTTAAGTTATAAAGCTTTGAAAGTATTGATTCCTGGAAGTCTAGGAAGCGTCGAAAATAATTTGTAGGTACATCTTTTTCTAAAGACTTTTCTTTCGCCTACCTAACGAGTACGCGTTATTTCGCTATATTTTCCCTAAAAAACAGAAGTTCCCAAACTATTGGTATTATGTACCTACCGGTGGTCGCGGTTGAATATTCGATAGGGTCTAAAAATAGAACACAGCAGACGATCAGCCGATGGCTTTGGCCGCTTTTTTGTGAATACAGCCGCACGGTGAGTTCTGAATTCAGATTTTTCGTAGATCGAATGGCGATCCTATCCGATCGACTTTGGGAACCACTGCTACAAAGTACAGTGAAACAAAGCAAACCCTTGTCCCGGAAAAACACTCGGTTCCCAGGGGACTCGCGATAGAGTTTCTTTGACAGGCTGAATGCCGTGAGGACTTCTGGCCGCAAATATTTTTATAAGCGTGCCGTGTTTCTTTTGTACGTCGGAGATTGATGTTGAAAGGCGTATTTATTATGTATATAGGATTTGAAGGAAAACGTATGTAAAATTACTGATTCAAGATGTGACGATTCTGGGAATGGGTAAGAAAAGCGTTTAACCGGAAACGGTATTTAAATAACTCGTATTTCAATTAGAATACCTAAAAATATTGTAGAATGTTGTTACTTACTAACTCCATTTCTCCCTAGCGGGGTAGGCAATGAAAACCAAACTGTTTGTACTAGTATTTATTCCCTAGTTAACAGCCACTAAACTAATTAAATTTCTTTTCTACTTTTTACTAAATGATGAAATCTTCCAAAGCGTGTCAGAATACGTTCCTCAAACTGGGTTTGAGTCTAATTGTAAAAAAAAATAACCGCTAAAATTGTAACACCCGTCTCCTCAAACGGGCTTTGAATCTAAATGTCAAAATTTTAAAATTGCGTTCCTGAAACTGAGTTTGCGTTTTATTGTAATAACCGTAACACTGCGCTCCTGAAACGAACTAAAGTCAAATTTTCGAAAACGTGTCAATTCGTCAGACCACGTTCCCCAAACGGGTTTGAGTCTAATTGTCGGGAGCGTTTTAAAAATGGAAAGCGCCACAGACAGCGCACCTGCAATGCATCAGCGCTGCATTTGCATTCGATTTGCATGCCCCGCCCGCCGCTGAGCGTCGCCACGCGTCCGGGTACAGCCGGACATGTTCAGGATTATTGGTTGCATGTCCGGTTAAACTAGACGGTGTCCGGCTTAAGCGGCTTTTGTCAGACTTTTTAACTTTTTTTCATATTTGCTTTCTGTAAAATAATATTAATGTGGTGGTGGGTGTTAATATTCAATAATATTTAAGTTTAAACTTGTAATACCACTCCTGCAAATTCAAACAACTTTGAATTTGTAACCATGATCCAAAAATTGTCTGGTTCCCCTATCTTAGGGTTACGAAGGTCAGATCGGCAGTCGCTTTAATGTAATTACCAGACTCGCTAAATCCTGAATCATGGTCTAAGCGGACCCCGTCTAAGCACGGGACATAACGCAAGGAAGAGGAAGGAAACTTGTAATACCACTGTTGATTACTTTTTATACGTTAATATATAAGTACTTTAATATTAGATATTAGCACCCAGGCACATGTATAAGTACTTTAATATTAGATATTAGCATGTTTGTCATGGCATGGTCACTACCGAATGCGCCATCGAGCCAGTCTAGTATGAGCCAGTCTACTAAGTCAATGTATGTGATGTAGTCTGATATTTAAATCAATTTAATTTTTTACTAAATATGGTTTCAGCAGTTTCTTGCCTCTTGGACTCCACCTACTCCGGCAGGGCGTGATGATGTATAGTCATGCATTGGTGTCTTCACAGCCTGCCTCACCTTGAATAGGGGATAATACTGGGTCAAAAAACTATCATTCTATTTAGTCCGTCATTTAGATTATACAAAAATACAATACCTACACATATTTTTTGCAAAAAATTACAAAGTTTAGAGCATCAATGTTTTAACGTGGGGGCTTGCGACGTCTCTTGTAAGTAAAAATTTTACCTACGTGTGACGTCACGCGCAACTTGAATCCTCTGTATCTTCGCCAGTGTTTGTTTGACAAATAAATGAAAAAAATACCTGTTTAATTTTTTTTTATAATCTAACCGATGGACTAAATAGGTTTTTTTTAGTCCGCTCCCCTATTTATTGTTCTCTCATTACCTTAATTACTTTAGGAAGCTTTTATGGTAAGCTATGTAAATGCCTTGTTTTCCGTAAAAAATAATATCGTATTAATTAATTTGAGCGCAAAGACAAAAAAAATAGGACGTGCAGCCTTTTAGCCAAATGCGTTCGATTAAACAGACCAGTAGGTCTATCCAGGTTTTCAGTTAAGACCTGGTAACCCCAGCTGCGCTGTATACCCTCGGCTACACTGCAGCTGGGTGCTCACGGGTGTCGACGACAGACCAGCAACTGTGTTTGGATGCGAATGATTTATTTCAATGTGAGCTCATTTAATGATAGCAATAAACGTCTGAACGGGTGCAATCCGTCTGAATAACTATTTGATCATGGACATTCAATGGAGACTCCGAGTATTATTATGAAGAATGGATGACATTCATTGTTATGCTTTGAGGTCCTTCAAATTCTTCACGAAGGCCTGTAAGATCGGAAACGCAGGTGATACTTCTCGAGATAATATGTTAATAATAGTCTTCAGTAAATACCTGCTCACCTAGTTACTTTTCTGATATATAAATGTTTTGTTTATTTTGCTTTTTTGCAACATGTGACATTTGTACGTGAATGTTCATTTCTTGTCCTTTGTTTCTACATACTTAAATAAGAATATTGTCGAAATCTAATTCCCGTAAATTATATAATTCAACTAGCTATGCCCGCGGTTTCACTCGCTTTTATGGTTAATGTTATATAGCCTTTTTCGATATTTATTATATATTCGATATTTATTATATAATTAGATATATTCGATAAATGAATTTATTTTTCTATTCGGACCGTAGTTCCTGAGATTGGCGCGTTCAAACAAACTAACTCTTCAGCTTTATTTCATCATCTTCCTAGCATTATATCCCGTGCTTAGTCGGGGTCCGCTTATACCATGATCCAGGATTTAGCGAGTTGGTAATCACATTGAAGCGACTGCCGATCTGGCCGTCGTAACCCCAAGATAGGGGAACCAGACAATTTTTCATCACGATGTTTTCCCTCACCGCCGAGCTAGTGATATAAATACGTATATAGATTTGGAAAATTCAGAGATACGTGCTCGGGTTTGAACCCGCATCATTAAGCGACCACCGCTCTAAAACTCTTCAGCTTTATATATTGGTAAGTAATAAGTATAAGATATTTATATATATATATATATATATAGATAAAAGAAAGTCGTGTTAGTTACTTCACTTATAACTCAAGAACGGCTAAATTGATTTGGCTGAAAATTGGTGGGTAGTTAGCTTAGAACCAGGAGAAGGACATAGGATACTTTTTATCCCGGAAACCAACCCCTAAAGGGGTGAAAAGGGGGGTGAGCGTTTGAATGGGAAATTAAAAACTGATAGCTGTACTGTGTAAATTTTTTAAATAGGTAGGTGAGATACTGAGATAAAGGATAGGATACTTTTTATTAACAGGGGAATGAAAAGGGGTGGGTTAGGGATAAAAAAGACGAGTATCGATATTGGTATAATTTCCGAGGTTTTTAGGTCGTTTATTTTAAAAATGATGTCTATTTTTAAATCCGAATTGTTAGGAGTAAAATATTATCATCCCTTAATAGGGCGGGAAGGGGTCGAAATGTCTAAAAATCAACATTGATGTCGTTTTCATGGTTTTTCCCATACATTGTCTAAGTTCTCAAAAAAATTAATTAATTGATAGGTATATGTTTCCTGTTTTCTCAAAAAAATACCCTCAGGGGGATGATTAAGGGGTGTGCTAGGGATAAAAATGTAAAAAATCGATATGGGTATCATTTTCGAGGAATTTTGGGTCGTTGATTTCGAAAATGTTGATTTCGATAAAGAAGGTTAAAAAATGGATGTGATAAGTTTGAATAATTAATATGGGTATAATTTTTAAAGTTTTTGGGTTCGTTTATTTGATAATCTATATCTATTTATATAAAATAAAGTGGACCGATTTGGCTGAAAATTGGTGAAGTGGTTGTTTAGAACCAGGAACCTAACAAAGGATACTTTTTATCCCGTTCGACCGCGTTCCCGTGTGACATGACATAAAACGTAGTATAAAATGACGGTCCCATTGTAGTTTAGAATCAATGGTAATGCCCAGAAATACTGCTGAGTGAACTATTTCAATAAGTAAAATAATTGGTAATAAAAAATTTAACTTAATAACATCTAAAATCTGCTTATTTTTTATTGCCTCTAAGGCGGAACAGAGTTCGCCGGGTCAGCTAGTTACCTATAAACCTGTAAATTGATCATTAACTAAGAACCGAAACACGATCGCAAGTTTGCATCTAATCTCAGCCATCTCCAACACTTTAAGAAACCTTATTTCACGTCTAACCGAGTTTAACCTACGTGGAGACACACTTAACCAGCAGAAGTTCATCGAATATTTTACGAGTCTCCCGGCTCTCGGGCCCGTTAATAAACCCTCCATTGTGTTCCCAGGGGAAAATACGTATTGGAACTCGAAGGAGTCTCGGCTATTCGCTTGTAAACAAACTCCTTGTTTCGATTGAAAAATCCAGGAGCGTAGCGCACGCCTGGTCGGGTCGCAAAAGATGTGTGGCCATTGTGGCTGAGAATTAAGGGGTTCTTTGGAAGATACAGACTTGGGAATTTGGGAAATTGTGTAACATTTGGGCTCATAAATGTTGTCTTTATTGATGTGTGTTGTAACAGCGTAAGTGAAATAAAATTCATTCTACTCTTTTTTATTCAAAATTCCGGGCGTATGACTTTTAAGAAGGTTCTTGCAAGGTCGACAATAGGTACATCTATTATGTTGCAAATGTCAATAGACCCTGACTCGGCTTACTATTTGGAAAAAAACAATAATATGGGGTTTAAATTTACTTTTGTGTGTGTATCTTCAAACCTACCTAAATTTGTTTAGGCATTTATAAGGGAAGATAGGCTACTGTGAAATTCGTGGTAATGCCTTCCTACCGTGGGATGTGTATTAGATCTGTTATTAGCACATTCCATTGACGTTTTAAACTCTGACGCTCATCGTAATTCCAGTGAAGTTTCATAGGTTTCTTGTATAGGAACGTGCGCGGTGACCTCTCCTTGACAGAAAGCCCTCAAGTGCGCGCGTCACTGTTGTACAACACCGGCTGTAAGCCTGCGATTAGTCGCATTGGTGTATTTCTGTCTTGCGGCGCTATAACCTAGTTCTATTGCAACTGGGTTGTATGCACTGCTATTGTATCGGTCCACTGCATGTAATTTACTTTCTTCTAGATATTTCCACTATTTATTAAAAAAATTTAAGACGCAGTACTATGTTAAAATATAAATAGATACACGAAATTAAACCTATAGGTAATGCCTTCATATAAACTTTCCACTGAAATTCCCGAAGCGGTAGGCAGAGTCCAAAGACCAGGACGCTTCTTTAACCACTTAGCAAAAAAAAAGTAAAAGACACTAATGCCTACAGTCCTACACAGTCAAATTCCAACATACGATTGGTCGATTTCACATGCTTGGTAAGAAACAAAGTTGGTATTTTATCATTTGATGTCCTCAAATGCCTTAATAGTATATATCGTAAGGTTTTATAACGTGAATAAGGACAATAAAGTCTCAAGAAGTAGGTGCGTTGTTGTGATGAAATTTCACCTCAACAGCAAGAAAATTGTGCGCAATCTCTATCACAACACTGTGTTCAACTGGGTGCAGTTTTACTAAGCACCAAGTTTACACCCCAACTTGGTGCTTGGCGCAGCCGGAAAGTTAGCAAATTGCGACCAGCTCACTTGAACTAGAATACAGTGCTCACGTATTAGCAAGCGCATTTCTAAATGCACCTTATTGCGCCGGAATAAGAGCTTGTGTGCACACATCTCGGGCCGAACTATTATAGTTTGTCAAACTTTTCGCTGACGTCGAGTTGCTGGCTAGATTACAATCGCGGACTAATTGTTTTTAATGGAATGTAATTAGTGTTTCTCGCTATGTTCTGGAGAGAAAAGATGTCTTAGAGTAGGTATATCCTGAGACATGATAGTCGAGGGCTGAGGATTATGTATATAATATTTGATGGACTAGAATCCTGAGCGTAATGTCAGAAACGTCTTTGGAAATAATTAGCCATCTTTATTAAGAAAAAATTGCAATCAGGGAAAATATACCTCTTATTTCCATTTTGAATATAATATGCTGATTCCATTTTGATGACATTCAAAATGGTAATAAGATCCAGATTATGTAATTCATTTTACCTGCGGCTTTGTCGGCTTATGACGCCCCGTGAGGTATCATTTTTCAGCGATAAAGATTGTCTAGGTAATCCAGGTAATAAACTATCATGCTCTAATTCATTCCCAGATGTTTTTTTTTGTTTTCCCTGTATTTTAAATAGGAATGTACCGAATAAATTTGTTATGTATTTCTGTAATAGTGGACATATAAAATTGGAAATTAAATGCGCGCATTTGATATTCACATAAAAGTTTTTATGTCACGTTTTACTGCGTTATCTGATGAGACTGTAAATTATTTTTCGCACGCTATTAAGCGTAAATTTTGACGAGAAGGATCCCGCGGGATTGCCTCGCGGGAAATCACGAAGTTTTTTACGTAATTCATAGTATATGACTGCGGGATTACAGAGGTGATCCTGGACTGAAGGTCTTGGGAAATGGTGTGATGTTTCATAATTGGTTTTTGAATATAATAGTGGAGCTAAATCTGATCTTGACCTATGTATATCTGAAGACTCTTCAGGGGTTAATTTCTGACCTTAATACCTTAATGTCCAATTAAGGTCTCGTGAACGGTATTGTTACGGGCGTCCTGAAAAAAAAATGCAAGTAAGTAGTATGTAATGTAGTATGCATGTAGCTAAAGTATTATTACCATATAATGACCCATTTTGGTCTGGGACTTAAAAAGAATGTGCCAACTGTGTTTCCTGCCTAGCATGTCGTAAAAGGCGGCTAATGGTGTATGGGGTTTTGGGTATGTGATTGTGTAGGCGACGAGCTAGCCACTAGTCACTATTTTTCATCTAACCCAGCCCAGTTTTGTTTATGGCTGAATGTGGTTAAACTGCCTGCCTACTCGGTCACGGCGGCCAATCTCAACAGGATAAGCCAACTGCGCAGAAGATATTATAGTGCACAAGTGTATGCGCAAACACAAGTGCACTCTCTATTCCTTCACTCTCATATATAGTCCGGTGAGACAGCAATTCGACATGACCGGAGAGAGGTCAGGCGCAGGACCAACGGCTTAACGTGCTTTCCGAGGCACGGGGGTGATTAAACCGCCAACTTCCTGACTCCGGGCTGTTACTGAGTAATTTCAATATTGTAATACCCAGCCACAAATTTTTGCCCTGACCCGGGATTTGAACCCGGGACCTCTTGGTCCTTAAGCGGCGCATGCTACCACTAGACCAACGAGGCACTCAAAATATTGGTGCATATTTAGACAGAGTGTATTGATTGCAGAGCGGCCGCGATGAGACGTTCCCATGCCATTTACCCAGAGGGCCTCCCCAGATGTAGGTCAACAGGTCGCGCACTTAATTGGGGGAGGGGGGATGGTGGGGAATCACGCGGGCACGCTAATGACGGCTCCGTGTGACAAGTGCTGGATCGGGAAATGGCTGACGGAGTGGTGGCGGACCGCTTTTGTTTCTTTAACAAGCCACCTGGTGACGTCACTGTGGCGTCGCAGCCTGGTGGATGATAATCATGTTTAGGGATTGACATTGAAAGGAGTTGCTCTCGTTACTGGGTATGGTTGCTTCTTCTTACCTTTACGTATGTCCTGTTTCTTGTTTTATGTTTAAAAAAGTATAAGGACATTAAATACAATATTATTAGGAATTTATTTGCGACAAGTATAGAAAATTTTCCTCCATATTTCAAAGAAAATAAATTTTACCTAAAGTAGATTGTAACTTAAATTGTGTTCTAGGTATGTAAAAAGTTATTTCCTCTCATTTTAGTCAATTGTGATAAAAAGCAATTATTGGATCCTGTCTGAGATACTTCAAAGTTTCGTCTCTCAGTTCCTGAGACCAAGGTCACGTTTTCATAATAGGAATGTACATTCGGGACCAATTTTAAAGGGTTGCGGCCGCCCCGGGCCCCAGACTGAAATGAAATGAAATGAAATGATCTTTATTTACGTAGGCTCAAATAAGCACTCAGTACATACAAATGAAAATAAAAATTTACCACCGGATTCGGAAAGTAGCTTCTACCGAGAAGAACCGGCACGAAACTCGATAGTTACTCGAAAGTAAGTTGTGGTTCATCTTGTCAGAGGCTCTTAAGGACTGGCTCTTGGCCACTCTTTGAAGAAGCATGCCTTGATAGTATCGAATTTCTTCATCGCACACATGATTGCTTCAATGTATATGATGTTCATTATGTAATTAAACATTAACTGATAATGTAACACTATGACTGTGTGTGGGTGGGTTTCTGCCAGCTGGGGCCAATTATTATTGTCAGGCACTAATTTTGCCCCAAACAGAACCGGGGCGGATTGGCCCCGCCGCTTCTGTTCATACTTTGTACTAACCTATCCTAAATAGAATATTTACGTTGTTCTATTTAAACTATTTACATACTTCTTGAGATAATGGACTTAAGCTATGCTAAGGGTTATTCTGTTTCCCGGTGCATATTAGGATAAATCAATGACATAGAGTATAAATAAAGCTTGTAACGTAGATAATTCGCTATGACGCCTTTATCCTGCTACCCTTCACGTAGTACTAAATACGCCATGGAAACCACGAAACAACAATAAAACACTGAATACGCGTGTTACATTGAGAAACTCAATATATTACGCGACACCGCTAAAAATAGGTACGCTTCGCAAAGAGGTTTTGTTGCCATCAACCAAAAATAACAGACATGAGTGTTTTTATTATGTATTCCATTAGAGACCTGCGTAGAAGCGCTTTGGTAACGTTACTGTTGACGAGTCAACAAGGTCACTCGAAAATCCTTTGTCTGATTTTCCCCAAAGAAATTGTAGCGCGATGATAAATTAACACATTCTATCTACGCACGCACCGCACCGCAACAGCGGCGAGTCATGGCTCATTCAGGCGATTGGACTCCATCGAAATCGTTATTCAAACGTCGGCTACAGCAAGCCGTGACTCTGCAGAAAGTACACGTCTATTTTTGGTGGAGAGCATCCAAATTATTTTCCGAGATTTTTTGCCGGCCAACGGCGTTTGAAAGGAATCTTTTATACAACCATCTATTTAGATCCGAGATGGGGAGAGATGTTTGAATAACGGCCCTTTTTAAATATTTTTTAAGCTTTTATGAAAAAGGCAAACTTGGCTGGTATGCGTCTGGAAAATGGGGGCGGTCGAATGTTGCGAGAGTGTAACTTTGCTGTTTTGTTATTGCAGGCGTTTGAATGATAACTATTATAGACATCATTACGTTGACAAGGTACTTAGCGTTGTTCAATTAATATAATTATAAGCTATATATATATATATATATATATATATATTCCGTACTCCACAGGACAGGCACTGCCTAGTGTGTGGAGGTCAGCCTAACCTGTAATGTACATTTTGTTTTCTGGCAATAAATATTTATATATATATATATATATTATTATATGTTATAATTATAAATATTTATATGTATATACATATAAATATTTATTGCCAGAAAACAAAATGTACATTACAGGTTAGGCTGACCTCCACACACTAGGCAGTGCCTGTCCTGTGGAGTACGGAATTAGGTAATTAAATAAAGTCTTATTTAAAGCGATCTCAGGCTGTTATCTGAGTAAAATTGAGTTTCTATTTTTTCATTTACTATGAAACTAGACAAGCGTTATATCTGTTTCAGCTTTTATATATAAAATCTATTGTTATTTAGATAACTAAATAACTAACTGTACATATACTTTGCTAGAATGTCAAACAATAATGTTTTGTTGTTATTTTTCTTACTCCAACTTTTCCAGCTCATATTGCTAAATGACTACTCCTAAGTACCTCATTTCCTCTCATATAATTTACCGTGTAGGTTCCATCGTTTCCATAATTCGTGCAAACATCTTACCCGTGCAGCGTCGAGGTCGGCTCCAAGCTTGTACTAAGATCATAAATCCCCTTAATATTGTAAATTCCGGGTTTAGGGCTGCCAAGTGTTCACAATTGATCCTTCTGGCTTCAGCCGTCTTATAGTTAGCTATCTGAAGCTAGGTTGACTAAAAAAAGTTTTAATATGATCAAGGGTGTGTCAAGCTATACTTGTGCATCGAAGTCGTTGTGAATTGTAATTCCTAGGATTAGGTTAAGGTACATCGGATCATGATTATCTATACTTATAATAAATCTGTAAAGAGGTCAATTCTGTACATGAAATATATTTTCAAAATAACTATCAGGGGGTGATTAGTGATCGATACTGATGCCAAAAATGCAATCAGTAAAATTTTTGTCTGTCTGTCTGTCTGTCTGTCTGTATGTTCCTTATAGAAACAAAAACTACTCGACGTATTTTAACGAAACTTGGTAGAATTATTCTTCATACTCCTGGGCAGGTTATAGTATACTTTTCATCACGCTACAATCAAAAGGAGCAGAGTAGTGAAGGGAAACGTTGGAAAAACGGGAGAAGTTACTCCATTTTTTAAGCTTCCGTCGCGTGTGCAGCCTTAATGGTTAAAGTTACATAAAAATCATGTATGACGGAAATAGTCTTTATAATATTAACCATAAACGCGGGTGACCCCGCTGGCACAGCTAGTAATATATAAGGAAAAATGTGATATTTTTAGTACTTTTGAATTTGAATCCATTGCCATGTAAATAAATCATTAAGTAGGTATTTCAATGCCGCATCTTTCGAAGCTAGCAAATTGTGTTTATGTAATAACTTTGTAGATGTCCTCATCATTTTCGTTTATTGGACAACAGTAGAGTTTTCTCAGGTACTAGGTTTCCTTTCAAGTTTCGCACATCCTCCTCCTTCGTGGGGAATCCTAAATTTCGTCATTAAAAGCTTTTTACAGCTGCAATCTTCAAAAATCCCATCTGCAATGAGACTATGGCTTACATAGCTTAACTTTACGAATAAACTTATATTTGCCAAGCGTCAATTGGAATGAACACTGTACATAAGCGCGGTTACTCTTATTGTTTCTAATTTCTTTTGACTTCCCTGAATCGGATACAGCACGTGTGTGAAGGCTCACCCTCAGACACGGGGTGGTCTGTAAACACACATTAATTAAGAGGGCTCCAGTTTGCGGGAGATTAATCGCGCGTGACGGACGGACAGTTTAATGGTTTAAATGCCTATCATGTCGCATCTCGCCCACGGCTTGTCGCGGCCATGTCTACCTTACGCTAAGCTTCGGTAATTAGGAATCTAGGTATTGCTAATCTATAGGAGTGCTAATGACTGAAACTGTCTAATGACTGATACTGGCTTAAAGATAATTATGTTGGATTATTGTATCAGATTTCGTTGCAAAGGGTAAAAACTTTAGCATCTAGTTTTATTATAAACTAGCTGTCCCGGCGAACTTCGTATCGCCCAGTAAATGAAAATTGACATTGATTTGTCGATTGACATTTAACATTGACAGATACGAATCCCACCGTTTTATATGAGAAAATACTTTTGCTTTTATTTTGTTTTATCGTAAATTTTTCAATGTTTTTAATAGTTATTCTGTTATTCTGGACGAAGACAAATCCAACAAATCAAAAACAACGTAAATCGGTTCAGCCGTTCTCGACTTATAAGTGGTGTAACAAACACGACTTTGTTTTATTTATATAGATTTGTATAAGATTGGGATTATTCTTTTTGCGCATGCTTATGTATTGGGTTACCTATCAATAGTAACGGCGTTTTGGAGTGTTATAAATATTATCCGATCTAATTGAATCGTAAGTTTAGAATTACCTAGGGTTCAAGGTATTGGTCCGAGAGCTGGCACCAGTTTTTAAGTAGGTATTTGAGGCAAGCTGAAAACTTTTCGTATGCCTCTCCTATTATGCCTCAACACGGAGCTGAAGACTGAAGTAGCGGGGCTAAATCAACCCTATTTTTTTTATTTGAGAAATGCAGTTTTTATATTATTATGTTGTAGTTGGAAGTATAAGATAAAAAAAAAAATAAACGATTTAGTCGGGGTTTCAACATTACCAGTCGCGTGCAAATATATTTTGCAAAAAAATTTTTTTTTGTGGCTTGAAATTTTAATTGCGTATTTTTTATAATAACTAATTAACTATTTATTACAAAAAAAATAGGATTCTAAAAAAGACAGATTAATTTTAGTGCGACTATCAACCTGCCAGGTGATATAACAATCTATCTATCTTGATTTAGCCCCACTACTCACCAGCCAGGTCTGCAGTTTCGTGTTGGGGTAAAATAGGAGAGGTATGGTACAGGTTTACAATAATTAGTTCCAGCTCTCCTACTATATCGTCATACGAGAGTTCATTCAAATCAGTTGAGTGATTTAGCCGTCATGAAAACGCATTAAAGAAAGAAACAAAGAAAGAAAAATGTTTATAAGGTACTTACATGCATAAAACATAACATTGTAACATAAAAAAGTAAAACTATGTGGTACCTAAAAGGTCTGAAAGGTTTATTAAATAGGTTTATACTTCGGTCTTGCATCCACTTCTTCACAATTTGGTAGAGTTCACCGAATATTAATGATGTGCCCCCGAGGGAATATTAATAAAGACAAATTGTGTAAGACCTTAACATTGAGATATTACGGTAAAATATTCGCTTCAAAATTCATAAATCACGCAAGCTGCAACGGTTGACTTCACACGAAGACGATGATCATTGTGCACTACAAATACTTTACCGCCTTTTGTGTTCAAAGCTCTCTTAGTACCTTTACCCTCTCGATATCTAGTACACACACTATACTCTCATCCCTTGGGAGTGTACCGGCTCAACCCTTAGAACATAAATTTACCTGGAGAGAGCGTAGGCGCATGAAACTTGGTAATATAATTAAAAGTTAAGGAATTCGCCAAATAAGGCTTTTTACATTAGTGTGTTATCTTCTAATAGGTATATAAAATTAGTTTTTTATGAAATTTTATATGTATATTCGGTAGGTCGTAATCTATTTTTCATACCCCTAAGTGATAAGGGTGGTCCACCCCAAAGCATAACTTGAGAACGGCTTTAACGATTTCGCTAATTCTTTTTTAGTTGTTTGTTATTGTCAAGTGAAGGTTCTTATGAAAGATAAAAATAAAATAAGTTGCGGGGAAAATAAAAAAAAAATGGGTCAGCTAGTCATTTTAGTAAAATTTTAGATAGCATTACATATTAGACAGCTGATAGCAAAATAAACTTCAGCACCTGTCATACAGAAATCTGAATCAACGAATGTATCACAAAAACCTAGATGATCGGGCCTGGACCCGATATGTGTATCTGTTTTTTCAACAACTAATGAGCAGGGATTTATCTTGCTACTTACTTTTATTCAATGCAAAGACTTACTTAACCATTGCACTAGAATTTTAGTTTTCTAAACCCCGACTAATTTGTAACCATGATCCAAAAATTGTCTGGTTCCCTTATCTAAGGGTTACGAAAGTCAGATCGGCAGGCGCTTCAATGTAATTACCAGGCTCGCTAAATCCTGTATCATGGTCTAAGCGGACCCCGTCTAAACATGGGACATAACGCTAGGAAGATGATAAACACTTTGAATTTCTGTTTAGGAGAAAATCTACCTACTTGTAAACTGATATGAAAATAATGTTCACATGTAAGCAAATCGAGAAGTAAACATCTCGAATCAAGTCCGTTAATAAAATAATAAATAGTAATCGAGGATATACAGTAAGACCCAGTCAAGATCACAAACGGCAGACTGTAAACGTTCCAAACCCTCTCCCGTGCAGATTGAACGTCCGTGGGCCGGCCTGACCTTGGCCCGTTTCTGTGTTGTTGGTGCAGCCACGTGCCCTCACGCTACGGGATGACACGTACGGTGGAGTGTTTCAGTATCTTTACAATCTCGATGCTATTTCACGTGGGGAGTGCATTGTGTTCTCAAGTACTCAAAAGAAGAAAGGAGGTTCTTAGTTCATCTTAAATCTTTTATGTTTTTAAGACGATTGGACGGATTTGAAAAAATATTTTCAATATTTGTATTTTGTTTAACGTTAATTATGCCTGCCAAAAATAATTGAATGTGGTAAAAGGGGCTAGTTGCCCTCTGCCTACTCCTTCTGGGATTACGGGCGTGATGAAACATACATACATACAAACATAACAATGTATGTATGTATGAAAGTATGTTTAACGATTACCAAGATTGGACAGCAGCCATTACATTACAATCAGATCAGCCTCAACTCAACTAAGCACTGAGGAAACTCTTAAGGGATTTTAGCTCAAGGTTCTTGCGGTTTAGGCTGCTTCTAAGTCCGCCCTGGATCGGATCATGCTTGAACCTTGCAAGTAATATGCTGCAGGAATGCCCGCTGAGGTTGGGCACGCTCACTTTTATTCCTGCTCTTCTCTCTATCTTTCCTCCCCGTGGCTACGGTAACCACAGTCTTACCCAAGCAAAACTTGCTCCAGTTAAACAATGACGGTTAGCCGAAATTAAAACATCGCTGAGCCCTCCGTCGCTCTTGGTTCCTTGGTCTTGGTGACAATCAGTCTGGAGGATTTATTTATTAACATAATATCAATAATATTTAATAGCGGTCTCCAACGGCTTCGTCCCTATGGGATGTCCTATGATAGTAAGATTGGCAATGTTAAAAAATATGTCCACAGTATAATTTGTTTGGAATATTGGTAAAATATTTTTCGATTAGTTACGAAAACAAGTTTGGTCTACCTCTTTGTGATATTATAGATTTCCTAACCTTTAGATAAGAAAGCTTAGTTACATAAGTACCTACCTACGTAACAAAATTGAAATAACGATAAGGTTATTTTAAGAAATATTGTAGAATTTCGTTGGGTAATATTGTTTACGAAATAGATCATGACATTCTAAAATCTTTAAGGCATATCAGTTCTTATGAAACTGTCGAAGAAATTGAAGTCTCTGAACTGAACCTAAAATATTTTAACAAGCATACGGCCTGTATGATTTTGAGCGGTCATCGTTACCTGTGTTCATTCCATCACCAGAACTAGAGTGTCATAAATGCATTGCCAAGTTAGGAAGAGGAACAGGAACAGCTGGATTGTCAGTCATCCGGAATTCTCACATTTCTTCCGTCTCACTCATTTTGGATTAAATTTATGAATATCATAAATTTTACGTAATACATTAATAGTTTACGTAAATAAGGTTTCGTCGCCCAAAATAAACATGTAATCAGATTTCGTCATCTCAATGACATTTACTGAAATAACCACCCCGACGTTGTTTATTTATAATTTCGTCACGTAGCCGGAGATTGAGGGGTGTCTGCCTATTTATACCCGCAATCCGTTAATATTTGTCGTGCGGATTGATTCTAATATTAGCCACTGGGACACGGTTACCAGTCCGCTTTGGTACAACATGACTCCGGTTCCGTGATTCATGACGTAGGCACATTTCTGTCGTACCTAGTGATAATAGGAAAATTGCGATAGATTATGTGACAGATAGTGATAATACGGATGGATGAAAGAGTTAGTTCGGTGAAGATTAGTGGGGAAATTAATGATTATAACATATTACATCGATTTAAGGAGACTTGGTAACAGGGTAAACATGTGATGAGTAAATGAATAAAAAATATAAGTGGAAGGATGAGATAGAGAGGCATTCCACTTTTTGGTGCCGACCGAGAAAATAAAGACAAGGACAAATGATTTGTCTCCAGTAGACTGCATGACAGGGTAAACGGAATTATACTCGTGTGAACTATTAATTAATGTGAAATGTTAATAATGTATTAATGTATTTTGTCAACAGAAGCCCTGAAGATGTATAGCGACCGTCTGACGGAGTGGGAGCGGAACGAGGTGCGCAAGTACCCCGAGGTGTGGTTCCTGGGGCTGGAGGCCAACAAGGTGCAGGCTAAGTCCAACCTGCCCAACAACTGCGGCTTCGACGACGAGAACGGCAGCTACAATAAGGTGATGATGCCCTCTGTCTTGTAAGGATGATACATTACATCAAGCCGAGGTTATGGGTGAAACTTCGAATGTTATATTATGCCGATGTATGTGAAGTGTGATACCTATATAACATTGAGCTAATGTTATGTATAACCAACCGACGAATAAGACAATAAGTGCGATGTCAATTACAGAAACTCTATATATGTATACTGCTTCCTGCGGGATCTATAAATTTTTTGAGATAAGTCTATATCGTTTTCGGATTAAATCTTTTGGCGTCCCAAATTCAATCACTAGTGATTCTGTGGTTACGTGAATGTACCAACCTTTAACACCATAATTTCTGTAGTTACATGCAATATGAAGTAGGTTAAGAAATCACCTTATATGAGTGGATCTAACCTGAAGCTCATTTCCAGTGACCCCTGTAAGCATATTAGGCAGCTAGCAGCAACCGTAAATTTTTCGGTACAAAAGCCCACAAAAAAAACTATCGGTGGCAACTTTTCGCTTTGACGTTGAATATTGAGTGGACAACAAAGCGCCGCCTATCTGTCCCCCGCAGCCGGCAACAGCGCCAACAATGCACCGCCCGATATAATCCACTCCAGCTGGTCCGCGCTCAACCCCAGGGGCGGACTTATGCCTTGTCTACATTATCACGTTATTGCTAAATTTTTTATTTGTGCTTCTGTCAGTGTACGTTTTGTAAAGCAGGATGGAAAATAATATATTTGCGTTATCGCGATACTGTGGCCGTAGCATTAAAAGCGACCAGTCCATCCCAGCCTTTACAGCTCGAAGAACCTTTGAGCTAAAATCCCTTAAGACCTACCTCGGCGCTTTGTCCATCTTTAGCTGAGATATGCTTTGATCATGATCTAAAGCTTGGCTGTTCTGGATTGAAATAGCAGCCAATTTATCTTCGTCATCGTTTAATTTTTTGAATGTGCATATTTTCTTTAGGATGTTATGCATCAAAGCCAAACACAATCATGCCATTTAATTAGTTTAAACAATATTCGTGTGATAAAAAAGTTTAACTCAGCATTTGACACGACACGTCAACTTGTAACATAACAATACAAGATAGTAAAAGATGTGTCCATTTGTTTTGCAATTTGAAAGAGACAAGGCAAATTGTCAATTAGTATATATATTAAATGACGGCCTCATTGCTACCCCGGCCCACAACCTAGTCCGCCACTGCTTCTCCCGGGATACAATCGCGAGTAATTGTCCGAAGTCCTCGGGATAATTTGATTCGTTCCCGGCTCGCAAACAAGGGTTTTAGGTCCAAAGCGGTGCGCTGAGAGATTGCTGAAGTGATTGTTAAGCTGATACGACAAAGTAATAATAGTGCAAGAGGACCGTTGCTAAAAGCTAGTTACCTATAAACTCTACAATGTTTGACAATTGAGACCTTTGTCTATTTTTGGGCACTTAATTAGATAGCCAGACTACCTACATATTTTTTCTTAAAATTTCTCGAATTTCCTTTTCTCTTCTAAATTAATTAAAACCTGATTTATATTTATAATTTAATGGCAGGCAGTCATGCGATACCTTTTGAGGGAAGGAAGCGGCAGGGTCAAGTAAAAAAAGGCTAATTATCGAGTTTCAAGACGCGGCGCGGCCTGTTCTCAGAAGAACGCCCCCAAAAAGTCTTGTGAAGATAACAAATTCTGATATAGGGAAGAAAGTGTAAAAAATAAATCATTTTGATTAAATAAAAAATCACGAAGAGTTTTATTATGTTAAATGATTAATGTAAATTAATATTAAAGACGATCTGAAATCATTAACAAAACCCCTCCCTGTTCTTTCATTCCCTATCATTGCCGAGCTCATTACACCAGTCACCTTAATCCATGCTTAAAGATTACAAAAATCAGTGCTAGGATTTTAATCCGCCTGCCACAGTAGCCTTCTAATTAGTCATCATCATCTTCCTAGCGTTATGTCCCGTGTTTAGACGGGATCCGCTTAGACCATGATCCAGGATTTAGCGAGTCTGGTAATTACATTGAAGCGACTGCCGATCTGACCTTCGTAACCCTTAGATAGGGGAACCAGACAATTTTTGGATCATGGTTACAAATCCAAAGTTGTTTGAATTTGCAGGTTTCATCACGATGTTTTCCCTCACCGCCGAGCTAGTGGTATAAATACGTACATAGATTTGAAAAATCCAGAGGTACGTGCCCGGGTTTGAACCCGCACTCCTCGGTTAAGAGGCGCGTGTCCTTACCATTGAGTTACCACCGCTCATTAGTAGCCTTCTAATTAGTATTCGTACCAATTATTGGCATTAGATTGCACTTAGGTTTTTTGGATTAGACTTTGTGATCTTTGTTATATAAGGAACGTATTTATCCCCGCATCAAGTTGTTGCACTAAAATACATACATACATACATATCATCACACCTGCATCACCCGAATTGGCAGGCAGATTCTAAGGAGCAATAAGTTCCATAAAGTTCATTTAGCCAAAAATCTAATTGAATTAGTTTAGACGGAAAATTGTGAAGAAGGAACAAGTGGTTAGCTCGTCGCTTACACAATAAAAAAACAATATACCATTAGTTAGTTTTTGTGACATTCTAGTCGGGAAACACACTTGGTCTAGTAACTCGATGTACTACATAATCGCGTTTATTCTCGTTATTATTATTTCTAGTGATGATACAACGTGAAAGTTTGTGAGACCCTGACCAATAAGGGGCAATAATAGTCTAGTACTACGTCTAATACTACGTCTAGTAGTACGTAAGTAGTAGTAAAAGTAAAATTATGTTAGACCCAGTTGAATTGCTTGATCCAGCGTTCCAATCCCTAGTAGGGAATGAAGGTTTTTAAAAAAAAAAAATCCGCTAGGTGGCATGAGGGAGTTTCGTGGTCTTATCACTGTCACTATTGGCTCATTGTTGACAGCATGTCAGTTTGTTCTGACAACTAACCAATGAGGAGGGTGACAAGACCGCACGTCACAGTTACGCCATCTTTTGGATGTTTTAATCCAAAAAACCCTTATTGAAATCCAGCGCCATTGCACCAACTCATGTCGCTGCATCCAGTGCAGTTAAAATTGTGGATCTAGTCGGATCCAGGGCCTAACTGGATTGCCGGATGCAACATTGTAATCCCTAACCAGAACCCTTGTGCCCTCCACAGCAAATCCACGACCACATAGCGTACCGGTACGAGATCCTGGAGGTGATCGGCAAGGGCTCGTTCGGGCAGGTGATCCGCGCGCTGGACCACCGCACCGGCAGCCAGGTGGCCATCAAGATCATCCGCAACAAAAAGCGGTTCCACCACCAGGCGCTGGTGGAGGTGCGGGTGCTGGACCATTTAAGGTTGAAGGTGAGATCGTGTTAGGTCTTGTTTCTTTTTATTTTTAAGGTCTGCACTAACTGGCGGTTTCTTAGTGCTTGGTCTCCTACCAACTATATCCATCTGGTGACTAGTGAAAAATAATAAATAAGTAAAAAAATTGCTAGATGCTGATTATTCAATATGCCTTTCATTGGACATTATTTCACAATTATATAATTGAGAAACCACTGATGTTTTTCGAAATACCATTAAATATATTTTATATTACTAAACGCTATTTACTGTCATCTTATATATCATCATCATCCTCTTGCCCTTCTCCCAGTTCATCTTATATAATTAACTACATATTTCTTCTTTTTCAGGACAAGGATCAGTCGCACAACGTGATACACATGCTCGACTATTTTTACTTCAGGAACCACCTCTGCATCAGCTTTGAGCTTATGAGGTAGTTATTTGATCGCGTTCAGAACGCATTTGTACTATAATATGAAGTTTCTCACTACAAAATCCCCCGTCTACTCAAAATGTGTCGCAGTCTGAATACTTGGTAAGGAATAAAATACTGAAATAAGCTCATTGAGAACTCAACTACAAATTATGATTATATATGAATATGAACCAACTTGGTCTATGTCCAATTATAAAGGTAAAATAAAAACTAGATGACTAGAAATTAGACAAACTAAATTTTCGATTTTAGTATGCTCAAAATCATTTTAATTCCTAAAAACTAGGGAAAAGTTCCATCGCTTTTTCAGTTCCTGGAGTTTCGTTGAAAGAGTTGACAATGGACTCTAGAATCCTGTAGTCGGGTTAATAGCCTGAACACGGTTCTAGTGAAGACATCAGGAACATTATTTTAACCCCCGAGCGAAGTACAAAGACGTGGCGTGCGTTTTATTACCGCCCCCACCCGGAGGAGGTAATGAGCGTTACTTGCGAAGTGCCGTCTCAAGTGTATGCATTAGTAAGGGGGGAAATTTTCTGATAAAAACAATCTCAAATGAGCCCCTACTCGGATGAGGAATTCTTGCATTTAGTCAAAATTCTTCAAGCTCTTTGAGAATGTTAAATAAATGAGACTGATGAACTTGAACTAATTAACCAAAATCAACTAGTTAGAAAGGAGTACTACTTTTGGATCCTCGACTTCTTGGGAGAAAAATGTAGATAAATTAAATTTATTTTATGATTAGTTGATATTACAATATAATAGTTGTTGTTATAGGAATCTTAGGAATATAATAGTGTTCCTGTAAAAAAAGTTTATATCACAATATGGAAATGAAACACCTATAGATTCTGCTAAAATATACCTAAGTATATGTATATCTCTTGCCTGAATTTCTTGCCAATAAAATAAAATTGCGTTGCATGATGTAATTTTAAGACTTTTCTGAACTAAAAGTTTGTTTGTCTTCCAGCATAAACCTGTATGAGCTGATCAAGAAGAACAACTACCAGGGCTTCAGCCTGAGTCTCATCCGGCGGTTCGCCAGCTCGCTGCTGCGCTGTCTGCGGCTGCTAGAGGCCGAGAACATCATCCACTGCGACCTGAAGCCGGTCAGTTGTCTTATTTATCTTTAAGCTGGAGGTGGATCGGTGGACGCAAATTTATGGGGACGTTTACTCTTTTCTCTTCTTTTATTTTTTTTATGGAGTCAGCTTAGACCAATACCCAGATCAATCATGCTGAACGCCAGGCCTGTGGGCCATTTTATGTCAGCTTTAGCCAGTTTCAGAGTATTATTTTTAGCTGCAATACAGAGTGTATCTATATATATATATCTATAATGTATATACATCTCATTGATATTTTAATAATAGTAGCAGGAACCTTCCGAAGCCTGGAGGTTTTCGAATCATTAATTTAGTACAAATCATAAAACAGTTGAGCAGTATTGATCTAGACTCTGGTTAATATAGTAAATCGTGTAGCACCCGACCCCAATAACCCCTATAGCAGGGGAAACAGACAAACTGTATCATGGCTTGTTTGACACTATCGTTGTATCAAAAAGTTTGTAGGTCCCTCTTACGTCTTAAAGCGGCAATCGAGCGTGTATCTCATTTGTTGCAGGAGAACATCCTGCTGAAGGCACGGGGCAGCTCCTCCATCAAGGTGATCGACTTCGGCAGCTCGTGCTACACGCACGCGCGCGTGTACACGTACATCCAGTCTCGCTTCTACCGGAGCCCCGAGGTCATCCTCGGCCTGCAGTACGGCACGCCCATCGACATGTGGAGCATGGGTCAGTTAATATTTACTGGTGGTATAGCGCGAGAGTAACTTCGTCTGTCTGTCTGATGCGTCCTCATGTATACTACTTAACCGATTGCAATAAAATTTGGTACGACTCATGTTTGAACCATATATAGGCTGCCTTTTATCCCGGAAAATAGTTCTTACAGGACACACAATAAAATCCTAGTAACAGACCAAATTCAACACTGATGGAGCAAAAGCTGGTTTTATATATTTATCATAGTTGCACATAAATTCCATAGCTTAAAACTAAGCATTCATTTTACTACGGATACTATGTAACGGACAATTAAATAAAATTTAAGCGACTATTTGCGCTTCACACAATATCGTATCAGATTCTTACTCTCTCTTTCAATTCAGTTAATTTATCATCCTCTCGCGACATTAAAATTTATTTGTTGTTTCGTAGATATTTTTTTACGTACTAAGTACGAAAATATATTTCGTGGTATTCTTCAAAGCAGTCGGGTTTTAATTTTAAAAATAAGCTCCTTAATTTTCTGTTAATTCAAGTAACTAAAATATGCGTTTAGAATATTAAATGAGAAAAATAGTTACTTCAAACTGTTTTACTATGACACTTATAGTCACAGAAAAAATCCTAAAAGGTCTGTTTTGCAACAACCCGTCTACAAACATGTCTTCAAACCTATTTGAAGAATTTAAAGAATGTTTCACATTTTCTAGCGAGCGCGACCGCAAAATGCAAAATATTTGCCTTTTGCAAATAGTAGTTGCTCCAAAACGCATTTTTTAACGTTAATAGACCAGGTCGGTGCTTAAGCGCTCGTCAAATATTGCGTAAAAACGAGTTAGCTTTATGAGCGGTGCGCTGCGCAGACGCAGATGCGCGGGTCACCTTTCTCCTCGCCACTTTCTACCAGTTTCGTAACCGATGGGTCGCAGACGCATTACCAGCTTCCACATAATCGGTCAATTCTCACCATTGACATCATCTGTCTCTTTCCGTCACGATTGCGTTGGATAGAGACGGATAACAAAGAAGGATTCGATTGTTGTAACCAATAACGGATTATCCATTCAATAGGTCGTTACATAGTTATTATATTTTATTGCGTATCAAATATTGATGTTGAGAACTTTTGGCCATTCTTGATCAATCAGTTCCGTGTACTTAAATGTCAGTTTGAAATCAATTGGTTATCGTAAATTCTCTAATTACATCATTAAGTTTATTAAAAGAACATGGGGCCATCATTTCATTATGTGTGTCATATTTCTTGGCCTATATTTTGGTTTCATTAAGAAATATTGTTGTAATGAGACGGATTAGAATGTATAAAATGCCAATTACAGCTGTGATGTGATGTATATGTATTTTTTTTGGATGGTCAGTTTAGTAATACAAGATTATTGTACCATTACACAAGCAGAAGATTTTGTTACGATAACAGTAACTGCTAGTATTACAACAATTTTCATGTACTTACACCTCATTGCTTATTTCACAACCCAAATTAAGCATCTTCTCCGTTAATAGGATAGTTATTACTAATCGCCAGTCTATACGCATGTCACGTACTAACACATAATATGGTAGGTAGTTTACGAGGAATGTGTAACTATTGAATGCGTGGCATGCTGAAAGCTGATTTGCGTAAAGATTGTTTTACAATGTGTGTGAAATGGGGACATAAGTCCGGTAACAGTTCATTGCACGATTTGTACAAGGCATAGTAGCATTGCATACTTTAACAGGTTTTACTATTTTGATATTAAACTAAAAGTGTTGGTTACAGGTTGCATCCTTGCGGAACTCCACACAGGCTACCCCCTGTTCCCGGGCGAAAACGAAGCGGAACAGCTGGCCTGTATTATGGAACTCCTTGGGCCCCCACCTCCAGATCTTCTTCTTCACGCAACTAGGAAAAGACTGTTCTTTGGTTAGTATTAATTGTGGCAAATTGTGTCAAAGGCTGATGAAAACTAAGAACAATAGGGCCTTATGTAACCGCGACTCGAGATTGATGTTTAGGCATACATAATGACAGGTTATTATACCTTTTTCTTACGAGTAATGTTTCATAACTTATCATCGCGGTTAACGAATAGCATTTAAATTAAATTGGTGTAATTAATAATACTGTCAGGTCTATTATTATTTGAAGAATTAGTTTAACCTTTGAACTTTTAGTTCATCTTCTTTTCTCTATTTGATCTATTAAAACGTAATCAAGCTTTTACATATTTAGGTCAGCTTATAGTTCACTAACACACATAAACACATACATACACAAATAACGATTTAAGATATTGAGCTGTCAGTGTATTAATATTTATAAAAGAAAACCTGCCCAAATCATTTAAAGGTATAATTTATTAATGTATGATCTATAACAATCGAGGCCGCAGCTTTGTAAATGTTTTATAAAGCAAAATTGTACATTATTCATTTAAGTGTTGAACAACTATTACTGGCGTAAAAAAAGCTCATTTAAGGCGTTTATTACATATGTGTATACTGTAAATTGTTTCAGATTCAAAAGGCTCACCGCGCAGCGTGACCAACTCGAAGGGGCGCAAGCGCAGGCCCGGCTCGAGGACGCTCGCGACCGCCGTCCGGACCGACGACCCGGCATTCCTACATTTTCTGCACAGATGTCTTGAGTGAGTAGATTTTTGTTTTCTTTGAAAGTGTGATAAACAATAATATCAAGGATATGTGATGGTAAACAACAAAATGAGACCTATTTAGAAAGTTTTCGTGGTACCGGGTATTCTTAAAAATCTGATTAGGTACATACATACATATATACATACAAACATAAAATCACGCCCACAATCCCCGTAGGGGTAGGCAGAGTCAAAGGGGCCGCAGGCCCCTTTAACCACATTCAGCTAAAAATAAAACTGGGCTGGGTTAGATGAAAAATTGTGAAAAAGCAGTGACAAGTGGCTAGCTTGCCACCTACACAATCACACACCCAAAACCCGATATACCATTAGTCACCTTTTACGACATGCTAGGCAAGAAACACAGTTAGCACATTATTTTTAAGTCCCAGACCAACAAGGGGCTCTGAGTAGGTATCAAATAATTAATTAAGCTATAACATTAACTACACAGTATAGTCATAAATCTACAGCATTCTATGGGAAGAGGATTAATGAAGTAAATAATCTATCTACAAAATTTGACGCTCAAACAGCCAATTACATTGCATAATCTATAAACAGTTTTGTGCACATCATACTTATTGATGAATACTTCATACGTACTTGCCTTTTTATAGTCTGTTATTAATAAGTTAGCCTTATATGTAACTGATGACAAAGTAATGATGCCGTTAATAAAATTAAATGCTGCAGGTCGATATTCTGAATTTAAACGTTCCAATAGGACAGGACAGGATATTGACAGGCTCAACCTAATACAAAGTATCTCCTTTGATCTTACCCGGAATAGTTTATATTCGCTACGTTTCTCAAGAGTCGTTGTATCTTAATGTTTGTTATCGAAGATACGTACACATCATCACGCCCGTAATCCCCGAAGGGGTAGACAATCAAAGGGGCAGCCCCTTTACTACATTTAGCCAAAAATAAACTCGGCTGGGTTAGATGGAAGTTGTGAAAAAGTAGATATATTTTTAAACTTTGATAGATGACTGATGCTCATTTCTTCGTGGAATAACCTGCCACAAGTCCCGCGGAAACGCAATCTTTCACACGAGTCATAGACACGGAACTAACGATAAACGCAAAGAGACTTTCGAGCGACGACGTCGTGTTACGGAGCCCTTTGACCCCGCACGCAATACGCACACTCGCACTTGTTCTGTTGCCGGCGGGCATTGCATAAAAACGTGGGGCGATAAATCGTTGTACAGGCCTGTTTTAGTGTTTTTGAACCTTTAGACATCCAGTTCAGGTTCTGAACAACTTTCTATTATTTACAATAAAATGCGGCTTTTTTGCACAAGCCACTTTTCATAATATATATTTTGATAATAATTAATACCCAATCAATTTCAAGAGATCATCATAATTGTCCAAAATAACACACGCAGTTGCACGTAGATATGAATTAAACAGATTTTATTTTGTTAACTTCTAAAAGTGGCCTCGACAGTATCACTTTTACTGCTGCTAGCCAAGTAGCTTTCAATTTCTATAAAGAAAATTTGCATATTAATACGTGGAACAAAAACTTTGATCCCTTTTTTACAAAAATTACGCGGAACGAGGTGTACGCGATTTGGCACAGTTTAAGTTTATATCGAGTAGAAGTGCATTTTAAAAAATTCAACAAATTACTACTGTGGGCGACCACAGTAGTAAAAACTAGAACTGCTTGCATATCTTAAGTGTAATGTATTCACGAGCATTGGTTTAATTGGCAGTCGTCGTTGCATAAAGCGCGTGGGGCGACCACCGACCGGGACGTCTTAGCCGTTAGACGCGGCCCGTGTTTGGGCATTGAACCGAATCCGTAATGAGTGTGTAGAATTCGCGTTGCGCAAGCATTAAGTCATCGCATCGCTGCGGGTTAGGGTTGCCCTCTGTGTCAGAAACTATCGGTTTCTGTTGACCATTATTCTAATTTAGGCTTTATGGAGCGTAATGAAATATTAGTTGTATCTTAAGTCAGGCACTCAAAAGATAAGTGTTCTAAACAGTAGTTAAAAGTTTTTGTTTTAATAACAAAAAAACTTTATTTGGATTAAATGAAGTAAAAAAAATAGCTGGTAGGTTGAAAAGTAGTTACTGTAAATTAAAACAAAGTAAGGACGAAATTCTTTTTTGATTGAGACTGTCTAGATAATATGTAGTAAATATTTGTTCATTACTCGGCACACGGCACGAGAGAGTTCCCAAAGGTGGCATCCCTAACGTTCATTACGTTTGAGTTGATCTAACATTTGTAACGAGTAGGCTCAACATGGCGAAGGCGTTTCCGCGTCGGGTGTTTATTGAAGAATCGCCAATTATGCAACCGCTCAGCACGGCTCGCACGCTGAGATGGTTACTGAGAGGCTGTATTGTGCATAATCAGCAGCTTTTGGTGTAGACTGCTCACCAGGCTAGTTACTGAGGGGCCGTATTGTGACTGTTCAGCAGTCTTTAGTTCGAACCACTCACACGGCAGATGGTTATTGAAAGGCAGTATTGTGACTGCTCAGGTCTTTGGTTCGTACCGCTCACATGGAAAATAGTTACTGAGAGGCTGTATTGTGCCTGCTCAGCAGTATTTTGTTTGAACCATTCACCAGGCCACAGTCGTTCAGACATTTACTAAGAGGTTATGGTCTTAGCAGCCTTTAAGTCGGTCAGTAGACATGCTTTCGTGGTGGTTAAGTAGCTGAAATAAATCAAGCTCACCGTTTCAATATCGAATGTAGAATAGCTGGATTTATGATTACTCTGTTGAGACCATGATCTTGGGTTTACTTAGTCTGGTACATCGTTAATATAGGGGAACGAATCACACTATACATAATATCTGTAACCTACCCAATAAACGTTTAATTGTTGAATATGCAGATTTTATAGCCTTATTCCGTACCATGAAATTGAATTAATTTTGGATAATTTAAGTTAATTAATTATTTACTTTACTGATGCTGTAAGACTGTCTACTTATATTATATCTTTTGTACTCAGAGTTAATTAAAATTTCCAATATGAGATTGTTTTAGATCAGTAAAGTTCTTATATAAATGCACAGACACTTGTATAACAAATAGTGGTGAATAATATATTAGTTAATTATGCTAAACAATGTGACAAAATTTACTAAATATTCAAAAATTTTATAGCCTAATATTTTAATTTCATTTACACGAGTTTCATAATGTATCCTCATTAATATTAAACCATAGTACCTACATATGTTTATTGTGGTATCAATTTGCATTTAAAGGTTTTTGAAAATTTTAAATGTCAAAGTGTAACGACGTGTACCGATGAATTAAGAAAAAAAAATCACTTTCCGGAATTATTCTAATGTATAAGCTATATTATTGTAAAGGTTTAATAAAATACATGCAGTAGTTTTTGCATGAAAGAGATCACAAACATCCACACAACCATCCATCCATCCATCCAAACTTTCGCGTGTATACTATATCGCGTGTATAAGTAAGTTAGATTGCCTGTCTCGAAATACAAATATACCTACTGCTAATGTAGTCTTTCCCAAAATGTATCTCCATACGAGTTTCTTCCGTGCCAATTTGGATGATATTAATTTGCAAAATGCAAATTCGTTACGCAACCAGATTTAATAGATTTATCGGACGATGAATTCCTTTTAACAAATATATAAAAAAAAATAAAGGTAGCTTTGAGACGTGTTTTCTACTTTATATAACAATGTTTATGATGTTTGTAGAAAGCGCACACCGGTTCTGTTGTGCCTGCAGCCGAATATTCGCTCGTGATTCATGGCCGTGTCAATGGCTTCGCGGGGTGTGTTATTTGCGTAACACTGTAATTATGTTATCACGATTAGACGTGTGTGATACTGCACTGTATAGAACAATAAGGGATACACTCTTATTTTTATTTTTTGACTAGCTGTGCCCGCGGCTTCACCTGCATTTATGGTTAATGTTTTATAGCCTATAGCTTTCCTCAATAAATGCACTATCTAACACTGAAAGATTTTTTCAAATCGGACCAGTAGTTCCTGAGATTCGCGCGTTCAAACAAACAAACTCTTTAGCTTGTAAATATTTGTATATATTTATTCAACCTCAGTAGAATTCAAAATTCGAGAAAGTCACACTTACTTAGCACCTGACGCCGTGTTGCATTATAATGCATCATAGCGCAATTTTGAGTCAGATTGCGTCAGAATTATTGTGTTAATTGTAATTCTGCTAAGTTTGATTCATTATGTACATTTTTGAGTTAAACAAGCGTGTGAAACAGTTGTTTAATCGAAAATTTCGTCTAGTTATTCGGCTTTAAAAAATTTCAAATGAAAGAAACAGTAACGGTCGAAAGTAGGTTTCAACTATGTTATATTTAAAGGATCTACAAGCCTGACGACAGAAGTACCGTCGATCTGATTGATAGACCCATCAGTATGATCTTCAATGGAGCACGCTCATGTCTGCAGCATCAGGTTATAGCGCATACTTTCTCTGGGTTCACACGACGTTTTTTGCCGACGGCGTCAAGTGTGAGAGGCGGAACGGGAAGGCGACTGCTAAGGGAACTAACCTACTTACGTAGAGGATCCGCCGCGTTTTGTTGCGTTTGTTTATTTTAAAATGCGATAAAATTCTACATAATTATAATAGACTAGCTGTGCCAGCGGTGTCACCCGCGTTTATGGTTAATATTATATAGACTATTTCCGTCTTACATGATTTCTATGTAACTTTAACCATTAAGGCTGCACACGCGACGGAAGCTTAAAAAAAGGAGTAACTTCTCCCGTTTTCCCAACATTTCCCTTTACTACTCTGCTCCTATTGATTGTAGCGTGATGAAAAGTATACTATAACCTGCCCAGGAGTATGAAGAATAATTGTACCAAGTTTCGTTAAAATCCGTCGAGTAGTTTTTGTTTCTATAAGGAACATACAGACAGACAGACAGACAGACAGACAGACAAAAATTTTACTGATTGCATTTTTGGCATCAGTATCGATCACTAATCACCCCCTGATAGTTATTTTGAAAATATATTTCATGTACAGAATTGACCTCTCTACAGATTTATTATAAGTATATAGATTAAGCGAACTTTTATTAGACTTAAAAGCCGAAATTTCTCTACACCTTCTTTTAATGTTTATTTAATAAATTAAGCAAAAATAAGGTTTCTTCATATGTTATTTTTAAAGAGCAAAGTCTCTCCAATCACAACTGGAGTTATTTCCAAAATACATACATACAAAGCATCATGCTCGAAATCCTCTAAGAGGTAGGCAGAGTTAAAGTCAAACACATTTTTGACTGGCCCGTTGGTCGAGTGGTCAGAGACCCTGGCTACGAAACCGAGGGTCGTAGGTTCGAATCCTGCTAGTGGCAAATGTTCCGTGTGATGAACATAGACATTTGTACTCGAGTCATGGACGTATATAAACATATTTAAGTATGTCTATCCGTTCATCTAGTATCCATAGCACAAGCACAAGCTTAGTTCGAGACTAGGGAATTGGTGTGTCAGTCTGGAGAATTTATTTAACTATTTATTTACATTCCAACAAATAACATATTTTTTCTGGTATATCATCAAATCTGCTAGATATTTACATTCAATTACATCCATACATAACATTTTGACTGGCTCGATGGCGCTTGGTAGTGATCCTAAGCTGCCCTATGCGCCAAGAGTTCTGGGTTCGATCCCCATCTAGGACAAACATTCGTGTGATAAATACTTGTGTTTGTTCTGTGTCTGGGTGTTACATCTAAAATATAAGTATACTTATTGTATTTGCAATACCACTGTTGTATCTGATATCCGTAACACAAGTGCTTAAGCTACCTCGCAGTCAGATCATTGAATGCGATATTTATTTATTATTATCATTATATAACATACAATAAGGCCACTAAAGCATTAAATCTGAAGAAGATTTGTAGATACCATATTACATTAAAATTTCTAAGCTGATCGATTGCACCTTCAATCCAAAACCCCCTATCGCATCCATACAATATCACGACTTGCATGTCATCGGCAAATTTTCACCTTAACATCCAACATGGCACATCACACGTTTACGGTAAATTGATAGTCCCCGGCGTGTTCAGGTCGTCACGTCACGTCGCGGCGCCTAATTCACTTTTTCTTTTTGTCATTACAAACCTAATACATGCTAGGTGCGATGGAGATGGTACTTGTCTATTGTTTTCCAAACGCTCTTGTGTACTTCGTCAAGATTACAGTGCAGACGAGTGCCCGGTAAAGTAATAGTATGTGGTTCTTTGAAAATAGTTTACGAAGGCACTTTAGAGGTCAACAATGCATTTGTGATACCTATCTCTGGTGTTGTAAATGTTCTGCTGTGGTGACGGCTTGCCATTACGCAGGCTCATATAAAAGAAACTGCTTATACATGCTGGTAATGGATGCACATACTAATATAATAAAAACGGACCAGTTTTGTTTGTATTTTTGTTCGGATCTTGGCAACTATTAGTCTGAGTGGAATTGACTTTATATTTTACTAGCTGTCCCGGCAAACTTCGTATCGCCCAGTAAATGAAAATTGACATTGATTTGTCGATTGACATTTAACATTGACAGATACGAATCCCACCGTTTTATATGAGAAAATACTTTTGCTTTTATTTTGTTTTATCGTCAATTTTTAAATGTTTTTAATAGTTATTCTGCTATTCTGGACGAAGACAAATATAACAAATCAAAAACAACGTAAATCGGTTCAGCCGTTCTCGACTTATAAGTGGTGTAAAAAACACGACTTTGTTTTATTTATATATATATATATATATATATAGATAAATAAATATAAAGATACGTTTTTTATTTCTATCATTCGGGTCAAAATCTGCATAACAAACCCCATTCAAAGCCGCTTAGCTGATAATTGAGCCATAAATAACCAAATATAAACACCGCCTTAAGCTTTCACTATTGTAAAAGTTACAAAATACTCATCTAATATGCGTAATATTTTCGTTTCTTTTTTATTATTAGCACATAGCTTAAGCATGGGAAAGGATGATAAGAAGATAATACATACGTACCTACTTATTATAAAGTCTGCAATCCCCGAAGGGGTGAGTCTAAGGATTAAAATGATCCCTAAACAACATTCAACCAATAATAGAATTGATTTGGTTTAATGGAAAATTATGAATACGCCTGACCAACATTGGATTAAGGATAATGACGTAATTACAAGATGGAAGCCAAACTGTTCAAATGACAACTTTCGAGTGTGTTCAGACCTGCATTACTGTTAATCAGTTCATTGTGTGGGAGCAGAGCGATGGTTTTCCAACAAATCGTTTGCCAATCACGGGGGCACTTACGCTGTCCCCTGGGGCGATACGGTGATACGTCTTAGATATTATGTTGCGGGGAAAGTAGAATTTACTTAGCTCTATCTGAAAATATCTGTTAAATAAAAATCTATAAATTGGCAAGAGCACAACATAGAGAGGAAAAAAATTTTTTTAAATTTGTAACGTAGTAATCATGAATAGATTATTAATATAATAAGATGTTTTATAGTTCAGGCGCAATGATATAGTTGATGCCATAATTGAGAATTGCATCAAACAGCACAGTAATTTCAGTAATCTCATGCTGATTTGGCAGTTCTCAGCTAATTTAAATTGAATTAACCACTTTGATGGTTTATTGTGTACTTAAACTTTTACATATAACTGCAAAAAAGTAACACTGCCATTTCGTATATTGCCAGAAAGTACGAATTACCTGCGATATACATGCAATTTTCATATAAATGAACCTTATTGAAGGGACTTTATGGGCGAAGTTTGTGTAGCCGTATTTGTAGAGTGTAGGTACTCGTATTTTCGCGTTGTTGACCTTTGCTGAGAAGCAGGTGAAAGCGAAGGGAGTGGAACTACCACGACGCTGGTAGTGCCACCACGTGGTGACTTTTGGTCGGACCAGAATATCACCGGGCCGGACCTGGAGCTTGGTCGGATCTGGTCGGACCTTTGAGTCGAACCTGTGGCGACGAGGTTATGTGGTTGCTCGGAAGCAGTGTGATATCAAAGTTTGACGAAGACTCGTTGCTATTTTATTTGATCTTTATTTTAGAAGAGAAAGCATTGGTAGATCAGTCGTAAGGACACGAGTCTATTATTCGGGGGGTGCTGATTCAAACCTGGGCTCGTACCAATCCAAGAACGTCCTTCAGTATTCCTGAACTCATATCTTCCAATGAGTTTCTGTTGAAACATAAAATAGTTTTTACTTTAATAGTTATTACTGGCGGGTTTTAACGCGATATTCTTGTATCAGTGGCTTAGGATACTTATACCTGCAAAATCATTTTATGACGCATTGAAGAGGCTGTGTCATAAAATTTGTTTATCCTGACCATTACAAATGTTTTCCAAAATCGTGTATTCTCCAATGTAGACAGGAAGTCATACTGACGACCTACCGAGGCGTCGCATCATAATCGCAATAATGAAATTGTCAGTCATTACGAAACGAATCGTTTTCCCATAAACGCGCCGCAAGAAGTGCGCGTACGCACCGCGCGTCTCCAGTGAAAGGTTACGGTGACGTAAGAGTGGTGCCGTGGAGTGCTCGCGAGTACAGAAGTGCCGTGATGATGTTAGTGATCAGCGTTCAAACAGTTAGTACCTAGTGTTGGTAGCACGAGTAGTAGTGGTTAGGTGTTTTGTTTATGAAGAATAACCGGTCCAATGAAGTACACCAATCATACTTACTGCAATTAACTAAAATAAAAATATTCTATGTATTATATATACTAGTTTTTATCCTCTACAGTTTGTTAGACAAATGAAAATTCGTTATAAAAGTAAAAATTTTATAACTTGTTTATAAAAATAAGAATCTACAAAAGGTACCTTTGTCTTAACATACAATTAATGTATAGTAGCTAGATTTAATATTTTAAAAATATATATTTTTTAAGCTAGTAACTTAGTGTGTGATTCATTTTTAATTTCATAAAAGCATCTTTTATAGAAAGACCAGTTCAAACATAGTCTTTTTTTGTGAAACCATAAGTTTCGAACGTTCTCACTCACCGTTCTGGCCCATCCTATAGTCTATGGCCACCCATCTAAACCGCGTTTACGTAAAGGAGTGCGTGCCGCTCCTAGCGAACCGATGGGATGAGCGATTGCCGCCGCGCTCTGACCCGCATTCGTGCGCTAACATAACAAAGACTGGCGAATGTCAAAATACAAAATGACCTATTTCCCCCCTTTTGAAAGACAGGTAAATAAGCGTCAATTTTGCTGACCGCGTGACTTTATAATTCGCGTAACATCAATTGATTGCTGCAACTGCAACCAGTGCCGGACTTACTCTATAGGCTGGTATAAGCATGGATTGCCTAGGGTCGACAGCAGCTAGAAGAAATATTTATATAAGGTGGTATAAGAAAAATCTACATGTATAGGTGATATGTAACTGGTGACGGGCAAAGTCCAAAAACAATTAGTTTACGCCTTAATAAATGCCTCAAAACTGACCTATCTCATTCCACTGAAGCAGACATTATTTGGCATTTATACAATGGTTAAAGAATGCTTAAGCATCTGTCACCATTACAGTATTGGTTGCCGCACTTGTCAACATTGGAGTGAACGCAGTGGACGGACACAACGTAGTTTCAAACTAATGCTATTATACATATACTAGCTTCTGCCCGCGGTTTCGCTCGCGTGGTACATCGATTAAACATATGTTATTCGGGTGTATGAGCTATAATATCATAAAGTTTCATTAAAATCCATTTAGTAGTTTTTTTGTGCAAGAGTAAAAAACGTCCATCCATACATACAAAATTTCATATGTATAAGTATTATTAGTAGGATCTATCAACATTCAAGCAAGGTACCTTCGTTATATAGAACATTAGATCTAAGTTTTAGTCAGATTATAATTGTACTATACAATTTACTACGCTCACTGCTACTCACGCTATTGTTGCCGTACGTATTGTTAACTTTGAAGTTAAGTCTTAGCCTCGTAATTAAAACTAATTCGAGATGAAATCTCATATCAGATCGCGTACCGAAATCTACACCCGGCGGATGTTACGTTGACATTTGCAACCGGAACCGCTTTCGGATATTGTCAATAGATGCGTTATGCAAAACAGCTTAATGCGCCATTAAGAGGCGCCTGGGGCGACCAGCTAGCTAAATATTTTTGTTGCGCTGTGTAAGTTGCTATGAGGCTGGTTTTTGTTTTATTATTTGTGCATTAGGCCGGGTAATGATGATATGTTTGACTTTCAATAACAGTGGATGTACGTAATTGAATGTTTTTGATTAAATGTTTTATTAACACACGTGCGTACGCTATGAGTACACATTGAGCTAAAGGACTGAATAATCATGGTAATAATAGGTGATTTTCTTATTAAATAAGATTAAATCGCCTACTATTATTATTAACGCATTATTATTATTATTATTATTATTATTATTATTACTATTACTATGATTATATAGTCCATATTGTATTCGCTAAACTCATTACTCCCTATGGTTTGAATATATTTTATCGTTTAAAATAAAACGACCAATGACAAATGGTGAAGCGTAAATGTGCTCTATTATTTTGCTAATATTAGCTTTTAAACTAACTGAAATATCACAATCGCCTTTATAATCTGAATTTTTTTCCGTATGATTTTCTTTTAAATCAAATTCCATGTGTTGCTACTAAAATCAAAGTACGAGTATTTAAAAAAAAAGTATCAACTGCCGCTGTCCCTTAAGAGAAAGGTTTGTCAATTCATCAGAAATCGGAATTAATTTGCGTTAATTAGCCGCGCGCGATAGCGGACGACACGCGCACGCGCATGTACGAACAGATGAATGGGGTCTGCGCCGTGAATGGGAATCGCGGCTTTTGTCTAATGGCACGGCAATCGTTGATGAAAGCGAACGGGTAACATTGGGGCGAATGGTCGAATTAATGGGTGCTTTTTGTTTTTATGTGCTTTTCGAGTTTCTCTTTCGTGTTTTCTAGTAACGAAGAATGGTGGGGCGACTGGACGCGAAAGGACCATAAATCTATCTTATCTATTATAGGTAAGGTACCCAACGTAGCCCTCTGAGGCGTAGGATTTGTCACCGGCTAAGATCGAGTGTCAGGAGCGACCCTAATAAAGATTCCCTTCATAACTTTTCTTGACTAGCACGATGGCGCATTCGGTAGTGACCCTGCCCTATGCGCCAATAATTGTGGCTTCGATCCTCACTTTAACATTCGTGTGGTATACATACATATTCTTGTGTTTGTTGTGTGTCTGTTAATATCCAATATTTAAGTATATATTTGTATTACCACTGTTGTTTCTGATATCCGTAACACAAGTGCTTAAGCTACTTACAGTCAGATCAATGTATGTGACGAGTGTGGCCCATTGCGGGAACCATGACTCAGGATTCCACAGCACCGGCCTTCTCTACACAGCCGGCAATTCAAACAGTCGTTCTGTTTGAAGATTGCCAAATTCACGAAAACGTATCAGTACTACATTAACCCAAATGTGATAAAATGTATCACCATTAGATGGATTTCAGTTTCCAAACAAAGTAAAAACCTGTGTCATAGAATCCAACGAGGCTCAAATTGCGAAACGGCAAATCCGTTTTCGCTTTAAACCAGCCCGTGCAATCTCTATGCGCATATATGGAGTCGTTCCGTTGGTCTGTGTCGCGAGTGCCGCATTATGTTGGTGTGTGGCCGGACCAGCAGGCGACGGCAAAAGTGATCGCCTTGAGCTACATTCAAACCGTATCGGTCAGAATCCAGGACTTGAAATGTTTTAGACACGATCAGAGTTTAAATGTAACGCATTTGTGTTACTTCTGGCATTGTAAATGTGCAAGGGCTAAGGACCGTTCAGGCTGGTCGTATGCTTGTTTTTTGATTTAAGAAATATCTACACTGATATATAAAGAGGAGGAGGAGATAGCGGTGGTAGCTCAATGGTAAGGACACGCGCCTCTTAACCGAGGAGTGCGGGTTCAAACCCGGGCACGTACCTCTAGATTTTTCAAATATATGTACGTATTTATACCACTAGCTAGACGGTGAGGGAAAACATCGTGATGAAACCTGCAAATTCAAATAACTTTGGATTTGTAACCATGATCCAAAAATTGTCTGGTTCCCCTATCTTAGGGTTACGAAGGTCAGATCGGCAGTCGCTTGAATGTAATTACCAGACTCGCTACATCCTGGATCATGGTCTAAGCGGACCCCGTCTAAGCACGGGATATAACGCTAGGAAGATGATGAAATATAAAGAGGAAAGATTTAATTGTATTTTTGCATTTCATAGGCTTTAACTACTGGACCGATTCGAATAATCCTTTCACCAATGAAAAGCTACTTATATATAGTAGCTTTTCATAGTCCTTCATAGTATGATCAAAATATTGTTAGATGTCGGTTTGAATATTAACATTTCTTAAAGTATCTTTATACCATTTAGTTTGCCGATGCTGTTTGTGGTATTGCGCATTCAAATAAAATAACCGTGTTATTTTGATTATGATCCAATTTATCTGATTTTAAGTACTATGAAGGCCAGATGTCTGTGTTCCAATTTTAAAATCTAGATTTGTCAAATCTAGGATCATGGCCGTAACCAAAACAAAAATTAACCGTGACTACTGTTCATTTAAAGATGAAAGGTAATCGTGTTACGGTACAAATTATCCTGCAGCTTAACTATTCAGTAGTGATGTTCAAGCAATAGGGACGTTGACTGGCAAGTCAATTGAGATACTTTTTAAAAGCTGTCAAAACGCAATCACTTCATAGATTTTATATAGGTGTGTCGGTTTATGACGTCACTAGTTTGTCTAGTGACTAAATGTTGAGCAGTTTTTTGTTTAATATAAAAAAAATTTACTCGTAATAATTCAAAATCAATAAGGCTTTACAACATACTACGATACATTATTTTACGGAATTGATATTTCAAAAATCAAATATGAATGGTGTCAACATCACTATTGTACTGTTTTATATTGTCCTGTAGTATTTGCCGAGAATAAGAGATTATATCTATGGGCTATCTATGTTATAGATGTAATGAAGCACGAAGATATTTATGATAACAAATGTCATTGACAAAGCTAGACTCAGTGATTACTTATGTATGCTGTCTCGAGCGCACAATAAATATTTCTACAAGTAATTATTCATTCTTTCGATCGCGATTCGTTTATTCTCGCATGTTCTGTAGTATTCATTTATAGTAAAATTATTAATGTCTGTTCAGTGAATGCAAGTTTAAACATATTCACTCTAAAAGGAAATATTTCTTTACTTGATATTTCCACGCCGTGAAATTTATGATAAAGGCACATCTTGAACATAATTCAAAGCTAAAACAAGCTGAAATATACGTTCCTATTATGCTACGTGTCATTGATTAGAGACACTTACGATGTGGTTGCGTGATAGAAACTCGTACGTTAAAATATATCGTTAAATAACGGCTAATGTGAAAGGAAAATAGAATGGAACGGACAATGTGAGATGAGTATTTGCTTATTTTGTTATAAAGACATCTTGCGAGGCTGCGAAATGAATGAGCCATTGTGGTGGTGGTCTCTTGTTGCACTTTTTGTTTGTAACGTCTATTGATGTTAAAGAGATACGAGCTTATTGAGATATGATTGACGGCGTATTGTTATAAATGCAAAATGTTACACGAATAAATTATCTGACTTAAAATTAAACAAGAAACGGTTGTTATGATCATCAAAAGTGATAAATAATGTGTGGATGAGATTGGCGCACGGCTGATGTACATGGCGAGAGACGGAAGCAATAGTTTGTTATGACTGCTAACAAGGATAACGAATATATCTATTAATTAACTAATTAATATAAACCATTTCATCAAATACAACCGTGTAAAAACATTATTTTTTCATAAAATTTCAGAAATTTATCTGATCGTAGTACAAGTTAATTAAATCTATAACGTTGACTGGCCCGTTTGGTGAGTTCAGAGACCTTATTCACAAAACCAAGGGTCGCGGGTTCGAATCCCGCTAGGTGCAAATGTTTCGTGTGATGAACATGGACATTTGTACTCGAGTCATGGATGTTTATAAACTTATTTAAGTATGTCTATCCGTTCAAGTAAACAGATAGATTTATAAGCTTGTGGTATGGATACTAGGTAGTATCCATACCACAAGCTTATAAACTTAGTTTGGAACTAGGGAATTGGTGTGTCAGTGTGGAGAATTTATTATATTATTTACGTCCGTGCTGTCCTTTTCAAACTCTATGACAAACCCGTATCTGCTTGATAAATAAGCTCCCGTTGTGTAGTTATCACGGTGCCAAGGAAACGCGACAAAAACTGGAGCGCTCGTATGTTGCACCAGTCCAGTTAGCCAGTACTCGGTCCCCACTTAGTACTTTCGATCGCTTATCTTTTATACGCCAAATAACATATGTTGCTTTGAAACCTGACTAATATTATAAATGTTGAAGTTACTCTGTCTGTCTGTGACGATATTACATATAATTTAACCATACACATTACACATAGTACCATCACGCTTGCAATCGAAGGGGTAGGCAGAGTCCAAATTTAAACCACATTCAGCCAAAAATGAACACCTTGAGTAATAGTATAAATAGTTATAATTTATAAATATATATATATATATATATAAGTAGTTATATTTAGTTATATCTGTATATTGTCCCATTTTAGTCTGGGACTTAAAATAATGTGCCAACTGTGTTTCTTGCCTAGCATGTCGTAAAAGACGACTCATGGTATATGGGGTTTTGAGTATGTGATTGTGTAGGTGACGAGCTAGCCACTACTTTTCCATCTAACCTAGCCCAGTTTTATTTTTGGCTGAATGTGGTTAAAGGGGCCTGCTGCCCCTTTGACTCTGCCTAACCCTTCGGGGATTATGCGTGTGATGTTATGTATGTATATCTGTGTAAGAAATAACACTCTATATTAATTTCCTGGACTACTTTATATCCTACAAATAATTGTAAAACCCGGGGCACCCACGGGAGCCGGGGGGAAAAGCTAGTGTAACAAGGCTTGTAGCTGCACTCAATTGTGAGGCAGTTATGTTTTATTGACACTTGCATATTAATTGCGCTTGCAGGTACGTTCACTTTGTAACTGTTGATTTTATAATGAAGTTTTATTGGGCATTATGTATTGAGAAATCGGAAACTGTAAAATTCTGGCCAAAAACATGTTTTTTTTTAAAGATTACAAATACCTTACATTTACCAAGAGATTGCTGAGAAATCTAGATTAAGTAAGTGAAACTTATGACATAAATACGCTTAGTTGACGTGGCATTTCAGGTACACCTTCTAGCATATATTGTCATAGCGTTGTATCTAATGACAAATTATTTAACATACACAAATTTGTGAAAAGTAATCCAATATTTATACACATAACAATTGGATTACTTTTCACCCGAAGAAAAGCGTCAGCGGCATTGTACCAATCAGTCAATCATAAGTCGTCTTTTACGACATGCTCGGCAAGGAACAAGGTTACTTTCCAGCTCCACTCACTTCTCTGTGCGCAAATGCTTTCGTGTACTTATATCACGTAGCCGCAAGTCAGACATAAAACTCTGTTATCTTTCCAGATGGGACCCCAAACGGCGGATCACGCCGACGGAGGCGTCACGGCACGAGTTCGTGACGGGGTGCGCGCTGGGCGCAGCCCCTGCGGGCGTACTGGCGCTGCCGCGGCTGGCACCCCCGCGGCCGGCGCGCGGCGCCCTGCTGCACTCGCAGTCGGCGGGCGACGTGGCCGCCATGCTGGGCCGCGCGTGACCACGCGACTCCTGAGCCCGGCTCGGCTCCGGCCCCCTCACGTAAACACACTACTCGTTCGATGCGATGCCGTTAGTCTGTTAGTTTCAAGTAACCCTTTAGTTAGATTTTGGTGTCGATGGTGAATTCTATAGTACATTTCACCGGCACTCCTGTATTGTAGTTCATCCTAAGAGTAAAGCTAAGTTTATCTAAAAATAAGTATGTATAAACTGGAGCAGTCTTTTCCAAAGTTGGCGATAAGCTAGCGGCCTACAGAGGGGTCATAACAGGCCTAGGGAAATTCGGGGCTCTAGTGTATACTCAACATATGGAACAAAAGGTACATACCATATTCATTATTGTTAGCTCCAATAGTGTTTACGAAAATTGTTTGTTAAGTTTTGTTTCAGTTTTTTGTCAGTTAGTCGAGTTGGCTAAGCAGCTTTATTTATAATGCGACGCGATGCATAAATATTCATACAGCGACTAACTATAAATTTCTATCTAGTAGTCGATACGGCGATACGATACGGGGTTGGACTGATATTAAGAGGCCCTGAGCACTAAGATCCAAAATAAATAAAATATCGATAAGTCCAGCTAATGAAGACCCTGGTCAGGACTAAGGCAATCGCCACCTTGACTCTAATTAGATACATGACTAGTCTGACTGATGCGATATCTGACCGATATCAGAAGAGTGATTCTATATCACGTCGCATATGACTCAAGTGCTCGACTCCAGCTAAATTTAGCTAAGAAACAAAAGGTCCAGTCAGCAATCATCATTAGTTAGTTTCGAAGATCTAGACTAAATTAGAATGTTTACAAGTCTGTTTTCTAGTCGAGTAGCGTAAACATAGTCGAGGAATTAACCTAGAATTGTTTCGACAGTCAGTTAACTAACATACATAACATCACGCCCATAATCCCCGAAGGGGTAGGCAGAGTCAAAGGGACAGCATGCCCCTTCAACCACATTAAGCCAAAAATAAAGCCGGGCTGGGTTAGATGGAAAATTGTGAAAAAGCAGTGACAAGCGGCTAACCTGTCGCCTACACAATCACACACCCAAAACCCGATATACCATTAGTCGCCTTTTACGACATGCTAGGCAAGAACCACAGTTGGCATATTCTTTTTAAATCCCAGACCAACACGGGACAATGGGCTGGGTCGGGTGGAAAGCTGTGAAAAAGGAGTGACAAGTGGCTAGCTCGTCGCCTACTCAGACACATACCCAAAAGCCCGTAAACCATTAACCAGTTAACTAACAGTACAATAAATTATGTTACGTGCGTTTTGCGTTACTAGAGTAATGTACATGTTGACATTTTTAAGGGCCCTGGTGCAAATAAAAAGGGCGTCTATCTAAATACATACAAAGTGTATTTCGTAAAATTTTAAATGTCATAGTGTTTTTTTAAGCTAAATTTCGTGCAATTTTAGTCAATGGTCCCCCGCCATTAAAAATTTTAAAAGTCATAGTGTTTTTTTTAGCTAAATTTCGTGCAATTTTAGTCAATGGTCCCCCGCTAGTAGCACCGCCCAATTCTATGTTACCAATTGCATTTGCCGGCCTTGCATTTTCAAATAGGTTTATTTTATTGCTCTATTAATTTGTATTTAACCAAAAGTCAGTCATTAGAGACAAAATATTCAAATATCAAAATATTCCATTTGCAATGAGTTGCCCTATCGTCAACATAAGAATTAAGATTTTTTTATCAACACTATTAACATTGATTCTGGTTTGGTTTCTTAAATGGCATAATATGTGCAACAAAATAATCGAGGAAGCGGTTTCGTGTCGAGATCGTTATCGTTTTGGTAAGTCACCACGACCGCTCGGTATCTAGATCTTGCAAAAAATACTTTTATTTAAGTAATAACCGTTTGTATCTACCGTTAAAAGATCTTCATCGGTACGAACAATCGAAAAATTATCCGGCCAAGTGTGAGTCGGTTTTGTGCATCTAGGGTTCTGTAGTTTATTAAAAATAGCAATTGTACTACTTATGCGGCTTATAATGTCTTATAAATACCATAGTAATATTTTCTTTTAAAAATAATCAGTCGAATTGAGAACCTCCTCCTTATTTTTGAAGTCGGTTAAAATAGCAGTTTTTTATTTATTTAACTATTTACATCTGTGGGGAAACTCGCCCCTGGCTTAACTGCTTAAACGATCATAATGAAATAAAGATTAAACATCTGGAACAGTTAAAAGGATATTAAATACCACTCATGCAGATGAAAGCATTCTTCTACTGAAGGATGGATAGAAAAAGCAAGTATAATCAAATCTATATTAACTCAAGCGAATTATTATAAGTTTCGCCTTTCCAATACACTACGGTACCCTAACTAGGTCTTATTACATCAAGCTAAGTTGCTTCAGGTCCCGCAATCTAGAACTAGCGCTTATGCAAACACTGACGATGCTGCGGCACGTGCAAGATGCATTGCTGGCCCATTAGCACAGCATTGCAATACTGGCTCATCTGGTGCGATCTGATCGAGGGTTGCCACCCTCAAGCTAGCCCGAGAGTATTCGTACAAACGATGTATTCGTTACCTGGTAACGGCCCAAGTTGATAAAGAGGAGTATTCGTTATCCAGTATTGGGGCCATTGTCTATCGTGAAGTATAAAGAGGTTGGTCACAAATGAATTTTGTTACTACAATTTGACATAGAGGAAAGTCAGGGTATAAACCCATCAAAAATCAGGTTTCTTAATCTAATCTAAGATATCGATGGACTGATCAGCAATTAGCCGATTCATCGATGTTTTATGTAGTCTCCATTGTTAGTATTTATTACAAGGCTAGTAAATGAAAGTTTGTCGAAACTTATTTTGATTAAATTGAATTAACTTAACCACTAACTGACTTTACTGTAAATCAGACAGTAGGTAGCCCTAATCTCATTCATATGTTATGCGCTACTTGCGATTCATTTCTATACTGCATTCATAGACAACATGTTATGTAACCTTGTCTAATTTCTAACAAGCTACCTTATAGGAAATTGGCTACAACTCGCTACCTATTATAAAATGGCTAAATTAAGTCTTCAAAAGCGATGTTAATTATGCAAAGAAGGATCTCATTAAGTGCTAATTAACGATGTGTACGGATATTTTTGTAATTATCGAGTTTCTAATGGAAGACATTCGTTCGTGCCGAATACATCCTCTAGGAAAATGCCGTTAATGATTTATGTATGTACCTACTTGGTTTTAATATTCAATTAAGATTAGAGGGTACGTTTAGTGTTTATGCTGTTTGAAATTGGGACCTTTCGGTTTTTGCATAATTGTTAATTCGATTCGTATGTTTCATAATATCAAATGAAGATTACTGATAATGGACAGCAAATTATATATTGACTCAAAAGATATAAACGTGTAACGCTGACAGCGTTTGATTGAATTAACATATCTATCGCGGTACTACTTGATTTCTTAAACTGACTCGACTAAAATTGCCATAAATATTGCAATGTACATGACATCTAACAGTTGGACATAGAATACTTGACAAAGATTTCCAGATACAGTCCCAAACTAAGTGTCACGCTCAGAAATGAAGCGATAAAGTCGTGAGTTTGCGACTCAAATATGAACTCACTGCACACAGATATTTTGCACTTCGTGACTTTCCCCGAACCATATACAGATGATCTGCTTTTCATTGGCCCGCACGGGGGCAGCACAGCACGAAATCATTATGTAAACTAAACACTTAGTTTGTTAAACTTTATGCTTTCGTGACTTAAGGATCGTGAAATTCTAAATGAAAAATGAATTTGTGACTTGGAATTTAGTCATTTTTTTGACAACTAAGGAAGTAACGATGTAAAAAATGTGGCCAGTATCTTCGTAATCGATGATTTTTACTATCTAAGCAAATAGAAGGATGTGATCTCTTCCTGTCCTTATGGGGAAAAAGGCGTGACGTACGTTATTATCTTCCGATTCATTTTATAGAAGATGGGGTCAACTATAAAAGTTAAGGTTCCACTTGGTTCTAAATACCTACATATTAAAATATTATAATTAAATTTTATTTCTCGGAAACTTTCGTAGAATGCTTAGTTTTATCTCTTTGTTTTGGCAAAATATTTTAAGTGCCAAAATTAGCAGGATTGTAGAAACTTATTTCAATTGTAATTTAAGTTACAACGAATATCATAGTTAATTATACTCGACTGAATTATAGTACAAGGAGGTATACGTCTACAGTACAGACCCTCATATCAAGGCTCTATGTTGTTATAACATTAGGTCAATGACTCGAGCAAATATGATATAGAACGACCATATGACTTGTGATAAACTTTGCAAGTTAAAGAGAAAAACCTAAAATTAGGCTTATTAACTGTAATTACTAATAATTTCAATGATTAGGTCTATAATGGTTTCGAATTTGTGTTACTCATCACGATTCAAGGAAAATCCCTTTGGTCGTATTTTTTTTTTTCAATAAGAGAGCTGCGATTCGATCCAGCTTCAATGTTATGTAAGCAGCACATATAAACGTAAGTTGGAATATTTATGAAAAAAAAACCAAAGAGGTTATATTTCTAGAATTGTTTATAAATTTGTGTTCTTTCACTTCAGTATCATGGATCAAATGATTAAGTCAATTTGTTTTGTTTTATTCGCATTATGTATATTTTGTTTATAACATAAAGTTCTTGAGACCTGAAGGAAAATGTTCCATTTAAATTGTCTACTCTCTGTATGATCTGTTGTGACTTTAGCCTAGTCAACCGGTATTTAATATAATATCAATTGACATTAGCTGTTATATAAATTAGTTATTGTTCAATGTTAAACTCGTATTCTGTTGAAACGAATTAAGGTTGACAATGGTAACAGTAATTCGAATATTTACCAATTATAATTAAAAGTTATTTGTGTTTGGTGTTATATATAATGTATAGGTTATATAGATTTTGCCAATGTGTAATGCTATGTGACAAATATTTAAACTATGGTCATTGCCAACATATTACATTGTAATTTTCCGTAATTTCTTATAGATTAATTTGGTATAAGTAATGGATTTAATTTTAAAGTTAATAGTTACAAAACTAATTTAGTTTAGAAGTTTACACTTCGGAGTGATTCGCGACTGATATTTATTTGTATCGTTAATGAATTAGAAAACTCAAATTGTTTAATTTACATTGACGCGTAGTATAACGGATTAGATTTAGAAAAATCAAATCGGGTATTATAGATAATATGTTCTAGTATTGTGATTGTGTAGATTTTTGTAAAGTTATTAATGTATTAAGATGTTTAAGCTTTAAATAAGAGTTTCCACTTTGTGTCTACTACGTTAGATTTAGACTTGGTCTTTCTAGATATTAGGATAAGTGATGTAATGCTAGGTGATCGGGGAGTACTGGACCAATGTTGGTCTTTATGTTATACTACAAGATGGTAGATGATGCGGTAACACACGCACGCACGCACGGATACATGCAATACACGTCGTATGCAGGAAACAACACTAATGTAAATTAGATTTGAGACTACCAATCTCAATGAAACGCGTATTTCTTTTATAGATTGGTTAACATACGTATAATCTCGTAAATAAAAATTAATAGTATTGAAAGTGACGAGTTTAGTTACAAATTTCCATGGATTTTCAGTGTATATGTGCGTGTGTGTCTTCTTATGATGCAACCTCCATGTTTATCCACAAAAAGCAATTTGAGGTTTGTATGTGTATCATAATAATTACATGTTGCACCTAATGTTATTTGTCTGACGTTATCTGTATTACGCCCGTGCATTCTGTTAGTGCATGTTGAGTTTTTCAATTGAATTAAGAGAGCTGCAATGTATGGCGTGTGGTAGCAATGTGGATAAATAATATACAAGCTTCGTCCATTACATTTTAAAGATTAGTTTTTGTGTCGCTTGCTGTGTTATAATTTTAATTAAACTTTTTAATAGGGTGGTGGACACCACACACACAATAGGCTAGTTAACTAAAATATTTTTTTTAGTCCGCTAGTCAGATTATCAAAAAATATTGAGTTCGTATTTTTTGCTTTATCAAATGCTCGGAAAATAACAAAGATACAGCGCTTCAAAGATCTGGAGTGGGGCGCTTTTACATCACTTGTTACTAAAATTATACAGAACAAGTGACGTCACGGTTTGCTGAACAAAAGAAAAAATACGTAAGCAATATTTTTTTGTAATCTCTATAATGGACTAATTTTTTTTTTTGAGTCAACTTGCCTATTAAAATACAGCATATTTGTCTGATTCGTATAGGATTGGCGACCCATTTTGCATACTGAACAGACAGACTATTAAAATATTTCGAAGCAAGTAAGAATCGTGCAAATATTTAAAATGGACGGGATGGAAAATAATGTTTTTTTTTTTTAAATGTACTTATATGTTGGCATAACTTGTGTATGGTGTCTATATAGCCTAGTGTTTCGAAAATACCTGATTATTTTTAAATTAATATGCGTATCAAACGCATAGCCGTTGTAAGTTGGCAACATAGTTATTGTATGAATTTTATCAGTAAGTGCAAAATTTATTTGTCGGAGGATTAATTAAAACATTTAATTAATACGATGTTTCTGAGACCAAAGCTAATTTAAATTAATGTTGCCAACTTACATTTACCGATACAAATTATTTCATAGACTAGAATATAATATGGAATAGATTGATAATGAACAATTTATTATTTACTAGCCAATAAGAATACTCATCAAGATCTCTTTAGATTACGTAGGTAGAATTTGTTATAATATTTTCCCGCTTGCTAATGAAACGTAAGAGTCAATTAGTTTTTTTAGTTACTTTATAACTAGTTTTTTCATGCGTCCAGTGGCGGATTTACCCTAAGGCCCAGTAGGCCCGGGCCTAGGGCGGCCAGATATAAGAGGCGGCCAATCGTAATAAAAATTAAGTAATGACGCTTTAGTACTGAGAATTATGGCCTGAGGCCTAGAGCGGCCAAGACTGTAAATCGGCCACTGCGTGCGTCTCTGCCCACTTGGACCTAAGTCTGTTAATGAGATATACAGTAGACAACTGTTGTTCATCAGAACTAATACAATCATAAGAAGTAGTTATTGTTTTACTAACTAATATCTACACATGGATCGAAATTCAACACTTTTTTTTTACTTGTCTGTTTTGTTGCTGTCTTGCTTAATTTTATTTCATTAATGAATGCAGAGGAGAAGTCTGCATACGGCCTTGGTGAATAAATCGAGACCTAGATTTCAGATTTAATTTTCAGTCGTACTAGTGCCTACATTTTATTAGCAGCCGGGCTAGAAAGTGGTCTAAGATTGTGTACATATTCTTAAATATCAGTAGCTATTTATAACTAGGCCAAGCCAAATTGTGAATTGAGTAAGACCAGTGATTATCGTTAGGGCCACTGTTGTGGCCACTAGGTGTACGGGGTCTATGCGCCCAGTATTTACTGATCGAATGTTTGTTTCCATTGAATCATATTAAAGTTCTTCCAGAAGCATCGGACTTGTTTTATTTGTCGGTTAAGTTGATTGGGAACATTTAAAGAATAATTTTTGCAGGTGTGTGAAATTAGTTTGCCTGCGAGAGATAAGGTCTGCCTACTACATTGACTATAATGAGGGAATTAATCATATTTTTTGGCAAAAAAAATGCTTATATAATATGTCATATACCTATGTCATTAAGGGTTTAAACTTTTAGGATGCCTTTCATCGCAATCGATAAGGTTAACTTAAGGCATATACGGGAAAACTTAACAATTAGACGGATAGAGTTGCTTTCGTATTTATGATGTTATAATCAAAGTTAATTCAAATTCAAAATCTCTTTATTTACATAGGCTTCTAAAAAGCACTTATAAATAGTCAATTTAAAGGATTACCACCGGTTCGGAAGGTAGAATCTATCGAGAAGAAAGGAAACAGGAACAAAATGAATTGTAGCAAATTAAAACAACAGTTTCTTATATCTCAATATACACCCCCCACCCCCACCCCCCCTTAAACAATCTGACAAAATCGATGGGTGCAGTTAAGCATTTATGAATGAAGACGTTGCTAAGTGTTTTATTATGCAAAAGTCTAGTCTAGTCTAGTGGTCTAGAAATGCGAGGTTGGATAACAGATCGGGTCGCTTGTAAGCGATGCGGTTGCAACCTGTGAGAGAGTTGGGACCCTTACGAGAAACGCACTCGGCTGATGCAATCTGCATGGAGACTGGATTCGATTTGATATCGATTACAAAATAGAACTAGTTAGAGATATCCTAATCAATATTGTAAATGTGAAAGTGTGTTTGTTACTCATTCACTTCTCATAAAATCACCAGGAAATTTTGCATTGATTTGAGTAAAGGAATTTTGGTAAAATTTACCAAAAAATACGTTACCTAAAAAGAAAGTTTCTGTCCAGTATAGAACAATCTACATCTTTGCATAAAAACCACCGAAAAAAATTTGGATATTTTTTATAAACACGCTCATATACACAACTACATTTCTCGTTAATACAGGCTTTAATAATGTTTACCAACATGTCAAACCATACAGTCACTTTCATGCGAATTACAATATAAACTTACCTACATATTATGTTAGAAAGTGAAATAAAATATATGATTTTCTTAATATAGATTGTTCTAAGTTTGTAATTGATTCAAGAGCTCAAATTAAGATAATCAATATTACAACATCATCTTATTTGGTCATTCGATTTCACCATACCAGAAAGAACATACACCGTGAATCTGTGACCACCTGATCCGTGGAATTGAGGACCAGTTGTTCGCTCCAATTCGTCCGTCACAAGAGTGGAGTGCAACCAGGTCGCACTGTAATAACCGCCTAGGAGCCACGAAGCCTTCCTACCACGTCACCGCGATTAGATCGTAAGTGCATTAATTACGCGCTAATCGGCGCATTGTGCAAGCTCGTTGCATTGTTACGGGAGACGCTAAATGGAGACATTTGAAAGGTAGGAAGGTAGTTTTTTTGGTCCTCTGGTAATTGAGCTGAAGAGATAATTAACTTTTGTAGTAGTTTTATTTTAACTAATTTAGCATAGATTATAAGATAGTAAGGTTGGTGACGAGCTTATGATTTTAAATTTTTATTCATTTATTTCAGGCAACAAATTATAGCGGTGGTAGATCAATGGTAAGGACACGCGCCTTTTAATCGAGGGGTGCGAGTTCAAACCCGGACACGTACCTCTGGATTTTTTAAATCTATGTACGTATTTATACCACTAGCTCGACGGTGAGGGAAAACATCGTGATGAAACCTGCAAATTCAAAAAAACTTTGGATTTGTAACCATGATCCAAAAATTGTCTGGTTCCCCTATCTTAGGGTTACGAAGGTCAGATCGGCAGTCGCTTCAATGTAATTACCAGACTCACCAAATCCTGGATCATGGTCTAAGCAGACCCCGTCTAAGCACGGGACATAACGATAGGAAGATGATTCAGGCAACAAATTATTATACAAAAATATAGGCCCATATGATATGTACCTTATTTTAAGTACTGCAAGTATTCGTAGGTACTTCGTAAATGTTATAAACTGCAGAATTCTATTGTTAGGTGTGTTTAAACAAAAGTGTATCTATAATGTTTAAGTACGACAAGTCCATCATCTCCCTAGCGATATGTCCCGTGCTTAGTCGGGGTCCGCTTGGACCATGATCCAGGATTTAACGAGTCTGGTAATTACGATGAAGCGACACAATCTGACCTTCGTAACCCTTATATAGGGGAACCAGAAATATTTGGATCATAGTTACACATCCATAGTTGGAATGTGCAATTGTGCAGGTCTCATCACGATTTTTTCCCTCACCGCCGAACGAGTGGTATAAATATCTACATTGATTTGAAAAATCAGAGGTACGTACCCGGATTTTAACCCGCACCCCTCGATTAATAGGCGCTTGTTCTTACCATTGAGCTACCACCGCTGTTTACAACAGGTTCCTGAACATAAATATGCGCTGCCATCTCAATGCACTGCACAGGATGTGGAGATGTTATTTTTCAAGATGTGTTGGCGCATAGCGCAGAACTAGGAAAAAACGTAGTTAATTCCATTGAATTTACTCAACATTTTAGGTCACTGGACTTAATTTAATGCAAAGGCTTGCAGTGTTACTCAAGTCTATCGCGAAACTTATTGACCGTCGATCAGATAATGATGCATCTACTATTACAAATATGATATATCGTGAAGATACTGTTTATAGCTCTTACACTAACGGTTGTGCACAAATCGATCTTGAGTGGGTCTAACAATATAACGTTCTGTTAGACAAATGTGATAATGTATCAATATGTGTGGCAAGAGATACCATTAGCGAATCCGTTTCATAAGGACCCGCGCAAGTATTCGTCGGGTCAGGGGGCAACATTGCGATAGTCTGTAACAAAAACGACGGTATGTAGATTATGTGTTTTAATCAAACGGTCCAGTCTCACGAAATGATCATGATGTACAGTCGGCAACAAATCTAGGTGAACACTTTTACTACAGCTTGTTATAATTTATTACTAGGGATGTAAGAAAATAAATAAAATACCTGCTTTTTTTACGCATCGTGCTAATATGGATTGTTTATGATGATTTTTAATACATACATATTTTACATTTCAGCGTAAACATGAGATATTTATAAAAAATAATTTCCTTAATTGTTCTTGTTGTTATATAAGTAACATCGGAAAATAAATGCCCATAATATTTTTCGCATTTCAAATGGTTAAACCACTAAATATAATTATCGCAATTACTTGTGCTATTAACAAGCACATGCGGAAATTAAAACATAACATCATCACGCCCATAATTCCCGAATTAGGTAGGCAGAGTCAAAGGACAGCAGGCCCACACCATAGACAACATTCAGCCAAAAATAAAACTGGGCTGGGTTAGATGAAAAATGGTAAAAAAGTGACAAGAGGCCAGCTTGTCGCCTACACAATCACATACCCAAAACCCGATATACCATTAATCGCCTTTTACGACATGCTAGGCAAGGACCACAGTTAGCACATTATTTTTAAGTCCCAGACCAACATGGGACCATTAAAAATACTCAGATACTATTGCAATTAAACCCAAATAGTAGTAGTATACGGGAAATCTGCTAGCTATTGCTTAAATATGTGTATTTCCGCACCGCCCGCGTAACAAAAGGCATCTGCAGCAATGCAGGTTTCTCAACTGTTCTGTGCTAAACAAAGAGATGCGTTTTGAAAGTGGATGCAACGACTGAAAGTATTTGTACAACTTAGCGAGTGTATGGTTATTGATTAAATACCTCAATATCCACGTCCGTGCAACTAAAATATTACTAGATATAAATTCTTACGACATACTTAGATTTCACACTTCTATTGAACAAAATATGTGGCAATAATATAGTAAGTGTACATAAAAAATATCTACTAATGGTACTAATAGTACTGCCAATAAAACTGTCTTTATTTGAAGTTTTATTTTACGAACCATATAAAATCATATAGAAAAAAAAAATTAACTTATTTGTTACAAATTCCTCCCGACACTAACTACATATTGAGCTCAGAGACAAGTATTTGTGGTATTTATATTTATTTGTAGTGCCAAAACAATAATAAAAAATTACCAAACTACAACTTTGAACTTACTCAAAATAGTTTTTTTCCTTTTGGTAAACTGTTTGAACTAAGTTAGCTCGCTAATGAACCTAGATCATTACTACGTCGACTCACGCGCTTGTTATTAGGACCATCTAACAGACTAGATGGCCGTTTAGCGTGATCATTAATAACCGTGTTACAAAAATAAACTTAGCGCGCGTTTCAACTGATTACGAGTGATTGATGAGCATACATAACTGATTTTATTTTAATAGACCTTAGTAGAGTACGTAAATTTTTGAAGTTTTGCGGATAGATTTCATAGGTGTTGCGTACAATTTGAAACGTTTTCGGACATACATTATCTTCCATGACGCACTTTTTGCAAACTTTAACTTTTTTTTTTAAACGGAAGTCATGGCACGTTGTGAAACGTATGAAAACCAACATTTTACATAGATTGGGGAATAGCTAATGAGCACAGCCGTAATTCTAAAACAATTTTTTGAATAGCTTAAGTTTAATTTGAAATAAATTTGAAAATGTTTGTATGTAGTATCAATATTATTATTGTGTTATTTAATTTAAATATATTGTTATAGTTACGAGTAAGTAGTTTAATTATAAAAGTACCTAAAAATGGCCCATGTTGGTCTGGGACTCTGAATGTGCTAACTGTGTTCCTTGCCTAGCATGTCGTAAAAGGTGACTAATGGTATATCTGGTTTTAGGTATGTGATTGTGTAGGCGACGAGCTAGCCACTTGTCACTACTTTTTCACAATTTTCCATCTAACTCAGCCCAGTTAAATTTTCGGCTGAATGTGGTTAAAAGGGGCTTGCTGGCACATTGACCCAGCCTACCCCTTCGGGGATTACTGGCGTGATGTTATGTTAAAAATATCCCCAAATAATGCTTTTGAATAGAACTACCCTACTCTTTTAATAGGTAACACGATGCGGTCAGAAGCCATTTCAATACGTTTGGTAAACTTGAAGGTTATCTTTTGAAAAAGCTTAAAGTGCCTAGCTTTTACTTAGCCCATGACCCTGTCGCAACAAAGTTGCCTAAATTGTCAACAAAGTTGCACAAATTCAGTGTCTGTCCTTCTTTCTGACAGAAGGACAGAAACCGCGTGAATAGATGTGCGAAGTTTCGGTTCAAATCCAGGCACATACTTCTGGATACTTTCAAACAGTTTTGTCATATAATCTAAGGTATGAACTTAAGATAATAGTAGTTTACAATAACCAAGCTCACAAAATCTATAAAAATGGTCCAGGGGGACACCGATTAAGCACGGGTATACAAGATTGATACACAACCTATTAGATGTACTAGGTAGACTAGGTCATAAAAACCGTAGAACTTGTATGAAAAGGATTATGAATGTTGAAGAGGCGAGTGAGGTGTGTAAGGATCGTGCCATGTGGCGTTCGGTTCTCTCTGCCTACCCCGCTAGGGAAGTGACGAGAAGTTTAGTTAGTTAGTTAGTTAGGTAGATTAGGTTACCTTTTTTTATTGTAAATATCGGTTAATATTTTGCAATCTTTACGCATATTCCCGCCCACTGTGTCCGGTGGGACGGAGGGGTCAGGACATAATCTTATATCATACACATGTGATAAGCAACGAACGGGTTTGCCGCATACATTTGAAAATAGCGCCCGCTGTGCAAATGCTAATCTTGCGCAAAAAAAATAAACTGCAACAGCTACCGCAGTAGAATGCAATAAACATTGATTCATTATAATAATAATATTCTACAAACCGATTTCTGTCATGGGAGCCAACTTCATTTCACGAGGATTACATTACGCTTGACATATTATAGTGCACAAGTGACTGCGCAAACGCAGGTGCACGTCTTCTCACAGTCCAGTGAGACGATAACCCGACAAGACTGGAGAGAGATCAGGCGCAGGATAAACAGCTTAACGTATTTGCCGAGGCATTAGGGGTTATATATTGGCCGGCTCAATGGCGCATTCGGTAGTGACCCTGCCCCATTTGCCAAGAGTTGTGGGTTTGATTCCCACCCAGGACAAACGTTCGTGTGATGAATACTTGTGTTTGTTCTGTGTTTGTTAATATCCAATATTTAAGTATATTTGTAATACCACTGTTGATTCTGATATCCGTAACACAAGTGCTTAAGCTACTTACCACAGAGTCAGATCAATGTATGTGATGTTGTCGGATAATTTATATACCGCCAACTACCGACTCTGGGCGGGTAAATAATTTCAATATTGAAATACCTATCTACTCATTTTGGGCTAGCTCAGGATTTCAATCGCTTGGTCTTTAGGCATACTACCAATAGTCCAACGAAGCTGCACTGTCGACTGATGTGGCTAATTTATTATATCGAAACGTTAGCGCTTAGTTTCACAAGTTAGTCCGATCTAACGCATCTGATGCAACGTCTGTGGTATTTGGAATAAAAGTGAATGCGAAGCGCGGGTCACTCGGATTCACCATAGATTGGGAGCTGTGAACCACCGCTTAATAGAACTGTGGGGCAATACTGATTCGCGCGCGAGACCATCAAGTATGGATTTAGGATTACGTTACGTTGGACTGTTGTGACTGTTTTGACTATTGTTGACATGTGAGATAATTGTTTTGGCTATGTTCATGGTTGTACGGAGCTTTAGGTCAGCTTGGGGGGTTGCTGCCCACTCCCCCGCCTCCCCTCTTGCGTCTCCTATAAATTAATATAAATAAATATCCGACTGCATCACATACATGGATCTGACTCTGAAGTAGCTTAAGCATTGTGTTACGGATATCAAAATCAACAGTTGTATTGCAAATATATACTTAACTATATTGGATATTAACACCCAGACACAGAGCAATCACAAGTCTTCATCACACGAATGTTTGTGGATCGAACCCACAACTTTTGGCGCATGGAGCAGAGTCACTACCGAATGTCCCATCGAGCCAGTCAATCCTTTGGCTATGTTGCAGTTGTTACCTAGCCGCAAATGTCAAATTCCAAGCTAAAGCTAGGCTTGCCATAAAACACGGTTTCATGTAAACACTTACTGAACTTCACATCGTCACGACCGTAATCCCCGATTTTCATACTTTTGACAGATTATGAAAATTGAAAGTTTATGAACCGTTTACGATCTCTTTTGCGGATTTACTACAAGCCAAATAACCCATGACCACATCATCTTGTTGAACTAATTTAATCTAATCAGACATGCTCCGGATTCAACAATTAACACACTACAGATTAGTTAGGTAACTCATTGGATGAAAAAATTGCACTTCTACGACAATTTTTTTTTTGTCTTTAATTCAAAGAGTGATTGTCATTTTAAGAGTCAGTACTGTTCGCAAAGAGCTTAATACATACATAACATCACGCCCATAATCCCGCAGGGACAGCAGGCCCCTTTATCCATTCAGCCAGAAATAAAACTGGGCTGGGTTAGATGGAAAATTGTGAAAAAGTAGTGACAAGTGGCTAGCTTGTCGCTTAAACAATCACGCATCCTAACCCGATATACCATTAGTCGCGTTTTACGACATGCTAGGCAAGAAACACAGTTAGCACATTCTTTTTAAGTCCCATATCAACATGGAACTAAGAGCTTAATAACTTAATAAAATAAAATAAAAATCTAAATCTTATACTTATACATACTATGTATATAAAGCTGAAGAGTTTGTTTATTTGTTTGTTTGCATGAACGCGCTAATCTCTGAAACTACTGGTCGGATTTAAAAAAAAATGTGTTTTATAGTTAATATATCGAGGAAGGCTTAATAGGCTATATAAAATTAACTATAAACGCGGGTGAAACCGCGGGCACAGCTAGTCCACCAATATACCGGTTCGCATCTACATAACAAGAGCTCCACTCGCACTTTCCCACGCGGTGGTATAACACAATTGCAGAAATATGTGTAATGTTGTATCACAATATGGCCGCCGCTTTCACTGAAGGTCGCCGGTAGAAAGTGACGACCAGGTCACTCCGAGAGGCGATTACGCTAACATTGCTGCGCTCGCGCCGCTCGCGAGGTCATATAACACGAAATAATATGTTGCATGTAGGTATTTATAGATGGGCTTGGCGTAGTGGTCAGATAATCGGCTACGAAGCAGGTTCGAATCTCGCTGAGGCCAAATAGACATGCGATAAACACTCAAGACATAGTTGTTTAGGATTAGTGTATTCTAAGTAGTAGGTTTGTATTTTTGATACACCTAAGCTGAGATTGGGGCACCAAGTAATCATAACAAAAGAAATAATTTACTTCTTACTTATATAAGATCCTCATGTGCATACCAAAACAAATATTTCTTGGTTAAATAGGTAACTGTCTTGAATTTGCGCTTGTGGTAACATTCTAGACCTTATTTTCATAATACAAGGGCTGAAGTTGTTTAATTTCGAGTAAGCCTTAAATCCAAATCCACTATATACTTTCTAAGCTATCTTCAATCTATTTTATTGGTTGTTAACTCTTTTTGTAACAGACAAGCAGCCCCCCGCTGTTTCGCCCGCTTATTTCCCGTTCCCGTGGGAATACGGACATAAAATCGCCTATGTTACTCACTTATAAATTAGCTTTCCATTGGTGAAAGATTTTTAAAATCGGTTCAGAACTTTCGGAGCCTATTCAATACAAACAAACAAATAATCAAATCTTTCCTCTTTGTAATATTAGAATGAAGAATGATAGTAGGTGTAATATATAGAAAAATATTTCAAATTGATTATTTAATACGCAAGCACAAATTTTCAGACACTATAATACTAAGTCAATCTGTATCGGTGTACTACTTACCGTCAATACATCGTGACAAGCTATCTTCTTAGGCTTCAAGTACACGACGCCGGAACCGCACCGGCGCCGGACCGCATTTTTGTGTATACGAATGAATATCGCGCCTGCGCCGCACCGGCGCCGCGCCGTGTACTTGAAGCCTAACTGGGGTGTCACGTAAGGATACTTTACAAGAACATGGCGTCAATTTCCATAGCCGGCCACGGCTCATTAGCCCTTTGTTTTTGATGTATTTCGTTATGTGCTCGCGTCATATCATATTTCGTTACGGTCAAACTCGTCGTTGCAAAATTGAAAGGGATCCATTAAGTTTTGTTAAAATGCCCTTCGTTTTTACATAAAGCAACCAATACGTTGGCACATAGACACATACTTCTTTTACAGTTGAATGTTTTAACTATTATTGACTATGAGTTACAAAATTGTCCCATGTTGGTCTGGAACTTAAAAAGAATGTGCAAACTGTTCTACTTGTCTAGCATGTCGTAAAAGGCGACTAATGGTATATGGGGTTTTGGGTATGTGACAAGCTAGCCACCTGTCACAACTTTTTTATAATTTTTTCATCTAACCCAGCCATGTTTTAAATTTGGTTGAATGGTTAAAGGGTCTCGCTGCCCTTTTGACTCTGCCTACCCTTTCGGGGATTATGGGCGTAATGTTATGTTATGTGTTTGAGTTATAGATTTCGAGAGATAATATATAAATAAATAATAAATTCTCCAGACTGACACACCAATTCCCTAGTTCCAAACTAAGCTTATGCTTGTACTATGGATACTAGGCGAACGGATAGACATACTTAAATACGTTTATAAACATCCATGACTCAAGTACAAATGTCCATGTTCATCACACGAAACATTTGCCCCCAGCGGGATTCGAACCCGCGACCCTTGGTTTCGTGGCCAGGGTCTCTGACCACTCGACCAACGGGCCTGTCAATGTAGCTACATACATCTACTATCACGATTATAATCCCCGAAAAGATATACAAGATGATTGGTAATTCAGCTAATTCCTTAAAACTGATTGATCTGGACGTCATTAGCAACAAATCAACCTCTATCAACTATGGGTTGAAAGTGATTGGTTTCAGAGATTTCGAAGATTTAAGTTTGTATTGAAATTTTGTGACTTGCTACCGAATTGACTGGTATTTTGTTTAATTGATTGATAGTTTACTAGCTTCCAGAAATATATCAGTTGAGTGCCAACAAATGTGTAGTTTCTTTTGAATTTAGTTTTTCGGTGACAAGTCACAAAATTTCAATACACACTTAAATCTTCTAAATCTCGGAAACCGTTCATTTACCACTCCCAGTTGATAGGGGTCGATTTGTCGCAAACGACCTCTAAAACAACCACTTTTAGGAATTGGCTGAATTAGCAATCATCCTATGCAGAACCTATGGAGCAGTAAGCACATTTAGCTTAAAATATAATTGTGTAGGATTAGTTGGTAAATTATGAAAATGTAGTGACAATTGTTAAATTCTACGCCTGTACAACAACAATCCGAATATTTAGTTAGCCATATTTTGCGACATGCCAGGTGGCACGGTTGGCACAATCTTTTAAAGTTCCAGTCTAACATGGGAAAGAGAGTAACCAACCGTCTATAAAAGCATGATTAAGTGTTTGTTAATGTTTAATGTGAATAGCATCTTATGTAATACATGGAATGTAAGTACCCATAGATTACATAAAGTACTCGACTAAATTACATCTGTCATCATCAGATCTCATCAGACCTAAAGCGGTGGTAGCTCAATGGTGAGGACACGCGCCTCATAATCGAGGGGTGCGTGTTCAATCCCGAGCACGTACCTCTGGATTGTACGTATCCAAAAAATGTCTGGTTCCCCTACCTTAGGGTTACGAAGGGCAGATCGTCAGTCGCTTTAATGTAATTACCAGACTCGCTATATCCTGGATCATGGTCTAAGCGGACCCACGGTATATAACGCTAGGAAGGTGATGATCATCAGATAGCCTTCAGCCTCATAATAAAGGATGTGACATGAACGCTCCCTAAAACAACACCTGATTTATGTCAACTCCATGCCTTATTCCACCGCTCAATGGTGTTGACACAACTTCGGTACAGATGGTCCGTTGCGTAACCGAGAAATGGTCACAGCTGAGTCATGCCGCGGATGCGCGACACGGATGTCCCTACGCAGAGGTCAGGGCGATGACTCGGCAAAAACGATAGAAGAAACATGATGGATAGGCGAAAATCTTTGCGTCAACGGTTACTCAAACTCAGCCCACTGCACTTTAGCGTGGGACCGGCTCTTTAAGTTAACTCTAAATATCACTTTAGCGCAGCAAGATGCAATGCTCTTAACTACTGGAACATACGACTACAAAGTGCAGTTACCTATATCTAAATTAAATTCTCCTGACTATAAATTATCTTAACTGACACACCAATTCCCTAGTCCCATACTATGCTTTAAGCTTGGCCTATGTATAGTAGTTAAACGGATAGACATACGTAAATACGTTTATAAACATCCATGATTCGAGAACAAATGTCCATGTTTATCACACGAAAAATTTGCCCCAAGCGAGATTCGAACCTGGGTCTCTGATCTGCACTCAACAACGGGCCTATGTTTATACATAAGGTTGGAATACAGGATATCTATACTTATAATAAATCTGTAGAGAGGTCAATTCTGTACATGAAATATATTTTCAAAATAACTATCAGGGGGTGATTAGTGATCGATACTGATGCCAAAAATGCAATCAGTAAAATTTTTGTCTGTCTGTCTGTCTGTCTGTTCCTTATAGGAACAAAACTACTCGACGGTATTTTAACGAAACTTGGTACAATTATTCTTCATACTCCTGGGCAGGTTATAGTATACTTTTCATCACGCTACAATCAATAGGAGCAGAGTAGTGAAGGGAAATGTTGGGAAAACGGGAGAAGTTACTCCATTTTTAAGCTTCCGTCGCGTGTGCAGCCTTAATGGTTAAAGTTACATAGAAATCATGTATGACGGAAATAGTCTATATAATATTAACCATAAACGCGGGTGACACCGCTGGCACAGCTAGTATATAATATAACTAGATGTAATGATATATATAAGAATAGCCTACTATGATCAGATAAAAAATACGAAAGTAAGAAAGTGTTCTAAGGTAAATGTGCAGAACTTGAGTAAATCTCTGGAGTAAATATTGTAGCTTGACAGCTCATTTTTCAAGTGTTGACACTCTATAACTATTTTATATGCGGAACCAAAGCGTCATTACGATGACAACTTTATGAGATTAACCTCATTTCAGTATTAGCTCGTATTTCCTTTATAACATCGATTGACCAGGACAAATCGGTATGCTATTATGACTTACGTAGGCTCTTTGTAAAAAGGCGACCACAGAAAAAAACAGGTTTGTGCAATGTGCAAATGCAGGTATCGACCCCGCGTTCTTTAATTTCGTGCCAGTATCTAACTGTTGTAACCTGAACTAATGTAACCCAAATATTCCATATTCACTGGTACCCGCTAAAAACCAGGGTCGTGTGCTACCTGACTATCAGGTGGCTCACGACTTAAGCTGAACGGGCGCCGTTTTGGCACACCTATTTTTACATACATACATAACATCACGCCCAAAATCCCCGAAGGGGTAGGCAGAGTCAAAGGGGCAGCAGGCCCCTTTAACCACATTCAGCCAAAACAAAACTGGGCTGGACTGAGTTAGATGGAAAATTGTGAAAAAGTAGTGACAAGTGGCTAGCCTGTCGCCTACACAATCACATACCCAAAACCCCATAAACCATTAGTCGCCTTTTACGACATGCTAGGCAAGGAACACAGTTGGCACATTTTTTTTTAGTCCCCGACCAACATGGGACAAACACCTATTTTTGTACGTTTTAATCTTTTTTTTTGTTTTTTCTTCTGTGTGTGTGCTAAATAAAGCTTTTTCTATTCTATTCTATTCATATTCCATTACATATTATTCTCCAAAAGCTCGATAATAATTCATTTTGCTGTTCAAAACAACTTGACTGTTTAACTTGATAAAACCTTTTAAACGCCTTATTCTAAAGATAAAACACAAAATATACTCTCATTTTTTGCCTTAAAATAGTGAAATAGCGTCCCAAGGCTAGGTAAACTGTAAAATTGATCGACTATAGATCCGTTCCGACTCCAATTTTGTTGGTAAAAGAGATAAATTTAATTTACTACACCATTGTTACCTTATTTGGTTTCCTTTTGAATTTGAGAAGGTTATCATAAATGTCTGTAAATAATTAAACAAAGTTTCATAAGTGAAATCGTAGGTTTTATTTAGGTTAAGTTGGTCATGTTTCTATAACATTTAGTAATATGGTCTCACTAGGCATTATAGGCGTTTGTATAAAATTGATCAATTCAAAAGACAAAGTTTTCGTAATCGAAGCTGCTACCTTTCATTTAAACATTACCCTCTATTGAATTTGTCTTTATAAATTGTATATCCAATCCAATGCAGAGTAAAGACTGAAATCATATTTATACTTTCATAATCTTATGATGAAACAGTAATGCGAACGATTTCTATGACGCGCTGTTTATTTTAACCGTTGTCACGTTGTCGCTTATATTAGAGTGTACTCAGCATCCTAACTTATATATAAATACCAAAGTTATTATGTCTATTGTCTATGCGTTGCAATTCTACGCCTAAAGCGCTTAACTGATTATGAGAAAGGTGCGCCCAAAGTTTTTAGCCTATGAAAGGTAGGTAACAAGAATAAACGCGCAGATCATTTCATAGACCGCGGAACTGATGCGATCTATAAAGTGCAGCACCATTGTGATCCTGGACTTTATAGGTCCTGCAGACTCAAAAAGTTCCACGCAGGCGAAGTCACGTGAAAATCCTAGTATATCAATATGGCACACTCGCGGTGGAGGCCCACATGTGGTGCGTGTAAATTAAGAGCTCATTCGGCTTCGTGCGCTGAGCAAAAAGCGAACAATAGCGATGGACACTGATAGCCGCTTGCAACACCTATTCTAGCTTTTAAATGGTGTAAAACGTTCTCCAACAGGGCTGCCGATACCGCCTCAACAGATCGGTAAAGATGTGAGGCAACACTAGCTGGTAGACCTGATTTTACTCAAGTAATAGTATTAAAGAAGTGCGCGGTGTGTTAGAACCGTGCCTTATGGCGTTCGGTTCTCTGCCTACCCTACTAGGAAAATGGCGTGAAGTTAGTTTAGGATGATGATTCGTGATGTAGATTAAAATTAAGAAAATTTTATTTCGATCTAACCACTAACTTTACGTTAATTGGTACCTTTAGTTTATCCCCTACTGTCAGGTCCACTTGGATCATGAGTTTGACTTCAACAACAACTTTGCTTATTCTATGAGAGGTGGATGACAGCTGATTTCGTAACACGTAAAATAAATGTTACTATATACAAAAAACCAATTCGACAATTTCTTTTATATATAGTATTTCGTAAATCGGAATAAGTATGTCATATAGACTTCACAAGAGCTTGTGTGAAGTGTTCATATTTTGATGAGGTATAATCTTAATTATTGTACCTAACCTCTACCTAGTACCCACACAGACATGTCTAGTGCAAGTAAAATGCACTCCTAACGTTCACCCGTTAAAATGTCATCAGCTGATAATGGCCCCCGATGACAGATTCACATCGGTCTGATTGGCTACAACTACTTATTACCTACTTACTTATTTACAAACGATGCTGTTCCCCAACCGTGAAAATTATGTTATGCAGCTATCTATACTGACGCGGTAAGTCGAATGCTGTCCTATTTATATTATTCTACAATAGGTAAAAGAAAGATGCAAGAAGATAAATCTTCGCTATTGGGAAGTAATATAGCATAAACAAAATGATTTAACATCAAACTAACTTATATTTCCAATTTTACAAAATATAAAGCGAAAGAGAAATTTTCACTGCAGATACATGTTTTACAGACATATGATAACGTAGAAATACTTAGGTAGCACGATTGTATTTTTAAATAAGTACTCTAAGAGCTGATTTTTTATGGTCAGTTATGAAATAACCCACTGATAAAGTATAAAGTCACCAATTTGCGGATGTCAAACGGTATTTTACTTAGGAAACAGGCAATGACATTTAAAAAACATGCGGATTGTGATTTATTCGATTGTTATCTTTTAACTGACTGTTGAAAAATTGCCCTTGATAATTACGACAATATAAAACTAGGAAAATTATTAGTCCTAAATGGAATCGATGTTGCCACAACCCAATTCGAACCTTCGAGTGACAATGCATTACGCTTCAACCCGAAATATTGCAAACAAATAGATCGTGTTATGTTTATTTGCTTAGGCAACGTGCAACCGCAGATTAAAAAAAGCAAAAAATATACATTACGCTACAGTTTTAGTCGTAATTTTGTGTTATTCTACACAATTACACGACTTAATTCAGGAAATATTCTGCACAGTGCATTAGAGTTGACCCGTTTCTTTGGCGAAGACCATTAAAAATGATTGTACGAAGTCATGTTATTATGACGTTAAATTTTGCGGTCGTCAGAAGACACTAAAGTTTACTACATGGGGGCAAAGCAATTCTTAAACACGTCCTAGCTTTTTTGCAATATAACAAAGTCAAGCAAATTGTCCCTCTTCTCCTTATTCTAACAGCGGTTTCAGACCTCCAAACTCTTTTTATGGGACTTATTTGAACGATGTAATGTAAAACGTGCACAATATTTTAATAAATATATCTGAAATTTTTTGTTAAACTAATGACCACGGAGTTAGCGTCCGTTTTTCATATGATTAATATTTGCTATTTATTATCACTTGTAATTGCAATTAATTGGTTGTCAGACTTAAGTTTTGGTCTTTACTTCCGAATAATATTCAGTTCTTATTGTACACAATTTACGTGACGATATTACTGTTTCCAAATCATGATTTAAACTATCCAAATACTTAGATATTGCTATATTGATAACCTCATCCAGCTAAAACATTTCTTTTCGATAAAGTCAACTTCAGCGGTAGTTTGAATTCTGATTTTAAAAATAGATTTTTATGGGAAGGTAGAACACCAATAAATGTACTTCCTTTCCATCTTCCTTTCCACCCCAAGAGCTCGGAAGACGTGACACGTGTGAAGCGGGTTGGGCAGCCCTACGTGTCCCAATTAGGCGGCACACACACCACCATTATTTTCCCCACCTGTGGCACAATCGCTAGGTTTTCTGCCCATTGTGTTCACGGCGCGGACGTTTCAAAACACCAGATATCGCGCTTGATTAATGATCTTACCATAAGATTTCCACTAAACGCCACTTGCAAAAGGGATGGTGACGAAACAGGTCATATCGCCGGCGATTTGTTAACGATATTGTTCGATGATGATGATATATATCAGACGTATTCAAACTTTATGTTTGGGCCACACGTTCCAAATATGTCAAATTGACCAATAACCCCTTCTCTTCGAGAGCTTCAGTTCAATCTTTAATGTCATACGTTCAATTGTATATCAAGTTAAGGTGTGGCAATTGCTATCCCTAAGTTCAAGTTAGTCCAAATGTGTGTGCTTCATTACATACAATATACTTTAGGGTTTCAGTCGGTATATCCCCTTCTTTCTATAGAACTGAGAAGGGTTTTCTATTACAGAGGCCCTTTATCTGCTTTAGAGTGGCGGCACTCAATCATATACATTGCCCTGGGTCAATAAAAATGTACTTATTGACTACTGTTTGCATTAAATACTGTAGTAGGCTGACCAACTAAATTATGGTTTATGTAGGATATTAGGTGTAACTCACATAGAAAAGCATGGTGGATTATATGTTATGTATCTATATCTAAGATATGTGTATTTATGTATATATATGTCATTTTTAGTAAGTACTAGCTGTGCCAGCGGTGTCACCCGCGTTTATGGTTAATATTATAAAGACTATTTACGTCATACATGATTTCTATGTAACTTTAACCATTAAGGCTGCACACGCGACGGAAGCTTAAAAAATGGAGTAACTTCTCCCGTTTTCCCAACATTTCCCTTCTCTACTCTGCTCCTATTGATTGTAGCGTGATGAAAAGTATACTATAACCTGCCCAGGAGTATGAAGAATAATTGTACTAAGTTTCGTTAAAATCCGTCGAGTAGTTTTTGTTTCTATAAGAAACATACAGACAGACAGACAGACAAAAATTTTACTCATTGCATTTTTGGCATCAGTATCGATCACTAATCACCCCCTGATAGGTATTTTGAAAATATATTTCATGTACAGAATTGACCTATCTACAGATTTATTAGAAGTATAGATTATAAGGGCTCGATTTAACATTTTGGTAAAATGTGAAGATTATAAAGCTCGAATTATATACCAGTTAGCGCTGATAGAGAGAAAGAAACTATAAAAACTCGATAACTTTGTATACTCCTGTGCCACGCTGTAACTAGTAGAAGGTACAAATGCAGAATCTTTTACGCAATTTCCCACAAAATGACTCTTATATATAATGCCCTTTTATTACCAAAAGTGCGATATCATTACTTAATCAACATATTTTGGTAACTACAAATATTATGCTGAGTCAGTTAGTTTATTTTAAAGAACCTACGAGCAGATATTACGTACTTAAGGGGCTTGAAATATAAGATTAGTTAACATCTCTATTTACAATATCGAGAACGTGTGTCAATATATAATTGAGGGCTAATGCCAAAGTTCGCCATTATATTTCGATCGTAAAGTACTTATTTTCCATAATAGGTGTTTATTGAGTATTCGTTGCTTAATTTCTTACAACATAATAATGATTTGAAGTATTCTGTGGTCTTACTTATGTATAATTATTCAATTTATAATTTATTTACAATACTTCAGATATTATGGTTATTGCATCAAATTTAATATATGGGTTACTTGCAGTATTTAGGGACTAATTAGAAAAAATAAATAAAAATATTAATAAATAATAAATATCTTAGGAGAACTTAGGAACTTGTGAGAGTTAAATCGAAACAAACAATGAAATTTACTGGCCGGGTAATATTCTAAATTGCAGTTTAATAGAATACATTCAAATGAAACAGCGTGGTCGTACGCAAGGGGGTCAGGTGGGCCTTCCCTCCCTGGAACTCGTGTGCTATTTACTACATGAACCTATCAATAATATTGTATTGCGCCTCCATGGACTACAAAAATATTGAATTCAAAATTTATTAAAAATATTGAATACGCCCGTGTGCAACAGTATGTATTCAGTGAGATTATTTGGTACCTATTTTATGCAACAGTAGGTGAACTGAATAGGTTATTATACACTTTTATAATTCAATCATATACAATACCCAAATGGCGTGTGTTAAAGTTTATGTTTCAGATTGAATTTCAAGCGAGCGAAATAGCGACGTATTGTTAAGCGATAGACGCTGTCTTATGACCGATTATTTTGCCATGTATATTTAATTCCAAAGCATTACGAGTAAAAATCATATATACGTTAAGTATTTATATTCTAATCACAGTTTACGCACGGTAAAGTGTTATTATAATACACATAACTCGTAATGTAACGATTACGTCTCATTAAGTCACTCCGGCGCAGGCATCATTTTAAAGCTATTACTTTTATTTTTAGCTCGCAATTTACTTTACATTTTTAGGTCAATTAACTTGTTTGTTAGTCTGTACTTACTAATTTTTAAGTAAAAGTACTGATACTGTGATGTTCCACCGCTGGTACAGATCTGTTTTGTGCAAAGAGTACTAGAAGTGTAATGTTCAAGTAAAATTATATGGTAGCTACCATAACACAGATCAAGTTTATACTTAATTAAATAAATGTACTTATAGACTTTATATAAATCAACAAAAGGCCTGAGGCCACCTCAATTTTTCATCATCTACTTCATAATTCCACAGATGTCAGTCGACAAATTCCTGACGCAGGTTTTATGCAATATTCAATTAACGTACCACAAATTACGGTTGAGTATTTTAAACGATTCTCATCTGCTTGAAAATCCTTTCGAAAGATCGAGTAGGGGCGCGCGGAGTAGGGGTGGTAAAACGGAACGCGGCGGGCCGCACGCGCTACTGCTACTCGGACTGTCGCTGCGTGCGCGAGACGCGAAAAAAATAACTGTCACCGCATTCCCGCCAATTTTTGACAGTTTGAACTTTTTTAATTTTTTCTTTTTTATTCTGATAAGTGTGGTGCCAGTGTCGGATTGTTGTGGTGTGCCTGCCGGTGTAGTTTGGACAGTGGTGTGTTGTGATGGTACTCAGCCGCTCTAGTCGTTGAGAGTGCAGCATGAGGGGCATCGTACAGTTATTATTTTTGGCGCATGCGGTCTGCGCCATCACCGGACCGAGGGTGAGTTTTGGACACTTATTAAAGGTTCAACCCGTAAACGAAGAAAAAAAAATTCTACCTTTTTTAATTAAACTGTTTTAAATTTTAGCTAAATATACATTGAATACATACCGGATGGATACTCATAGGTTTCTTGTTTTCAACCCTAAAAAATATAAAATAATCGAATTATCTATTTTAAATGAGTATATAGAGTAAGAGATTTTACATGCACTCTAAACATGATTAAATATATATTTATATTAGTTGAAAATTAGTTGAAATGCCTTCGATCGTTACGAGTAACATCTGCATACAAAAGACTTCAACGAAAACTGCATCCAGACGCTGCAAAAGTTTTGATTAGTATATTTCATTTTAGTTGGTTTTTATCAAGTCGATTCATATAATTATTCGTATTACCGAAAATAATAATTTCTCTAGAATTTTATATTTCCTATTTTTAACCAGGTACAAAATTAAATACTTTCAGATTTGATAATATATAGTCTTACATGTACGTTGTTTGTTTAAATATATTTTACTGTCTGAGTAATGAACAAAATGTCAATTAAATTTTGTCACAGGGAGAAAAAAATCATAATTTATAATACTTTCTTAAATCACATAAATCATTTCATCTGTTTTCTCTTTATATTATTCATGTAATTTCACGAATCAAACTCTCTTCGACACAAAACATTTGTTATGTAAATAATGTCGTAAAGAAAGTTTTATGTCAGTTATTAGCTGCTATGGGTTAAATTAAATGTACGCTTATACTGCAGTTTATGTTATGGTGGTCATGGTGTGTGAGCATGGCTGTATACGGCGATGTCTTCGCTAATGCTAATGTCACGGACTTCATTCGGAGCGAAACGGAGTGTAAAGTTGTTGTGTGAATGGTCCGTTAGTTTAACAGCCATCATAAAAATATTATAGAAAAACTTGACGGGACCTCGGTCTATTTGCTTCGGGATATTTCTGAAAAAATGGTTATTGGTTTTAATACTATCGATACTCGTTTTATAGATGATATTGTAGATTTGACGAAGATTGCCCATCGTTCCATCTGAAGTATCAGAATAGGTATTCAATGTCTTAGTCTCAATCAAACTCAATCACGATATTGTTGCCATAAACATCTTCTTTATTACAATGACTGCCATTTAATATTTATACCCTCACAGGGGAACTGGTCATCCGTAGCTAAATTTGAATGTTCATTGTTTAAGTTTTCTTTCATCGCTCTCTTACAACTCATAAAAATACATATTGCGAGTTGATTGGTATAATATGACATGATAAATGTATGAAAAAGAGTCGTTCTAAAAGACAGCGTCGGAGTCAAGGTAAGAAGAGGCATGCTCCGGTAGTTCGGACATGTGGAAAATATGGACGACGAAAGATTGACTAAATAGATATACAAAGCGAAGGTGCAAGGATGTAGGAGCCGCGGAAGGCCTAGGCTCTTCTACGACGACCAGATTGGTCGTGTATTAACAGAAGGTGATGTTAGGAGTCATAAAAAACCGTAGAGCTTGTATGAAAAGTATCGTAAATGTTGAAGAAGCGAGTGAGGTATGTAAGGATCGTGCCATGTGGCGTTCGGTTCTCTCTGCCTACCCCGCTAGGGAAGTGACGAGAAGTTTAGTTAGTTTTATATGACATATGTATTCTTGCCAACCATTGAACTACCACCACTCTGCTATCAAATTCGATTACGTTACGCAAAATGCTGGAACAACAATCTTATATTTCTTAGACCGTAACTGAAAATTTATATACTAAGTACCTACGTAATTAAGATGCAAGACTACACAGCATAAAATAACCATCGACAAACATTTCGCAAACAACTTTAACCTTGCCAAATTATATTCCAAAAAACCTCAATCAACAAATAATACCTAATTAATCTCGTGATTAAACATTACGTCACAGACGGCACACCGAATCCGTTTCTCAAGCTACGCACCGAAATGCAACCGAGCAGTCACCCGAAAATATTGCTATACTTGCCTTGAACTTGCTTCCTACTGATGAAGTTCACGCACAGAAAGTAAAAGATTTGCGGTCTAACGCAATATCTTTAATCGCAATATACTTTAATATAAATATTACTGATCTATTTACAACGAAACCGTAATGAGCTATTTTTTTTATAGGTAAGTAGCTAATAATATCTATGATTTAAAAAAGGGTATAGGCTACCCTTTTTTAATCTATACAAATATTATAAAAATGAAAGATTTGATTGTTTGTTTGTATTGAATAGGCACTGAAACTACTGGACCGATTTAAAAAATTCTTTCACCAATGGAAAGCTATTTTATCAGCGCGTAACATAAACTATATTATATCCCCGTATTCCCACGGGAACGAGAACTACGCGGGAAAAATTGCGGGACTTGAGAATGATATATATCAGAATTTTTGACGCCATTTTGTCAAAAATCATATATTATATCCGCTATCTCAATATTGTCCGTAATACATCTGCCGTCCCTTCCAAAAACCAGCTCACCATCATAGCTACGGCTTGCTTCGAGGCCATGCCTTATTTTAACGCATTCATTACGAAAATCGCTAACACTCACAAAACTAATGAGTAAATACATCATTAATCTTGCACAGTCTACATTAAAGTACAAGATTGCAGCGCGAGATCCTTGACACATCTACGAGCTGGTGGTAAAATGACAAACAATGAACAGGCACCATTTAGCCTCAATGGGCCATTCATCTGATTCGTTCGCACCTGAACAAAAAATTTAATTGCTTTTCTCAAATGCTGACGTATTATTATAATCGCGGCAACGATTTTTCCCACGTGCCTTTGGGAATGTATGATTTATCTGACCAAGGGCGGCTGATTTTTGAATAAGCATCTGATTATTTCCAAGCGAGCTCCGTTGAAGGTCTGAATATTTCCCTGACAATTTTTTAAGCGAAAATTCTTGAGTATATATAGCTAATTGAGTCTCATAAAAATAATTTTGGCGGGTTTTAGTAACAGAGCTTCTTGCTACATCAAATATTAATATCATAAATTCCGGCATTTAATATTCTTTCATATCAAAATGTTTTGATTTAAGTAGTAAGAGTTTAGCCACGATGGTAATTGCCATTATTTTACTTACCATTCCGTCTATGTTATCAAATACTAGCAGTATTAACACATTTGGACTTCACAATTGGTACTTAGACGTGGCTTATTTTAATAATGGCAATATTAACTTCGTGACACTGTTACAATTGAGCTTAATATTTCTAGCTAATAAATTAAGTAAATTTTCTGCTTCAATTAGAAGTGCCCTAATCGAATATGTCTAATACAAGCATTCACACCGCTCGCCATATAGGAAAGCCGCAGTAATTAAGTGTTCAATTAATCGTGCGAGCCGGGCCGCGGTTAGAAACCATAGTTGCTTACGCGTCGGTTCATTAAAACAATCTAATCTGATGGCTCTCGTTTCGTTATGTTCCCATGTCTTCCTTTCTCTTTACTATTTATTTGGTATTCATCTTTTATTACTTAATTGGAATTGTCTTTTTGAATATTGTTGTTACTTTAAGTCTTGTAAGAATGACCCATTGCTAAAACTTAGAATTACTAAGTTTATGTATTCATTGCCATGTTGTAAAATTTGATACTAAAGTTATTAAATATTTAACTTGTGGTTGTGCAGGCTAGCCACCTGTCACTTTTTACAATTCTCCATCTAACCTAACTCAATTTTATAGTTGGCTAATTGTGTTTATTAAATAAATAAAATATGCGACTACATCACATACTAACATTGATCTGACTCCGAGGTGGTCCGACTCCAGAACAATCACAAGTATTCATCATACGAATGTTTGTCCTGGATGGGGATCGAACCCACAACGCTTGGCGCATGGGGCAGGATCACTACCGAATGCGCCATCGAGCCAGTCAGTTATTAGAGTAAGTATAGTATATATATATACGTATTCTGTATATTCTTCTCTCTGTCTTACTATTTGTTGTACCTAATAATTTGAAAATAAATAAAAACCACACATACGTAATAATAAACAATTTAAAATAAGATAGTCATTATTTACATTTGGTGTTAATCTTTTCATTTTCAGTTCAGTTTAGAAACGTTACTTCTATATTTACGACCGCTTTTTAATATCTACCTAATGACTTGAAAGTCTAAAAGGAACACAATAGACTCTAGATTACCTACGTTCCATTTCATAACGTTTGGAATAAAGTAAAGGAAACAGTTTTAAAACTGACAAGCGTTTTCAAAGCGACCGCAACCGCTAAATGGTCTTAAATGAACGCGGCAATTATTCACACCGACGCTTACGTGAAAACTTACATATACTTTAGGGCTGGTGAGAACAAATCTGTGAAGTATCTTCGAAAAAACAATCATGTTCGACATGTTTAATTTTGACTGGCCCGTTGGCCGAGTGGTCAGAGACCCTGGCCACGAAACCAAGGGTCGCGGGTTCGAATCCCGCTAGGGGCAAATGTTTCGTGTGATGAACATGGACATTTGTACTCGAGTCATGGATGTTTATAAACGTATTCAAGTATGTCTATCCGTTCGCCTAGTATCCATAGTACAAGCATAAGCTTAGTTTGGAACTAGGGAATTGGTGTGTCAGTCTGGAGAATTTATTTATTTATTATTATTATGTTGTATATCATAACCTTTTTTTAATTTTTGTCTTTTTACTTTTTTACCGACTTCAAAAAAAAGGAGGAGGTTCTCAATTCGACTAATTTTTTTTCTTTTTTTTTTTATTGTCTTAAAGTATTTGATTGAACTTCTTCTGCGTATTATTACTTGTCGGAGGTCACTTTAACTATCCTATATAGCTACCCTGTTATTATATTGAAGTGACAGTTAACAAGAATACAACTTGTTGTTCGGTGAACTAATGATCGAGCTTATATATACATAACTACGTTATGAATATTCTCAACCCATCCAACAAAAAACTGAGGAAATATGGTTAACGTACAAACCATAAAGGACATTCTCAATGTCAACAAAAAGCTTACAGGATGCGCTTGCCCATACTTAAATAAATATCAAACTACATCACATATATTGATCTGACTCCGAAGTAAGTAGCTTATAGGACTTGTATTACGGATATTAGATATTACGAATATATACTTAAATATTGGATATTAACACCCAGACACAGAACAAATATAAGTATTCATGAGACCTGGGTGGAGATCGAATCCACAACTTTTGGCGCATAGGATAGGACAGTGATGGCGAACCATTGGCACGCGTGCCATATGTGGCACGTAATACAAATAGTTGGGCACGCATTTTTATTGAGATAACAGATTTGTCAACAATTATTTGAAATGAAATGAAATGAAATGAAATGATCTTTATTTACGTAGGCTCAAATAAGCACTTATAAATCGACAGTACATACAAATGAAAATAAAAATTTACCACCGGATTCGGAAAGTAGCTTCTACCGAGAAGAACCGGCAAGAAACTCGATAGTTACTCTTTTCATCGCCAAATTTACAATAAGTATCAATAACAACTATCATATTCTTAAGCTACTATGCTATACAAATCTAAAAAAGTAAATATGTATAATAGCAATTACAAATATTTGTCACTTAAAAAATCTTCTACATTATAATAAGCTTTTCTCATAAGATGATCTTTAATGTGTAATTTAAATCTATGCATAGGCAGTTCAATTATTATTAACAATAACGTTTACTTAAATCGCTCCCCCTGGCACTTAGAGAAATAATTCAATTGAAATATCAGATATTTTGGCACATCTGTTTAAAAAGGTTCGCCATCCCTGGGATAGGATCACTACCAAAGGCCATCGAACTAATCAACTTTCATCCTACTTATTATTAATGCGAAAGTTTGTTTGGATGTTTGTTACTCTTTTACGCATAAACTACTGAATGGATTTAAATGAAACTTAATAATAATGTAGCTTATATACCCAAATAACATAAAGGCTATGTTTTATTGACGTACCACGCGAGCAAAGCCGCGGGCAGAAGCTAGTACTTTCATAATTATAAGTGCGTATGTCTTATACTTCATAAATTTTCAACACGCCTTCAACCCACTAAAAATAACCAATGCACTTACGAACAATGAATGCTAGGTCATGGTTGCTATGAATAAACATGGAGATGACATGTCCACAGCCCTAGCTTACTTTGGAGCACGCGCCGGCGCCCGCGCAGCCGCGGCACTCTTGAACTTAGACAATGCATAATGCAGCGTTAGAAAGTAGAAACAGACGATTTGACGAGAGCCAAGTCCGGCATCTCCCTAACCTTCAATATTGACTTTGTATCTACAAAGACTTTTAAGGCTTCTAAGGCTTTGACATTAAAATACAGTAGATAAAGATTATATATAGATATAAGATATGTTTCAATATTGAATACAAAATGAAATTTTTAGTTCAATTGCCATTTTTCAGTATTCACTCGTTTTAATGTTTCTTTTTCTAGCGTTTTAAAAAGTCCAGCCTATGAATTTTAATTATGTAGGTACCTACATACGAACAACGAAACTCCACAAGGAAGTCAAATACATTAGGCAAGGTGACTAAAAAATTATGTTTAGTCCGTCAGTTAGATAATAAAAAAATATTGAACACCTATTTTTTTATTTATTTGTCAAACAAACATTGACGAAGAAACAATGCATTCAAGTTGTGCGTGACGTCAGGCTATTGTAAAGTTTTTACTAAATAGTGACGTCACAAGCCCTCACTCCAAAACTTTGATGCTTTTTATCTTTGTGATTTTTTGTTAATTTGTATCTAGTATTATTGTATAACTAACGGACGGACTGAATACCTATTGATTTGATAAGGAAAAGGATATATTATATTATAAATGAGTTACAATGAACTTAATGGCTTTCCGTTAGACCCAGTCACATAGTTCCATCATTAATTAGTAGAAGAACTTCCTACCTTCGTGACTTCAAAACTATCCATAACTGACAGTTTCATTACGACTAATTTCCAGCCGTAATAATCTGTATGAAAATAAATTTCCTGATAGCATTAATTCCGTTCTCGGATATTATATATTCAATGGCTTCCTTTTCCATAAATAAATGAGTACTAAATCATTTTTGTATGATAGTATAATAGGTATAGTAGGTATTATAATTATATATGTAGGTATATAAATAGAATTATAGTTTTTGTATATACTCATTATAAATTTCCTGCATTTGCGCATTTATAATATGCGTAGCCAGGATGCGTAATCGTTTTATCAGTGTCTGCTATTATCAATCAATTATGACAGTTTTCTTCCTATATTACTTCATACTAATGCATTAAGTATGCAAGTTTGATTAATAAGATAATTACATAAATGTTAACTAACCGTTTTTTACAAACGAATTTGCTCACCTAAACATTATTTAAACAGGAGTGTTTCCCTAACATATTTATCGTTTTTAGCGCGGTTATTAATGCCCAGTGATTGCGCGTCGCGTGCGCCGGCGCAACGCGCTTTCTCGCGGCGACTGCGCTATGCCATCTTCGAACATCCCATGTTAATTCAATGTCTTATATTTGTTAAGTAAAAACTGTTGATGAGGAAAAACTGTTGAATCATATCTATATTGAAAACTTTGATTTAGTGTTGTAGTGATTACATACCTTGACCATTCATGACTACCCATGGACTCACATTAGAATTCCGCCAAGGCGGGATATGGTTTTTCTACTACATAAATGCCTACTATTATTAACGCCGAGCTAGTGGGAAAAATATGTGCGCACTTATTTCATGATTCTCTGAACTCCAACTGATTATTTAAAAAAAGGTACAAATGATAATGATACAATAATCTATAAATAGACCATGTCAATAGTTTTTTTAACCGGTAATAACGAAACGAAGAAACAATTGTAATGTATCGCAAGTAAAACACGGAAAAGAATATACAACAGTTATGGCACGCTTGCGACCCGAGTTTGTAAATAGCGCCGCGTCTTCGCATTCAATAGCCGGAAATTTTGCGAAAACATCGTCAACAGAGATCTTTTTACACAGCTTTTGTAGTCACAGCACGTATTGTTACTTAGGTTCTTAATGCAACCTAGTTTAATAATACGTTATAGTTATTATCTGCCAATTAGCTAACATTACGGCCGTAATAGGTAGGTAGACTCTATGGAGCAATAAGGTCCTTTGATTTCTTTTAGTCAAAAAAATAAGTTGGGGTAGATTGAAAATTCTGATAGGGTATTGTTAAGTGGCTAATCTCCTACATGAACACTTCACATTTATTAATTAGCCTCTTACGCCATGCTTAGCAAGACGCTTGGAGCAGATATGTCAACTTACTTCTTATTTATTATTGGAAGACCCAGGACCAATGGCGGACTAGCCTGTTTACTATCCATAGTTTTTTATAGGATGAATATAAGAACTTGGAGATAATATGAGGCCCCCCAGGACCAGAGACCCAGGGCGGACCACCCCTTCTGTCCCCCGGTTAGTCTGCCAGTCCTAGGATCTTGGAAATTCGAAAAGTGCTGAACTTATTGATAACTTCTATGAACTAGCAATTTAATTTTCCCTATCTCTTCGGGTATTTCACGAATCGCGGTCGTGATAGTTATGTATATCTGTTTATTCCTTCTTTCATCTACCATTCTTTCGACATGTCTGAACCTAAGAATCTATCACCTAGGAATACAAATTACGCAATGGAAATAATTCAAAACCGCATCGCCGTAACCGCCAGTAATCCGCTTTGCGTAACGCCATCCGACACCGCATCTCGCCACTTGCGACAGGGCCTAGAAACTCCTTTTAGGATATCTGTTAATGCTGTTTGCAAACGGACCTTCGGCTACTTTCACTTCGGATGTTGTACTTAGCCCTTTGGAAGGAAATTACGAGTAGGTGTGTTATGAGGCTTCGTGGGTTCAAAGTAGATCTGTTATTGGGTTGAACGAGGTGCTCCATTGACGTTGCCTGTAACTTTTTTCTTTGATTTAAAAACACAACTGTCTAGCAGCCCCACAGGTATAGATACAGGAATGGACAAAAAAATATTTTTATTTTCCGCCTAAGTAGATAACAAATTTTGTAAAGATTTATTAATACATTGCCATAATTTGTAAATATTCATAAATTCACATCTGCAATATCAATCAAAATTCGATATAATAATATTTAGACTTCGCGTCTAACGCAAGCAGTTCCAAATGGGAATTCCAGACCACAGAAAACTTGTAGAACTTTTTTCCGGGTCTCCCGGGTATCCGTACAACCAATTTCGACAAGACTATCTCCAAACTTTTTGGTGACAATGGAACGGCTCATCCTATAGAAAAAAATACTTGAATAATTAGAAACAATCTTACTGTTCTCTAAATGTTCTCTTAATTAAAAAAAAATCACATAGATAGTGTTACGGAGTGAAAGGGTGGAAGGTAATAAAGGGCTCAGAAAAGAATTTAAATAATATAATATAAGAAATAACAAGGAATAAAGAAATACGTGGCACAAGCCAATTAAGCAAACTGACAGCAAGGAATTTGACAATGTAAAAAAGAAGTATAAAATATAATGGTATCAAAAAAGGTTGAAACTGGCCTTGCGGCCAGTTGGTAACAGATAGGATGACAACCCGAAAATTTATGCATCGAATGAAGCTAAATAATTGCTATTAAAAATGTCGTAATACCCAACTGGTGTTGAGGTCGTCGATTTCTTCCGCGTCTGGACAACTCGCAGGATTTCTTTCTTCACGCATCAGCTCTAATCACGGGTTTGCACAAGCACAGCCGGGTGATTCGACACCGTCCGTCTGTTGCAACTGCAGCTGTGACGACCTGCAGCTGTCTGCAGTGGCTCAAGTTAACAAATACTTGAAAAGGAGCCGTCTTTCTCTTTATCTTTCATTACATGCCATCATAACATTGACAGGTAGTCATATAACTTGCATGTATGGCATTTTATCTTTAAAGGCATGAAGGTGTAAAGAGATAACCTGTAGCATTTTATCGATTTTTTTTTGTGTAATATATATTACAAAAGAATGTAAAAAGCCGTCGGAGGCATGTTACTCTTTAACAGCGATTCCTAATCATTACAAGCTCGATACCCCTATGTTGTATTAATATTTGAATTATTTCAAAATACCATTACATACCATTTACCATTAGATAAAGAAATAAATGTCTAGCGTTACCATAATCTACACAAATATTTTAACTAAAGAGGAAGGAAAATATTGTTCGTTTTCAATGAATATGCTTCGAAACTACTGGACCGATTTGAAATATTATTTCACCAATCGAAATCTGCTTTATCACCAAGTAACATAGGCTATATTTTATCCCCGTATTCCCACGAGAACGGGAACAACGCAGGTGAAACCGCGAGGTGCTGCTAGTGACTAATGTTGCTCAATTAGCCATAAATTGTTTTAATCCGAGGTGGTTCCAAACCTTCGTCTCATGATATTTAACACTCAATAAGAGCCTACTGCTAGAGGTTTTCCTATCTTTATATAAGCCCACTCTGCCAGTATCAATGACGAACTTTTCCCTTTGTGTAGCAAGATTCGCGGCCCGTCATCCCGTCCCTACGATTGCTTTCACCGGCGCGCGCGCAGCTTTCCGTTAGAGTAGCCCGTCGTTGGTCGACCATCGATCGCCTATCCATAATATTAATACTATAATAGATAGTGTAATCCAGGGCAATATTATTAAATCATTCATAATCGTTAGTCGCTATAATATTATGTATATAACTTATATATGTATATTGCCTCTGATTGTAAGAATGACTTCTTACTTATTATTAACTATTGGTTTACTATCGATAGTTATACGAACTTATTTATCAATAGAGTATCCGGGAGCATCGACACTATAGTTATGACTACAATATTGTCACAATCATAACACTAACGATATTATTACTAGTTTCCAAGGTCAAATATCGATGGTCAAACTATCGACTAGTTGGGCAACTCTAACTTCCGTCTCGCGGTGATATAACCGAAAATTCAGATGCGACGTCGCATCACCTATCGCGGCATCAATGAAAGTTGTCCATCGCGCCAATCGCGCGGTGTCAGATGGATTACGGTGCGATTGTTAATATTATAAATGTCGCATTGTGTTTCTTCTTTTTGAACATCGGGTTGGGTTATATTAAATGCGTATGAACTGATGTTAAATCGATGACTAGACTTTTGTTTTATTCAATTATTTCCATCTAATATTATTTCTGATCATAAACTGCGTAGACACAAGTTTTTGGAATTTACTTACATGTAGTAATAACTAATCTACATCATATCTATAGACATATATATATTTAGCTATTAGGATTATCAGAGGTATCAGAAGAGCGTTGACAATAGGGATGATGACTGCATTAAAAACTATAATTCTATTTAGCTCGTCAGTTAGATAATACAAAAATACTAGACACATATTTTTCGCTTTATAAAATTAACAAAAAATCACAAAGATATAGAGTTTATCAAAGTTTTGGAGTAGGGGCTTGCGACGTCACTATTTTGTAAAAATTTTACGAATGTGTGACGTCACGCGCAACTTGAATGCATTGTATCTTCGTCAATTTTTGTTTGACAGATAAATAAAAAAATACGTGTTCAATATTTTTTTATAATCTAACTGACGGACTAACCAGATTTTTTTAGTCATCTTGACTATTTTCCGGAATCTAAAATTCTCGTTTACAGAAGTTTTCTTAAACTTCGGCTCATATATCGACAGAATATCGACATAAAGTAGATAACAGAACACTGTTATCTACTTTCTTCTACCATTTTACCATTCGTGCTGTAACTAGTATTCGCCAAAAGTATAGCCTACCGCAATTCAAAGACTGAATCCCTGAACTGCTATGTAGTCATATTTAACAATACCTACAATACATGCTATTTCATATCTGCCTTTCTTCAAAAGTACGTAACCAGAACTTACTTTCAAAGCAAAACTAACACTCCAAGTGGAAAGTCACACTCATTTAGCAAGTAAAATTAAAAACAATCTCGCGACTTGCTCCCATTAGCAGATGCGATCTGGATAGCGCGTGTCACTTGAACTGAAGAATGGAACATGAGTTACGGCGTGGTGGCCGGCCGAGCGTGGCGGGGATTACCCGCTAGTCCGTAACAGATGGGCGATAGGAAGCTGAGTTATGTCGATGAAGAGATATGTAGGCTTTTATAGTCAGTGCTCAGAGTGGATGATTTTATGATGCCAATAAAACCTAGTATGTTATTAAGTTTTTTATTTTTTTTATTTGACATTTACATTTTACGATGACTGCTAAAATATAAAATATTATATATCAAGTTTTTCCCATGGTGGTAGGTAGAGATCACATCCTTTCATTTGCTGGCACTTTATGGTATTTTAATGCATGTAATTAATAACCTAGCATAACATCACGCCCATAATCTCCGAAGAGGTAGGCAGAGTCAAAGGGGAAGCAGGCACTTTTAACCACATTCAGCCAAAAACAAAACTGGGATGGGCTGGACTTGGTATATAATTAATAAATAATAATAAATTAATCGTTTATTATTATTTTCTCCGCAGAAATAGGTCTTGACTGGCTCGATGGCGCATTCAGTAGTGACCCTGCCCCATGCGGCAAAAGTTGTGGGTTCGATCCTCACCCAAGACAATCATTCGTGTGATGAATACTTGTGTTTGTATTGTGTCTGGGTGTTAATATCTAATATTTAAGTATATATTGGTAATACCACTGTTGATTCTGATATCCGTAACAGAAGTGCTTTAACTATTTAGCTCGGAGTCAGATCAATGTATGTGATGTCGTCAGATATTTATTTAATTATTTATACATTGTTCTTAGTAAATAAGAAATTACTAGTTAAAAGGCGGTAGTTGGTAGGTAGTATTACTTATCTATACTAAAATAATTAAAATATTTATAAATTTTAGAAAATCGGATAACACGGTTCTGCTACTGGTTAAGAGAGTTTGTAAAAAATTTTATTAAAATAATATTTTAAATAGAATTTTTACTATTCTGTTATTCTGAACTTTAGAATTTTGATTCTACCGTAATGATTCCAAAATTACATTTAATATCTTTTTACTCTTTTCACATGGATTGAATGAAATTAAAATTATTAACTACCTACCAGTCATTAATAACTACTAAATTTCGTGTCGTGTTTAGTAAGGATAACCACAAAACTTCAGATGGCAAATAAACTTTCATAATTTAATTAATTACCTAAAACGACCATGTCTCCAAGCTACTTATACACTAGCGGTCTCGTGATTAATAAAATGTCTAATAAGAAACATCAGCAGTCAATTAAATGGTTTGAATCAGACAGTTTAATTAGTGTGAAAGTGTTACGTTACTCAATCAGAAATGTTTAACACGTAATGCAATTTCAATGCTATTACTCTTGCAATTTCATATCATTAATTTGTGATGTAGCTAAGAGTAAATGAAATAAAACGTACCTATACTTTTTAATCTAAGTAACTTTTTCAAGCTGTATTATGCAAGGAATATATAAACGTATATTGAGCATAGTACCCATTATAGACATAGTATCTCAAAATTCATAACTTATAAGGATATCCCCTTATATAATTATTTATTAAATACATTAATTTTTATGGCTTTAAGTGTACCGATCATGGAAATGTATGTCGGCATTGTTGTTATTTTCGCGTCAAATTTATTAAATTCGTGTTGACATACAGTTTATTCAATCGTATTTCCAATTATCTAATTAAGTATGTGCTAATTGTAAGTCATTAATCCCACGAAACAATATATTAATGAGTTACATTAAATCCGTTACCAGATTTGCAAATGTATGTTGCTATTGATCCTGTATCAAAAATCTCATCATAGTTGCTCATACTCAACACTCAACTATGCACGCCCAGAGCGGCCGAACGTGCGCCGACGCAGAATAAGCCCGTTGTTTCCGCAAAATGATGAAAGTTGACTTTCGAACCGACACCGGTTCGCTTGTAAATTTTAATATCCTTTCCCTCGGACATCATACATGTATGCATTAAACGTAACATTACGTTACGTAACATAGCTGACGGATATTTGTTACAATTACTTCTCTTCATAGTACCTATGTCCCATACCTTCGCTATCTGCAATCAGAATAATCTATATCTATATCTATATCTATACCTATAAATAAAACAAAGTCGTGTTTGTTACACCACTTATAAGTCGAGAACGGCTGAACCGATTTACGTTGTTTTTGATTTGTTGGATTTGTCTTCGTCCAGAATAACTATTAAAACATTGAAAAATTGACGATAAAACAAAATAAAAGCAAAAGTATTTTCTCATATAAAACGGTGGGATTCGTATCTGTCAATGTTAAATGTCAATCGACAAATCAATGTCAATTTTTATTTACTGGGCGATACGAAGTTCGCCGGGACAGCTAGTAATATAATAATAATAAATTCTCCAGACTGATACATCAATTCCTTAATTTCAAACTAAATTATAAACATCCATGACTCGAGTACAAATGTCCATGTTCTTCACACGAAACATTTGCCCCTAGCGAGATTCCGACCTATGACCCTAAGTTTCATAACCAGTGTGTCTGACCACTCGACCAACGGGCCAGTCAAGAATAAATGAATAAATAGTATAAACTACCACATTTTCCGTCTAGTTCTAAACTAAGCACACCTAAGCATACATACATAACATCACGCCCATAATCCCCTTAGGGGTAGGCGAGTCAAAGGGCAGCATGCCCCTTCCACCAAATTCAGCCAAAAATAAAGTCGGGCTGGGTTAGATGGAAAATTGTGAAAAAGCAGTGACAAAGCTAAGCATGCTTCTAGTTAAGCTATTAGGTAAGGAAAATATTACGATTATCAATATCCATGACTTAGAACGAAATTACAGGAACATTTACTTAACAAAATTCGAACCCGCGCCCTTAGCTTTTGACTAAGAACTCTAACCAGTAGACCGCGTAATCGAAACGCATTTATATGTATAAATAGCCATGTTCTACATAATGGTTACGAATTTTATATGCGAATGAATAATTTATTTCATTCTTACGTCTTATTATGACTAATGCTATGTAATTAAATAAATAGTTTAATGTTTGTTTTCGTCACTTATATCACACATGCGTGTACGCAATGAGCAATATGATTTAGTAGATACCTATTTAATTACTTTTACATGCATTTCATGTCAAATTAATTAGGTTTAAGCGGAAACAGTATTCAGCTAATTAACTTTAAAATGTATATTTCTTTGCCTACAATGTCAGGTAATGGGCGTGAAGTTAGTTAGTTAGTTAGTATATATCGCAATAATCGAGCATAAAACTATTAGAGCGATAATTAATAATATTATCTATCGTTTAAAAAAAAAAATGCTGAATCGACGTTTATACTCGCTTCGCTCTAATTAGCTGAAAACATTAACGGATTTATAACAAGACGTTCATGTCATTTTATCATTGCTAAATTGTGATTTATCTCAGACTCGTTTCTGAAATGATATGGGCCGTATCACATTATGTACTCAATGAATGACATCGGTAGACATAAAAAAAAAACTGAAAAACTAGTCACCTATTAACACATTGTAGTGTATCCATATTTTGTCATCTTTAACTACGTGTGTTAGATAAAAAAATGCATAAATTAAGCAGGAGTCTAGACGCATTGATGAATAAATCAATTCAAACTCAACACTACTACAATATAAATGATGTTGACGATGACAAATGACACATTGCAAAAGCTTGTGTTCAATTGCATACAATTTAAGAGAATGATTAACATTGAAAGATAGAAATATTGCGATAATTGTCAGTAAAAAATCTCAATTAATTCGCAAAAATGTAATTAACTATTTCCAATTAAAACGAAAATAAAATTCTAATTTACTCGTTACCGTAAATGTAAAATTTAAATAAAAATAAAGATTGACAGTAATTGCAAATAAATTTACGAAACAATTATATTCAATTCTAAATATACAAGCTAGTTTTTAAAAAAGCATAACAACAACTGATATTATAAACAAAGAAAAAAGAACAGATCGAGGAGCTAGTGATATATATCCAGGTACTTAACTTATAGAATGCATAAGTACATGGTCTTGTTTGAACCAACACCCTTTTTATTAGAGGCGCATGTCCTTATTGAGCTACAGCCGATAGAAGCCAACATAATATGTATATTATTAATAATAATATTTAATGAACAATTAGTCAAGCGCTTACCTCCAATAACATTAGATAATTAACAATAATGTCTTTATTACACTTTCATTGCACATCAAAATACCTACTTACAAAACGCTCGCTCAATATATTTGCTATTATCACGTAACATGAATAATAATAATAAATAATAATAAATTCTTTATTTGCCATAATTTCAAAGCCCTGATACATTTCTCTATGACTCCCACACTAGGCTGAGCCTGTATCGTGGGGATACGGGATACGTTTATGTGTCTACTTTAGTAATATATACTTACAAACATATTAACCTATTTATAATTAATAGCTTAGCATTACTTAATAGTAACTTAATCTTAGTAATATTGAAATGTGAACGTTTGTGAGGTTGTATAAATTAGATATTATTTTTCCTAGCTTAAACCTTCAAAAGAAATTGGGTATAATTTGATACCTACTGATTAATTGGCGAAGACTCGAGTAGAAGATTGTCTGAATAAACATTTGCGCATCAGAATGCGTGCAAGAGCAGTTCGTTGGATGCTATTCTGTAATAAATCTGTTTGGATCCGTACGTTTCACATGCCTGCGAGGTGTCTGCTAGTTCGTGAGGCAGTGAAAATCATTATACAACAATGGAGTTATCTAGAGTGAGGTAGTACCATAAGCGGTAGCGATAGCGGACGCGACCCGCTAGGCGCTAGCTCAGTAAATAAGGACGTAGCCTTACATATGAAAGATGCTACATACTGATTGAATCTGAGCATGGATTGATCTCCACCGCAATTTGCGAAATGGTAGGTACAGTCCGAGAGCGTTACGATCGTTATACCACATTCAGCCAATAATTAAATTGAGAAGATGAAAAAAGGACGAATGTCAGATCGGAAGTCGCTTTTATCGACTAGTTTACTCTAAATTTCTTTTTAGTCCGTATGTTAGATTAAAACAAATGTAATAAGTACGTATTTTTGCTTTATCTAATGCTCGAAAAATTACAAAGATACAGCGCTTCAAAGATCTGATATGGGGCACTTTACGTCACATGGACTGTAAAAATTTTACGCATCTATTATAGTAAACAAGCGGTATTTAACGCGCTATACCTTTTAGCAGGACCGGTCGTTTTGGCGATATTTGGGGGAGGCCTATGTCCAGCAGTGGACGTCTTTTGGCTGAGATGATGACGATGATGAACAAAAAAGAAATACATATGCAATATTTATTTGCCATTTCAATAATGGACTGTAATTTTTTTGAGTACAATAGCCTATTACTAGTTACCTAGTTCACTTACTTTTGATACTTGTTAATCGCTGCAACTCATCACAGTGACATGCGCGCGTGACGTCACCGCCTCATGATAATTTGCTCTGACTATCGCTTACATTTGATTTACGTTTGCAGATTAGAAAAGTAAAACTTGCCCAAGAATGGTTTTCAGTGCATCATGTCACGCCAATAAGTAGCTATACCTTTATACAATACTGAGGATTTAATTTCTTTTGTTTAGGTATAGTCTACACTTATTTAATAGTCGTATTTAATGGCAAACAGGTTACAGTCTAGTATCCGAGGGATGGCACCAGAGGCCGAGTCGTAAAACAATAAGATGGGAGGACGACCTAAAAATGATCTTAGGACCGCTTTGGATGAGAGTAGGAGCAGACAGAAAACAATGGAAAGAGTTGAAGGAGGCCTTTGTCAAACTAAGAGATATTCTATGACACAAGTGTAGTCTTATTCTTAACTTTCTTTGTCTAATTCATTTTTATAAAATCTCTATCTAAACTATACCATTAAAAAACAAATTGTAAAATGTAAATACTTCTGGAAAAAAAGGCTTTATTATATTATTATTATTTAACGGGATATTAATCGCAGGGACATGTTTGATTGCAGTCAAATGATAAGAGTGCAGGTTGGAAGATGAAGCAATATTGTACACGGTGCCACCCATCATTTGACACATCTTTAGGAGTTTACCTAAATAAATTTTCCATAAAAAGAAGTACAAAACTTCGATGTCGTATTTCAATGCATACTTTTCAATGAGTTTTTCGTAACATGGTCATGTTCATTTGATAAAGCCTACACTTAATTTTCCCACCTTATTCCAATTTAAATGTGTAATTAATTACTTATTAATTGTCTCGTGTATCAATAAAACAACAATGACATACATAAACTCGATTGTGTAATAAATTAGACTCGTGGGCAATTTATCGAACTAGCTAGACTGAGCTAGACCTATTAATTAACTTATGTTAGACTTTTTTCTGAAATCTATTATATCGATTAATAATTGCGACACTTACTGGGTAAAAAACTATGAATTAGTAGCTTATATTTTTCTTTAATTAAGTATTATCACGAGGGTAGCATTGTAATTTGATTTATAAGCGAAAATATGAGTTAACGATACCTTTTTTTTTCACTTAACTGTTCAGAATTGCAAAGCCAGAAAATATTATTTGGACACTTTTATGAATTATTGTAATTATAAAATACGTTGTTGTTGACTTCATCAAATTATATCAGAACGTTATAAATTTCATGCGGGACATTTTTGAACGCAACTCAAACGCCAACTCAAGTCGAGCGAATCGAATGAAATGATTTAAATAACAATCAAATTGTGCGTTGAAATGTTAATTTCGCCCAACTGTTTACGTTAACTATGTCCAGAACTACTTGTAATTGCACAGTGTGCTCGCATTTGGCGATATATCGTCCAATTCGCAGCTAACTATACACCGAACGCAACTCGACCGAGACAAATGGAATCATTGATACAGTTTCATCCAATTTCAAGGTTTCACTCGGCAATCTTCACGCTATAATTTATATTTATCTCGGCTATTTTAATAGGTCTTATGTAGCAATATGTATCAATGTCAGGATTAATTGTCTGTGCGTTAAGCCGCGATAACACGATTTGTAGATTTGTCATACGGTGTCGATGACTTTTGACAATATACAAGTACTTAAACCTTAACACCAAAGAAAAATACAAACATTTCACCATTAAGGTATCTGAACTGAGGTATATACATACATAATGTCACGCCTTTTTCCCCTGAGTACTCCAATGGCAGAGATCACAACCGAGGTAACCAAATCGAAAATTCAAAACCGTATTCAAAATGCCAGAAACATAAGTAACTGCTTTTAGTTTTGCATTCTCTTTGGGTTAAGATATGACAAATGATTACACTTAAAAAACTTATTTTATATCTAATCAGCATCAAGAGCCAAAAGCAAATAAGGGCATGTCTAATCCAAACTCAAACTCAAACTCAAAATATCTTTATTTACGTAGGCCTCAAAAAAGCACTTGTAAATCGTCAAATAATAGATACAAAATAGAACAATTTGAATCTACCACCGGTTCGGAATGTCGCATCTACCGAGAAGAAACCGGCAAGAAACTCGGTAGTTACTCTTTTCAATGCCAGATTGAATAACAAATTAAAATTTACAGATTAAATTAATATTTATACCAAGTCATACAGTTAACGTTCGTTAAAGATTCAGCCGAGTATTATTATAAGTAAAAGGTAAACCGACTGACATCGATCATAATTTAATCACGCACCACAATAATATCGTCACTCTTAGAAATACAAAAGACCATACATCATCGACGTGTCAGATCGCTATACACGGATGGTTGTAAGAGGACACCGCACGTGCGTATTAATTAATTGCACGCGTTATGTTATTTTCACGCGGCGTGACGCGGCCGGCGTGACGCATCGGCGGGTCGAAAGCGCATTCTTGCGCGAGCGCAGCCTGCGAGAGCACTTAGTGCCAGGGTTGGCAGACAATCTGTTGAATCATACATACCATCACTCCTACAATCCCTGACGGGGTGGGCCGAATCAATGGAGGAGCGTGGACTAATGCGAATAATGGAGGAATCGCATCTGCGAGGCTCTTTTTCTTTCGTTCCTAAGATCTGCCTAATGAATGTACCTTAACAAACAAACGCGAGGTCCCTTCAAGTTTGAGGCCGTGGGCGACAACCCAATTCGCCAATGCTGAGTACGCCACTGGGCCGAATCAAAAGACCAAAAAAATAATGCTGGGTTTATTAAAAAAAATACATGTAGCTAACTCGTTGCCTGCACTATTACAAAATCAATACCTAATACACTATTACTCGCCTTGATACGAGATGCTAGGCAAAAAATACAGGTGGTAAATATCTACATAATTTTTTAGTGCCAGACATAATGGGACTTTTAATTGCAAAAATTCCGTCCGGTATGATTATCTACAATCTGGCAACCCTATTTTTCGCCTCACTTGTTCTATATCTCATTCGATGAAGAATTTCGCGCTCATTGATAATGTCTAGTCTAAGAGACTAACTCACTGAATTAGTTCGGTATGCATAACATCACGCCCATAATCCCCGAAGGGGTGTAGAGTCAAAGTGGCAGCATGCCCCTTCAACCACATTCAGCCAAAAATAAAGCCGGGCTGGGTTAGATGGAAAATTGTGATAAAGCAGTGACAGTTCGGTATAGTTACAAAATTTTACCCCGAGTAGGTAAATCTCAGCCTGATGCCCTTTATTAGGATCCAAGCGTTTGCATTGCCTAGTTTGTTTTACAATCAGTTAATTCGTTTAATCGTTGAAATACCAGACAATAGTAAATACAGACTTCGCGTTAACAAAATATTAGATATGATCACGTACCTACTAAATGAAAAAATCTAAGATATAAACAATAATAGGTAATATGTTCTTCTCACGACTTAATCCATTATTGTAGTAACGGCCACATCTTGAATTTGAAATAAAAAACATACGTACAAGTTGTGCTAAGTAAGGTTATTGTGAATAAGCGGAATGCCAGCTCTGGAAGTAACCAGAACAATTTACTTGTTTATATGATTGATTGAAATTAGAGTTTAGCGTATACAGACTAATTATTTACTTCATCACATCTCTTCTTCAGTAGAAATGGAACAAAGTAGGAAGGCCGACTTTACAAACAAATAAATTAACAGACGTCTCTTAATTTTTTTTTTATATCGCCAAAAATATTCTGGGGTATACTCAGCTGATGGTAGATAAACAGTTACCGTAGTCTATGGCAGGGATGGTGAACCTTTTTATATTACCGTGCCAAAGGTTTAAAATTTTCATATGAAAGATTTCTCACGTGGCAAGAGAATGGAAAAAGAAAATAATAGTTTATTAAAGTGCAGATCAAAAAATATGTGTGCCCAAAATGTTATTTTACATGTCACATACGGCACACATGCCAATGGTTCACCCGTTCCCTGGTCTGCCATTGGCAACACCAGAAGCATCACAAACGCGTGCAGCCCAGTTTATATGAACTAACTATAATTACAAGAAATAGGAACATAATACTTGCAATTTAACTAAAAAAAAAACAATAAGGGTTATACATTTTATTTAAAAAAGGATGACGACATCGTTTTTCCATTCGGGGACAGACTATAAACAAGAGGATATTTTTTTTCGCAATAAAATACGTGTGTGCAACAAAATTTAGTAGTCATTTCACCCACTTTAATCAAAGTTCAGTCGTTTCATAATCGCTTGTGGCTTTTACAATACCATTAAGTATTGCAATGAATCGCCAATTCAAATCAATTCCGCATTCTATGCAATAATTTGACAAATTGCAAAATTATAAGAACCTGTCCACCTAATTTCTTATGGATTGATAAAGCGCATTTAATTTGGTGGATTACCATTGCATTAGTATTGCAACCATAAATTGTTTTCAATACAAATAAACAAGTATTTCAGTACGATTAAAGAACCGCATCAATAACAAACTCTTGAAACAAATCTCAAGTAAATAATTACACAGAAACCTACTTTATCGAATACTAATAACATGTTTTTCTTTCTTTGCAGATAGAAAATGACTTTGACAGAAGAAGACAAGTGTCCTTAGGGCATCCGGGGTTTAATGAGCATCAGACGAGATTCGGACTAAGTTCGCCGCTCCAGTCGTTCCAGACGCCCGGGATCATCAACCCGACGCCCGCCCCTCTCCAATTCCAGCAGCCCATCTTCCAGCAAGCACAGCAACAAGCCTTCGTGCCGCAACAAGCACAAGCACCGCTGTTCAACAACATCGTCCCCAGTCAACCGATCCCCACCAACCTAGGTGTACAAAACAACCTTCCCTTACCCAACAACAATGCTTTCCAATTCACTCAAGCACCGAGCGTGAACCAACCGATCCTGCAAAACAACTTCCAGCAAAATCTACGGCCGTTACAGCAACCTTCTATTATACCACAGGCAGCGGCCACGTTACCCACATTCCAAAATAATCCCTTACCACAAAACGCACCGACATTCTCACACCCGACGCACACTGTGAATATTGGCAATCAGAGGCCGACGCAAGCCGCTTTCCTCCCGACTGTACCTACGGTGAACCAACCGGTCTTCAGCCAGCCCAACCCCATTACGATCCAACCTGCACCGAACCTAGCTCCGCAGCATTTGAACTTAAACAATGCACAGATACCATTCCAGCAGTCGCTAGGCCAAGCTCCGCTGTTCTCAAACAGCCAGTCATCCAACATCCAGGACTATTTCGAACAGCAATCTAAAGAGAACTTGGAAAAATTGAAGGAGCTGCAAGATAGACAAAGGATAATACAGAAGCACCAAGAGTTCGTTCAAAAGCAGCAGCAGAAACAGCAGGAGAAGGTTGAAAAATTACATGAAGAGTTCCTGAGTAAGCAGGCAACTAAAACTTTGCCCACTTATTCCACGACTGAACGGTATGACGATTACTACAGGAATCAGGAGAAGCGTAGGCCAATTATGCCCCATGAAACTGATTTGTTCAGGAAAGCAGTGGAACTATACGAGAAACAACACCCCACTACGACTACTTCTACAACGACAACGACGACGACGACGACAACTACACCAGCACCTCCGAGGTACAAGCCCAGACCGAAACCAAAGACGCGAACTCCACCTCAAGACAGAAATAAGCAAAAATTGTACAACGAAATCAAGAGTCTTCTTCAAGAAAGCGAAACGAAAGGCTTCGACGATAACTTGAGAGCGAAGAGTGTAGCCTTATTACAGAAGCCAGATATTTTGAAACAGCTGAAGGTAGCTTTAGCTGAGAACCCAGAAGACTTCAATGAGAAGAACTTTACATCTCGCGAAATATCGCTGAATGGACAGAAATTTGAAGTGATCAGGACAACAAATCCAAACCTTATTCCAAAGGGAGCGATCGTTGCAGATGGCTCGAGCCTGCCCCAGCTAACATCTGCTACCTCTGAGCCTCAAAAGGAAAGTAGAGTTTCTTTCGAGGATTTAACTAAAGGCGTTTTACCGCCTGGTGCCAACTTCGAGCTGATTAAGCAGTCTGACAATGGAAAACTCGAAGAAGTGTCCAATCCATCTTCAATTCAAAATAAAAAGAAAGTGACCTTCGTATTCTTGGAAGAGCAAGACGACGGTTCGTTCAAAGTAAAAGGCGTGAAAGCCAATGGTCAGCAAACTGAAGAGGGTCCTGAAGTCGAGAATATTTTGAACAAGATAAAGAAAGGCGAAATTCAACTGCCTGGGCCAACGAAGATATCAAACGCTATATTCAGCTCTACAACCTCGAGTCCCTCGACAGAATCCACGGACTACGTAGCCGAACCCTCGCACAATCCTTCGAGCTATTCTAGTTTCGTTACCGCTTCCAGCCACGGTGCCATCGGACACACTAACCCCATTTTGCACACAACTGCTGCACCCAACACATACAGAACCTCCGTACAATCGACCCAAGCCACACAAACCCCCTCGCACACCTTCTCGCCTTCAACTAGGAGTATCGCATCAACGGAGAGGTACTCAAGCTCTTCCGCTTACGACTTCTCGGCGAACAGAATCAGTCCAGGACCGACCGCCAAAACATACCCAAGTTCCACGTTTTCGACGATCATAAATACGACTCCATCTTACCGGTCAACTCCTAAAGACTTAGTCGTGATAGGGTCAAGCACCGCACCACCAGCGATCGATCAATCGCACTCTCTCTTTGGGAGACAATCCAACCCTGGCCTAGTGGATATTTTGAAGGAAAATGGCTTATTTGCCACAGCTAAATACTTGCGCCAATCAGGGCTGGACACGATACTAAACGAGACTGGACCTTACACTATCTTCGCGCCGACGGATAAGGCTTTCAGAACCCTGTTGGTTCAACTTGGCGGACCTGACAGAGCTGAAGAGAAGTTCCGGGACAACCCTCGATTACTTAGCGGAGTAAGTAAATTACTTTACTTACTTAACATATTATATTTTAATCCAAATTATAAAGTAGGTAGGTATACCTGAATACTAGCTCTACACAGGCAAGCCAATTCACAAGACAAGGTTTGCTATTACAGAATATCGTGAGCTAAATCAAAGAAGCTCTAAAATGTTATTTCAATTACCATGGGCGTACGCAGCTTTTGGTCCAGGGGGAGGCAATACAATATTTTTTGGTTCAGGGGGGTAAAATAAAAAAGAATACAATATTATTAATAAGTACTTACTTATAGTAAATAGACCAGCAGGTATCTTGGCACACGAGTTCTAGGGGTAGATAGAGAAATTCTTACGAAAAAATATCATGTTTCCAGCTTCTCCTTCACCACGTGATCCCAGGCGCTTTCGACATCGCATCCCTCCAGGATGAGATGACCGGCGTCTCGCTGGCGGGCACGCAGCTCAGGGTCAACCAGTATGACATGCACGATGTCGAGTGGAACGAGGTGCGCGTCACCACCATCAACGGTGCCAGAGTGTTGGAAGACAAGAAGGACATCCATATACCTCAGGTAATTAAAAAGTCTTGTTACTCAGCTTTTGTTGTGGATCTCACAGCATTACCACTCGGGCTGTGAAAGGCACCCCTAAGTTTAGTGGAGTATTTGGTCAGAGAGCGGTCTTTCATTTCAAAGGAAGAACGCAACCACGTCATCCTCCCTAGTACGACAGAGAGTGTCTAAAGTAGTGCCATAAAAAAATTCTACAGCATTAATATCGAATGGAATCGTCTTATTGTGATATATATCGTGATTGCAACAACAATTATCTTTATTTAACAATTCGCAGGGCATCGCTCACGCAGTAGACCGGGTGATGTTCCCGCTGCCGGTGGGTGACATCGTGCAGACACTGCAGGCGGACCGGGACAGGCGGTTCACCACTTTCCTGAAGGCGGTCTACGCCAGCGGGTTCGCGGACACGTTAGCAGGTAACGACTTAGTAAAATTTGGCACATTACGGCTATTTTATTTTACTTACATTGACAAGACATTGATTGTAGCCTAAGAGTAGCCTAGAAACACCAATTGATGTAGCGTCGAGTATGGATACCGCGATCAGTTAGTTTATGGTAGGAATTCAGATACCTTATACATTTTAGTCACCTCTTTCTACCAAAAGTCTCCAGTCCCGCAATAAACACCATGCACCTAAACGGCATTAAAATATTAAAATTTATTGTTTAGGCAAATCCACCGCGTCGCAACCTAAACTAACCTCCCTCTTCAACTTCCCTTCCAGAGAGCAAAACGTATACAGTATTCGCGCCCACCGACGCGGCATTCGCGCGTCTCCAGCCGGCGGAACTAGCGCGCTACTCTGACAAGGCGGCTGCGCGCGCGCTGGTGGCGCGGCACGTGCTGCCCGGCACGCTGTACAGCGCCGGCATGCGCTACTACCAGCTGCGCAACTCCATGGAGGAGGCGAAGCCGCTCACGTTGCAAAAGAACTCCGGTAAGAACGTGGGTCTTCATAGCTGTAGCTATCAGAATTAAGCGCGACGCTTAACGATAGCACAAATCTTGATGAGTTTTTTTAAAGCTCACATTGCAGCAGATCTCCGGCAAGAACGTATTCTTTGATCACAGCTACCTAGTAGACACTGATAATTTTTATACGCCTCAAGGCAAGGTAAAGCCTCCAAAGTTTAAACACGGCCCTGGGCTCATGGCCTTGCTTAGAAAAAATAACGGTCAGGACTGGCCGAGGTGTGGCGACCGCCTGACGTCACTTGCTCTTGCTAGGTAGTTTTGCAGGACCGTCATCATCACGATGGAGATGCAATTGTCTAAATCAAGGCGGTTCTTGGTCTACGTTTTCTTAGTCCTAGTTGGCACTACGGCAAAAGGCAATCTTAACCACGCTTATAATGGTTGTTGTTTTTAATATTAAATTTCCTCCTGGTTCCCAGGTCGCATCAAGGTAAACAACGCGCAAGTGGTAACGCACAACATCCCGGCCACCAATGGCGTTATCCACGCAGTCGACAACATCCTGTAGACGCCCGGACTGGCTTCAGTGAAGCTTCGTTTGTAAATCGAACTTTAACTTGTAATTGTTTCAATGCAATGGAATGTACTGGGAGTTCTATAGAACCGTAGCTATCAAGAAGTTTCAATGAGGGTAGTCGGAATCATCAAGGATCACCCAGTTCCGCTGATGCAGGTCTTGGTTTGGTAAAGTTTTTTGTACTGAAAGTGTCATCGCTTGGGTTTCGCACTCGGCACGTTAAACTCAAGTGATAGCATTTAACCGCCAAAACTGTTTCATACAAATGAATACCTATATAAAGTTCGTGATTACTTAACATGTCAATTGATTAAATATTAATATTACTGTATTAGTATCTACTAATACTACGTGGAACTGATATCCGTGTGACGCAATAAGCAATTACATAACAAGTTTTTGCAGGTGATCTGAAGCAAACTACATTAGAGGGTACCTATAATTGCTTCCATAAAAAGTCATAGTAAAGATGTAATATAACCGATAGTGAATAGAAACTCCTGTACATTCTCTTTCTGTAGTTTAACGAACTATTGTTTTGACATTAATTTCGTTATAAAAATCTTTTTTTTCTCAAAGTGTCGACGATAGCGGCGATCCTGCAGCTAAAATTATAATAATGTTAAGACTGTACATAAATTTAGTTAATAAGGTAATAATTTATATATGTAATTAGCGTTTTCTGTAAATAAACTTGATTGTACTTATTAAATTTTGCGTCCATTCATTTCATGGAATGTCGTATTTATTGTTGTATTGCGACGAGCTAGCTACTTGTCACTACTTTATCATAATTTTCTGTCTACTATAACCCTATTGATTTTTCTAAATAAACTCTTCTCTACTCCTCTGAGGCTTGCGTTATTGAGAGTTTATAACTGAAATGAATATGTAAAAAAGAAAACAAAAATATCTATAAATAAGGACTACAAACTATATTTAATTTCATAGTTACAATCCTTCCACCAAAACCGCTCGAAATTAATACTTCGTAAATAAACAGGTAATGATTAGAATAATATTATTATATTAAAACACACACTCAAACACACTTCATTAAGTATACTTCAAGATTTGTAATTCAACTTTGCCAGCATCATCTTCAGTTTCGTTATTTCGTCTTCCTTCGCTGCAAGTTCCTCTCTCAGGGACTTAATTGTATCGTCTTTATTCTCCGATAACTGCTTCAACTCTTCCAGTAGTTGTGTAGTATCGAGCCTCTTACTCGGTCTGCGCTGGACTAATTTCCCAATAATATGGGCAATCTTGGGATAGTTGGCAGTAAGGTGGGCAGGGATCTGGCCCTTACGCAAGTCAGTGATGGTCTTCACTCGCTCCATGTCAGTGCTGAATGGTTCGATCATCTCCAAGAGGATTATGCCAAGACTGTACATGTCGCTCTGAAACAGAAAATATCATAAATACGATACGATCGATACGATCATATAAATTCTTCAAAAAATCCTTCAAACTGACAAACCCTAGTTCCAAACTAAGCTTATGCTTGTGCTATGGATACTAGGTGAACGGATAGACATACTTAAATATGTTTATAAACATTCATGAGTTGAGTACAAATGACCAGTTTATCACACAAAACATTTGGCCCTAGCTGGACCTGCGACCCTTGGTTGGTTTGGCCAGTGTTTCTGACCAACCAACGGGACAGTCAAAGTCGGGCCATATTGTATCGTAAACACAATATACTGACAGAATAAACTCATATAAAAACTAAGAATCATTAGAAAAACCAATGATTCATAGGTACAAATAAATAAATAAAAACTATAAATGGTCAAGATATCTATTGGTCAATTCTATGCACAACCTACATACAATTAAAATTACAATATCAAGATATTTTAGTACTTATGTGGGGTTTACTATTGTGGTGAAGCATGAAGTTCAGCCACATACATCCCTAAACATAAGGATATTTACGACGATTTACGACGATTTTATATTTATGACAATTTTATAGATACGACGCTGCCGCGTAGAGGCGTGTGGTGGGGCAATCGGCCTGCGCGTGGTCACGTGACTACGGTACAGCTGACGGAGCGAGCAGCTATCATTGCGGCATGCGGTTTGTTTTGTTAAATATTATATACAGCATTTGTTCTGCAATTTATCGTTTTATTGAATACTCTAACAATACATAAGTCATATGCAACTGCAATCTCACACCCTGGTACGCAAATGTATATTATGATTAAGCTGATAAGTAACAAAATATGTAGGTAGAGATAAGGGCAACATGCAATGCAATGATATTGCAGGCTACAGGTAGAACAAAAAAACATTAACAATATAGCTAAACATACCTTAGGATTGCATTGTCCATCCAGCTGTTCCGGAGCAGCATATAAATGCGTGCCGAGAGCCAAGCCACTGTGGGACTGCTGCAGTGGGCATGCCAGCCCAAAGTCACCCAGCAGAACCCGAAGACCTCTCTCATTCTTCACCACAAATATGTTACTGGGCTTGATGTCATGGTGGATTATCCCTCTCGAATGAATGTAATGCAAACCGCTGACCAGTTGTGTAAACATATCAATTAATAAGTCAATGTGAGTGAAGGTAATCGGATAATTCATATCAGATGTAAATGTTGAGTCAAGGCATGGAGAATCAGGTGAATCAGTATGGAAAGATAAATCTTCAGAGTTCTTTCTAGTCATCACGACACGATTGTTGCGTTGGTCCAACCACTGCTTCAAGGTTTGTTGGCAGAATGTCATCTGAATGTATAGTGTTGCCCACTTCAAGTTCACTCTTGAACAATTTTCAAATCCTTTTCTGCCAAACATCTTGCAGAGTGCGTTTTCTTCTTGTGTAGTGCTCGAGTCTTCTTCACTATCTGACTCTAAAAAATCATCACTGGCATTATCAACATCCTCAAAACTGTTGGAGTTTCTGAACGAGATCACAAAGTCCGAAAGACTGTGGTTTTTATTGATTAGATCTTTGGAATTGTGGGTCTTGAATGAGGTTATGATATTGGGTTGAGCAGAAGATATTATATTGGAAGCAGTAAACTCCTCGCTATCCATTTCCATTTGATACTTCTGATTCTTCTTTTTAACTTTTGATTCTATCATTGGTTCAAGCCATGCAGCTTTGTAATTAACTATATTTTGATGATTCAGACTAGCAATTGTTTTAACTTCTGACAAATGACTCATAATAGAGTTTACATCACTAGATTTAATAAACACTTTTTTCACAGCATACTCCACTCCATCCAATCTATGTCTGGCCTTAAATACACTGCCAAATCCACCTCCAGCTATAAAGTACAACTCCTCAAATTCTCTGTGGTAGCGAGACCATTCAAGGCCAGGGGGTTGAATAATAGGCCATGTGGCTGGCAGTGTGATAGGTATTTCAGACCCTGTAGCTACTTGAACAAGTTGATACAAGGCCCGCTGGTACTGGCTTCTCATGGCTTCAAATTCGCCCATAGCATATGAATCGTCGATCAGGTTCATGCTGTGCAATTTCTCACAGATGGTGTTGTAGAGTTGCTGAGCTCTTATTGTGTCTTGTTCGAGTAAGGAACATAGCTGTTTGACGAGGGACTGGACGAGGAGGCTGATGGGAGTGGTAGCGGCCGAATGGATGATCTCCACTTGCTGCATGCTCTGCTGTAATATGGATTCATGTTGGCTGTTCCGTGCTACACCTGAAAACAGAAAATCAATGTGGTTTAATAGTCTCCTCCTTTTAATACAACCTACTGGTGGTCCGATCTTGCGAGCCATATTTTTTTCAATTCTAATTTAAATGTAGATGTGACAAGTCTATCATTTATAACATTTAAAAGTCAAATAACACTGATTATTAGTGTAGCGATAATTGAAATTGAATACTGTGGTTTAGTAGACCGATTTTTTTTACCACAAAATTATTGTGGTTACAAGTTCCACATAACATGAATGTGGAAACTAGTAGGTAGCTTTATATAAGCATTCCATTATATATCAGAAGTGTAACTTAAGTATAGCTAAAAAATTTTACAGATACCCATTCCACATTCAAAAAGGTATATTCAAATTCAATAGTAACACAACATATGTGATAAGTTAGTGACGCAGTAAAACAATAAGTAGGTGATAGGCACTCGAATGTTGCATATCACAAAAAGCCATTTCATCATCACTTCAAAGATAAAAATAGTGCATACTTGAACCTAACAATACAGGTTATAACAAAGGATATCAATGGTAAGGATTCTATTCTTCTCCCTCAAAGCATTGAATGACAAAAGCATGCTGTTTAACAATTAAAAAACCTCTCACATGTAAGATAGCGGTAACGCGATTGCGCTTCTGCACTGCGCTCAAGGCTACATTAACATGCCATGGATTTCTAGTAAATTCGACTATGGAATAGGTGAAATGCTACAAACAGTAAAAATACACTGCTCACCTAAATCGAACGATTTTACAGTGGCAAGGGTCTCCCATTTATCCTGTTTTTGCTTTTCCATTTTAGTTTTCCTTGTTTGTTTACGTGATCACTGACGGAGATGTTGCAGCCAAGATTTCAATTCACTAAAGTCCGTGTGGAACATTTTCAAGCAAAAACTGTATAGTTTTTGCTGGATAAAGTTTTATGAAAATTCATTCTGTGAGATGTGAAATCAAACACACAAAACAATCATCACAACGTCCATCCATCCACCATCAAACTATAGACAACCATTAGATAATTATAGAGTAAAGTGTCAGTCAATAGGCTGTCAATTATTTGATTCTTTTTGTCTATGGTTATAACCGTTCTATATGTACTACATGTTTATATTATGATAAAAAATAAATTCGCAAACTTTTACGGCTGGGTCGGTCCTTCTTGTAAAAAAAATATGTCAGCCCCCAATACCTATGTTATTTGTAAACTCCGACAATTTACTACGACACACCATTTGCTAGGAAATATTCATCAATGGAATGGAATACACCTCACTGCAATCTGCATGCTAATGTCATTCTTACTGTCATAATGACAAAACGTCAAGTTAACAATGTTGACATCAAAACAAATGGGTTTCATTCAGAAAAACATGTGATTGTATTTTAAAAATAAATAAATAAGTTTAAATTTAAGAAGCCAAGATGAATCTTTTACCCAAAACCCACAAGGAGTTCAGTGAAAAAGATTACTGGAACAAGTTTTTCAAGAAACGTGGTAACAAAGCTTTTGAATGGTAGGTTATAAATGCCATTTCAATCTTCTGTTTTTTTGTAATTAGGTACATGGCAAAATAATTTATACTCTTTATTATTTACTTTCTAGGTACGGAGAGTACTTAGAGCTATGTTCTCATTTGCACAAGTACATGAAACCTAAAGATTCAATACTTATAACTGGTTGTGGTAACTCCAGTCTCAGCGCCGATCTATACGATGTCGGATATTTAAACATCACCAACATCGACGTATCTGAAGTCGTCATCAAGCAGATGAACTCCATAAACTCTCACCGGGCGAACATGAAGTTCCTGTGCATGGATGCCTTAAATACTTCGTTCCAGGATGAGGAGTTTAATGTTGTACTGGATAAGGGTACTCTTGACGCTCTAATGCCTGATGACGCTGAGGAAACACAGAAAACCATAGATAAATACTTTGCAGAAATCAAAAGAGTTTTAAAAGTAAGTAGGTTGGAGTATCACCCGATACAAAACATTTTTATTCAAGTGTGAATAATTTCTACAGTTGAAAATTGCACACTATAAAATATTGAATATAACAAATTAATTATTAAAAGTTAGAGCTTCTGCCATATAAAAATAAATCATATAAGTCCAACTTTACTATGTGTGTTGTCTAACAAAACAGTGTGAACTTACCCTGCGAACTTCATTAAATGTTGTGATAAATCTGAATTTGGGCAACTATACTTTAGACCATCTTTAGACCATATGGTCTAAAGTACTGAATTAAAAACATATTAATAAGATAAAATATAAATAAATAAGGGGAAGTATGAAAGTGGCACCAGTGATAGATAAGATGATAGGAAACCGTTTGTCTTGGTATGGGCATGTGATGAGAAGAGAGGAAGGACACGTGACAAAGAGAGTGATGAGTATGAATGTTAGTGGATGGAGAGGAAGAGGAAGGTCAAATAAGAGATGGATGGATTGTGTGACAGATGATATGAGTGAAATGAGAGGGGATAGTTTGATGATGGCTAACCAGGACATATGGAAGAGGAAGACATGGTGCGCCAACCCCAGATGACCTTAAGGGCTAGATGATGATGATTCTTAATTACTACACTTAATTAAAATACATATTCGTAAAAGAACAGAACAATACATTAATAAGACAACTTTTCTACACTCAAGCTCGGTGGTCGGTTCGTCTGCATATCCTTGCTCCAAAGCCACATCCTCAAGAAGTTAATGGACACTTTCTGCGACAAATGTTGGATGTTCAGAGTGGTCCGGTGCCATGAGGCTGAGGAAAAAAATGCAGAGAATGGTGACGGGACTACCTTGCCTGTGTTTGTTGTCATAGCAACAAAGTTCAAAGCCATGCCACAGCAAGTAAGTTTATGAATTGTTCTCATAAGTAAAACAAAGTAAAGAAAGAGTTAACATGCTTATTGGGAATTTTTATTGTTTTGTGGCATAGTAGTCACATGAAAAAGTAACTCATACTCTTTGGACAGATATTGGAGGTGTGCATGGCAGGCGAGAAGATGCAGCGTCTCACCTCGCCGGAGGAGCTGGCCAGCTACATCAAGTCTGCGCAGGACACGGCTTTCGTCACCAACGGGCTGGCCAAGACCAACATCGATGGCGATAATGAGGTAGGCCTTGATTTGAGGAATCTTATTTCTATTATCTAAATTTGATATGCGTGATAACTGGGTCATTATAACATGTCGCTACCTTGCTTAGATACGCCAATTTAATCCACAGTGCCGAATCGACGCATTTTTTCAAAATGCATTTCCATAATGCACATTACTCTGTGCAATATGGAAATTAATAACACTGAATTAATTAAAAGAATTTAATAACGCTGTGCTACTGCACACTGCTCTTGAATAGTTAAATCATATTCATATAACTCTGTTATTATTACACAGCTATTGAGTAGGAATTACTTAAAAACTTTATTACATTACACAAAAAATTTAATACACATTTTGCCATCAATGCGTAAATTTCTGATCTGATCTGCTCTGGTTTGGTTAATTTATGCTTAAATTTTGTAAACATCGTTATTTTATATTTTGGTGTCTGACAAGCCGACTTCACGACATTGATCAAATGCAAATATGATCTATACACCCCTGTAAAATATGTTGTTAAAAAGAGTACCTACCCAGTTTCTTTTAGGTAGAAGCAACATTCCGAACCGGTGGTAGATTCATATTATTAGCTGATTTTCCTATTGAATTGACGATTTATAAGTGTTTGTTTCAAACCTATATAAATAAAGAGTATTTTGACTTTGACTTTGAAATGCGCGTAGACGCTTAACTTAGTTCCACATGGCCCCGTATCAATTATGGAGAAGGGATGGCAAATATTTGGTTACATAAGTTGCTGTATTCGTCTGCCAGGGTCTTTACCCTGCCGCATGAATGGTCCCGTGTTGGTCTGGGATTTAGAAATAATTTTCCAACTGTGTTTCTTGCCTAGCGTGTCCTAAAAGGTGACTAATGGTATATGGGGTTTGGGTATGTGATTGTATAGGCGACGAGCTAGATACTTGTCACTCCTTTTTCACAATTTTCCATCTAACCCAGCCCAGTTTTATTTTTGGCTGAATGTGGTTAAAAGGGCCTGTTGTCCCTTTAACTCTGCCTACCCCTTTGGGGATTATGAGCGTGATGTTATGTGTGTGTGTGTGTGTGTGTGTGTATGTATGTATGTATGTATGTATGTATGTATGCATGAATGGTTACAACAGTAGCTACACCCTTGCCGCGCGCTTATACTAATCGCGTCGTCTCAAACGTTGAACTAAAAAAAACTGAGTGCCTCGAACCCGTCTGTACTTGCTTGACACACTTCTTCACCCTCATTTGAGGATTCGACCCGTACCTTCGTCAGGCGTTATACTGTTATTCTTCGATCAGGTATCTCTGGACCTCATGCAGCCGGGAGAGGACACCCCGCGGTACACTCTGTACGTGGTGGACCAGAAACAGTCTCAGGCCGTCAACAAGTATGCTGTGTTCATTGTGCCTCAAGGCAGGTGAGTGACGCATTGAAACCTACGTATGTTATATGTATTTTTAATCAATACAAATAGACGGTCATGGCGTAACTTAAAGGGTTCCTTACCCTCATAGTTACGCCATCTCCGTATGTCTGTTCAAAGACTCTAGACCAGCAGTGGCGAACCTTTTTAAACAGACGTGACAAAATTTGAATGAAATGAATACTTCACAATTATAAAAAAAAAAAACAAATAAAACAAACAAATAAATATAAAATCACGCCCATAATCCCCAAAGGTGTAGGCAGAGTTAAAGGGACAGCAGGCCCCTTTAACCACATTCAGCCAAAAACAAAACTGGGCTTGGTTAGATGGAACATTGTGAAAAAGTAGTGACAGGCTAGCTCGTCGCCAATACAATCACATACCCAAAAACCCGATATACCATTAGTCGCCTTTTACGACATGCTAGGCAAGAAACACAGTTGGCACATTCTTTTTAGGTCCCAGACCAGTCGGACTAAATATAAATATTTAAATTATATTTAAAATGTTATATCCTAATTATTTAAAATGAAAATGAATTTGACTTTGACTTATTATAATTCTTGTTATCAAAGATTTATTGTAATTATGATAAACCAATGATATCTACATGTTGCACTCACAAATTAATTCTATAATTTACAGTAAATTTATTGTGCAACTGAATTATAAATCTAAAAATAATGTTGTTATTATTGTATTATATTTTATATGGAAAAAAGAAAGCTTTATACGCTTTATATACATGACGAATCCATAAGGGTTCCGTTTTTTGCCATTCGGCTGCGGAACCCTAAAAAAGGAGTGCCCATATTTGTTTCTTACGTGACGTGCCACGAATGAGGGTTTTCAAAAATACAAAACCCGCCAGATGGCGCAAGGGAGTCTTGTGGTCTTACCACAGTCGCTATTGGCTCCTTGTTGACAGTATGTCAGTTTGGTCTGACAACTAACCAATGAGGAGGGTGACAAGACCGCAAGTCACAGTTACGCCATCTTTTGGATGTTTTAATTCAAAAAACCCTCATTGCACTCGTACCAATGGTTTGCCACTCCTCTAGACCTACTATAATGTATTTATCAATGTATACTTGCATGGTTTACAGCTTCATTTGACTGGCTCGATGGCGCATTTGGTAGTGACCCTGCCCTATGCGCTAAGAGTCGTGGGTTCGATCCCCACCCAGGACAAACATTCGTAATACCACTGTTGAATCTGTCTGTAACACAAGTGCTTAAGCTACTTAGCTCGGAGTCAGATCAATGAATGTGATGTTGTGGGATATTTATTTATTTTATTTATATTTTTTCCAAACTTATTATTTGCGAAGGCAAATATTTTTAGGTACATGCCTACACGTTTCTGTTAAATGGTATTATTTAAAAAAAAATTGTGTATTCTCATAATGTTGTTTCACAGTTGACAGTCAACATTCGCACTGTCGCACTGAATTTACGAAAAACAAAGTTGCGTTGTGACTACAAAGCGTTGTTTGTCAACAATGCACTAAAAGCATTGTAACGAAAAATCGAGACTATTTTAAAGAAACCTATTTTAATCTCGAATTCCAACGAACCCGCTCTGTTCTGCAGTAAAGTGTAAACAAGCTGAAATAGCGCGTGTTGATGACCGGTGTGTGCGTGCTATTTTTGATGTTAATCCCGGATACGTGTAGTTGATAGTTAGAAAAATATACTAGTAGAGTTCACAAACGATTTCTCTCTAGGCTAGGTAGCTTTATTACCAAAAAAATTTTAGGTTTTGAACTCATTTTAAAGTATAATTTAACATGTCTATTTCCTCTATTTTAACAGGGGTTCCAAACCTTTTAGTGAGTGAGAACCACTTTGACATCAGTATTGTTATCAAAGACCACGTGGGCGAAAGCGAACTGTATGAATATTAAAATAATCGTTTATAATTAAAAACGAATAAAACATTTTAGGCCTTTCGAGGACCAAATGATAAGTCTTGGCACCACTGGTGGTCCACGGACCACTGGTTGGGAACCACTGATCTAAAACATTGCGAATGGTACTTTAATGCAATGATTTTCAGACTTGCTTAATTGTACAATCACGGTACAAGCGGATCCCGACTAGGAAAGAGACAATGAGACTCAATGCTAGATAAATGATTTTCCAACTAAACGGCTAATTTGTCTTGCTAATATTTTTCACGAGCAGCGCCCCGCGGTTTCCCCGTGGCGATACGGGAATAAAATATAGCCTATGTTACTAGCTGATAAAGTAGCTTTCCATTGGTGAAAGAACATTTCAAATCGGTCTAGCAGTTTCGGCGCCTATTCAATGCAAACTAACAATCAAATCTTTCCTCTTTAAAACATCAGTATGATGACGATCTAGCTAAAATTTTAGCTCACTTCTTGAATATTTTTTTGACTGGCCCGTTGGTCGAGTGGTCAGAGACCCTGGCCACGAAACCAAGGGTCGCGGGTTCGAATCCCGCTAGGGGCAAATATTTCGTGTGATGAACATGGATATTTGTACTCGAGTCATGGATGTTTATAAACGTATTTAAGTATGTCTATCCGTTCACCTAGTAACCATAGCACAAGCTTATAAGCTTAGTTTGGAACTAGGCAATTGGTGTGCCAGTCTGAAGAATTTATTATTATTTATTTATTATTATTTATTATTTGAATTCCATGAACTTTATATACAACAAGTGAGTTAATTACTGAGATCTCATTTAAGCGGCTTGTGATAAGATTCAGTGGTTTTATTATGAGCGGTGGTAGCTCAATGGTAAGGACACGCGCCTCTTAACCGACGAGTGCGGGTTCAAACCCGGGTGCGTACCTCTGGATTATTCATATCTATGTACGTATTTATATTACTAGCTCGACGGTGAAGGAAAACATCGTGATGAAACCTGCAAATTCAAACAACTTTGGATTTGTAACCATGATCCAAAAATGGTCTGGTTCCCCTATCTTAGGGTTACGAAGGTCAGATCGGCAGTCGCTTCAATGTAATTACCAGACTCGCTAAAATCCTGGATCATGGTCTAAGCGGACCCCGTCTAAACACGGGACATAATGCTAGGATGATGATGATGATAAGATTCAGTGTTTCTGTCACAACAAAATATTACGTGCCTGCGCGCAGTCACTCAGATATTTATCATAATAATGATGTTACATAGCACAGGTGAGAAAGTATACTAACCTGTTTGTCCACATATCGCGTAAAAGATCATCAGTTATTCGGATCTGATATAAGGCTTCAAGTACACGACGCCGGAACCGCACCGGCGCCGGACCGCATGTTTGTGTATACAAATGAAAATCACGCGGTTTCGCTCCGGCGCCGGTGCGGCGCAGGCGCGGTTTATTCGTATACACAAACATGCGGTCCGGCGCCGGTGCGGTTCCGGCGTCGTGTACTTGAAGCCTGAGTTGCCGCCGTATTTATGTACGGAAGAAAAGTGTGCATTGTACAATAGTAAATTTACAAAAAGTTACAACTACACTAAATGGAATATGATAAGATTGCTCCAATTTTTATGCTACTAAAGATGGCCAACAATCATACAACTGGCCCGTTGGTCGGTCGAGTGGTCAGAGACCCTGGCCACGAAACCAAGGGTCGCGGTTTCTCATCCTGCTAGGGGCAAATGTTTCGTGTGATAAACATGGACATTTGTACTCGAGTCATGTATGTTTATAAACGTATTTAAGTATGTCTATCCGTTCACCTAGTATCCATAGTACAAGCATAAGCTTAGTTTGAACTAGGGAATTGGTGTCAGTCTGGAGAATGTATGTATATGTAGTTCTGTGTCCCAGGTACATGACAGGTACATTTAGCAAACTTCAGTTGCGCTTACCTAGACATAAAACTGAATACAATATGTTAGTGTGCCAGCCATAGTTAACTTACCAACCGTATGCTTATGTAAATTGTCTTACTTTACTTCCCAATGTTTACTGCGGTCCTGGTCCGGAGGCGTTTGGAGTGCTGCCCGCGCCGCCGGAGCAGCGCTTAACACTGAAAAACAGCGTAAACTGAGCCCACCGCAGTCGCTGAACAGTCGTGCAGTGCATACCAACATCGCGTTAAAAACACAGTGTTTTTATTAAGAAAAAAGTTTTTATTTTTTATCAAGAACCGAATATTCTATTTATTATTAAAAAAAAAAAGTTTTTTCCGACGATTATATACGACTTCATCTAAATCGAGACTAATTACAATCAAATATTTTTTATATTTAAAGAACGACATAAATCTGATTTGAAACAAACGTATAATTTTGCGTATTCATAATAAAATCATCCCGTTTTGTTTAAATAAGGTACGTATATTCGACATAAAACCTCTCTATTATAAACATATAAACATATCACGCAAGGAAAGTAGTTTTTAGTCGGTCCAAAGTTGGTTAGGTCATTAGACAAGTAAAAGATAGACCTTAAGTACAAATATAAGAGCGGTTTATTCATAAACGATTAAGTGACGGCCTAAAACATTGATTCTTATGGTCATTAGTGCAACCGCAACCAGTGATTACGAATGTAAGCTGGAGCTGTGTTTTATCTAGAAAGTATATGCACCATCACAATCAGAGATTTATTCCGCGACAAAGCCACCAAGCCACTATCGAATAAGCCCTCTAGAAAATGCATTTTTAAAACAAAACCTCTCAAAAGTAGGTACATAACCTACCACTGCACTAATGAGCTTGCAAGTAAACCCGTCTAATAATAGCAAGCTTAGTGCTCAGCGATTGATTGAGCACCGCATCAGGCGCTTTCTATGCTCGCAAATCAACTGGGCAATGTCTGCGCGTGGGCAGCGGTCGTCTTGTTAAGGATTTACCATATTATACAGGGCTGCAAGCAGATAGAATAATACTGTAAAAGCGGTGGTATTATGGTAAAGACCTTGTGATTCTACCATTAGTCCTTTCTTGTCTCAAGATGTGACAAATGTGACGGGACTTGTTCAAATCTGGCAATGTGCGTCTAGGTTTTTCAAATTCATATTTATGTTAACACCTTCGCAGTGAGGAAAGATTCGTGGAGAAAGCTGCACATTAAAATAACTGGATATGCAAAAATAGTACAAATTCCCCTATTTGAGGCTTGCTCAAATCATAAAGTCATCAATTCAATGTTATAACAAGACTGGCTTAATCTAATAATCGTAGAAAGAACATAATACTCATCTGGCAGCTACAATTAAGTGATACCGCTTCGTAAATGCTCGTAATGTTAGTCTAGCGCCAATCTTTAATAGTTATCGCGGGATAAGTTTTTACTTAACTAGAATCAATACTGACGGGACTAAAGCTATATGCATTATGTAGTACATGAGTACTTACAGCTTGACGTTTCGGCAGTGTTGCAACGACTGTGATTACGGACTCGTTGCTTGTGATAATGCAAAATTTAAAAAAAAAGAAGATTAGACCCAACCCCAAAATTAATAGTAGGACACTATCAGTCAGTTGTTGTAATTTTACTAATTAACAATATACGCCCATAGTCGTGTTACACTGTCACAATGCAAATGGAGCTATTGTAGTGTCACATTGTTTACTTGAATTATGACCACCCTGTATAGTCTGTATACTAGATCTGGTCTCAATATTAAGGCGAAAGTGCGCGGGCGAGCGCTGCCCGCTGGGCTTTCGCCTTGTCGCCCTTGAGCCGTCGCCCCATTACGAGGAAAGTAATAACTTACCGTATTAGCATATATTCTAATGTTAGCACCAATTCTATCGGATACACCTGCCGCGATCTGTCCAAATTGAGACAGGCACTGGTAGACGAGTGCTCTTTGCATCATTCGTTATTCGATGGCGAGATTATACATTCGGCAACTACGATCGTCATCATTTCAGCCGGTCAACTCCATTGTTGAATGTTCATCAGTCCTATCTAGAACTCCCCCAAATTTCCATACATCGATCGAGAACGTAACTTAATAAAACAACTGTTATATAGCCGTTACCATTCTAGAACACAGTTATATAAATAGGGTTTACGAAGGCACTTCAAAGGTCACGGTAACAAACTTATGACGACTGTGTAGTAATGTCTATAGACCAGGTATTCCCAACCAGGGGGGCGTAGAGAAATGTCAGGGGAGGCGTAATAGGTACTTACTTCTAGCGTTATAGGCTTAAATTTGAACTGAATGAATTTCACCAGTACAAACAAATAATTTAGTTGGTATAAAAATGTGCTTCTTATTTTGGCACGAAAATATTATTTTTGGGTAAAGTTATGTCCCATATTCCTAATTGAGTGATGAGTTCATCATTTTCGCATCTCGCTTGTCACGTCGCGCCATTCCGGGCGGGGTCAGGCTGGCGCGTCACTGGAGGTGTGAATCTGTGACTATGCAGGGCTGCCGACTCTCCAGCTCACTGGGGCTGGTACTAGGGATTGCAGTAACTTTCGGGCATGTGTTTTCCCCACTTAGCCACGTAAGTGGGCCATTTTACGTCAATGGTCATACGTAAAACCAACTTAGCTCCGTCCAGAAGGTTATGAGGGTTTTAGGACGTTTAAGTGCAGCTTCCATCTAAGGAGGGCTGCCTATTTCGGCACTTGTGTCACTTACGGTGCTACAGTGTAGTAGTACTAGAAGCGGTGGTAGCTCAATGGTAAGGACACGCGCCTCTTAACCGAGGAGTGCGGGTTCAAACCTGGGCACGTACCTCTGGATTTTTCAAATCTATGTACGTATTTGTCCTACTAGCTCGACGGTGAAGGAAAACATCGTGATAGGGTCAGCTAGTAGTAGTATAATAAACAAGCTACGCTCCTGTATTAAGCACATACCCTAATTCAGTTATAAATTGGTACATTTAAATTTTATGGCTCGATGGCGCATTCGGTAGTGACCCTGCCCCATGCGCCAAGAGTTGTGGGTTCGATTCTCACCCAGGACAAACATTCGTATGATGAATACTTGTGTTTGGTCTGTGTCTGGGTGTTAATATCCAATATTTAAGTATATTTTAGTATTACCACTGTTGATTCTGATATCCGTAACACAAGTGCTTAAGCTACATACCTCGGAGTCTGATCAATGTATGTGATGTAGTCGGATATTTATTTATTTACTAGCTGTGCCAGCGGTGTCACCCGCGTTTATGGTTAATATTATAAAGACTATTTCCGTTATACATGATTTCTATGTAACTTTAACCATTAAGGCTGCACACGCGACGGAAGCTTAAAAAATGGAGTAACTTCTCCCGTTTTCCCAACATTTCCCTTCACTACTCTGCTCCTATTGATTGTAGCGTGATGAAAAGTATACTATAACCTGCCTAGGAGTATGAAGAATAATTGTACCAAGTTTCGTTAAAATCCGTCGAGTAGTTTTTGTTTCTATAAGGAACATGCAGACAGACAGACAGACAGACAAAATTTTTACTGATTGCATTTTTGGCATCAGTATCGATCACTAATCACCCCCTGATAGTTATTTTGAAAATATATTTCATGTACAGAATTGACCTCTCTACAGATTTATTATAAGGATAGATTATTATTTAATGTTGTTTTTTTTAGTCTGTATAGGCTTCTCTTTCTCTTTGTAAGGGGATCCAGTGGTGTATATTTTATTTTTTAAGATGATAAAGATAAGATTTATTGCACGTCCATAGCATGATAGTTTAAATAATGAAAAGACCGACCCTGCTCGTGCCTTAAACAATATTAGACGGAACCGCGCCCACAACGCTAAAAATACACAATTCGCGCGCAGGCGACGACTGATAAACAAAAATATTGTTGAACGGGCAAAAATATGCAAGACTAAAATAGAACACATTTGTCGCCTGTCATGTCTAACATTATGGTTTCAATGAAATTTTTTCGTTCGTAGTTTCACATGACTCGAATATATTTTTGTCGAGTGGTCAATAGCCCATAGGAGTCATTAGGTCACGGAGCTAGATGGTACATTATGTTACGGGCATATATGAATACACATACATACGTAACATCACGCCTCTAATCCCCCAAGGGGTAGGCAGAGTCAAAGGGGCAGCAGGTCCCTTTAACCCCATTCAGCCCAAAATAAAACTGGCTGGGTAAGATGGAAAATTGTGGAAAAGTAGTGGCTAGCTTGTCGCCTGCACAATCACATTCCCAAAACCCAATATACCATTAGTCGCCTTTTACGACGTGCTAGGCATGCTAGACAAACCAATTGGTACATTATTTTTAAGTCCCAGACCAACATGGGACAAATATAATGTATGCCCACTAAATATATTAATTTGATTGTTCTATATACATATATCTAAACTTGGCCGCCATGGCCGACCAAGAATTACGCCTTCTCATCACATGAAATTTACAAAAACGTACCTTAAGTATAACACGTAGTATATTATTACTCTGTGGTATAACTAACAATACATTCGACAGACAAACAAACTTACTAATAGACAATCAGGAGGACGGTTGGACGGGCAAGCAAAGAAAATATGTTAATTTGTTTGATCTTCAGTCTGCCTGCCAGTTTTACATCAAATATCTCTCAGTGAATATCAGTCAATGTGCCTGTCAGTCTCTTCACTAAATATCCGAATGTTGCGCTTACGCAGAGAAGCGGAGTGGCTATTCGGCACGCCGGCGGGCCGGCGGCAGCTGCAGAGCTCGGCGCGCTTCGGGCGGCTGGTGGTGGCGCTGCTGCGGCGCGGACAGCACTTCGACTCGCTCGACGCCGTCAAGGAGGAGCTGGCGCACGCCGCCAAGATGCTCATCCCCAGCGGGTTCACGGGGCAGGTGCGTGCTTGACAGGGCCCGATCTACCATATGGCTTTTTGGGCTTCAGGGCCCCGTGGATTCAAGGCCCCCCCGGCTAAGTCAAGTCAAAATAAAAAATAAATTTTATATTAAATTAAATTAAACAGAACGTTGTTGTTTGTATGTAAACAGAACGTACGGTCTGCAGCCCTGCGAATCCTGCGATTAATCAAACCTATTCAATTCATTTAATTCAAGTCTACGTCTTATACTTTGAGTAATTAGGTGGGCCCCTAAGTAGTATTAGCCTAGGACCCCTAAACTCACGGTTCGGCCCTGGTGCTTGATCCCCGGGGGGGATAAAGTTAGAATTTTTTTATTTTATTATTTATTTATTAGGGAAACAAACAATTTTAATAGTTACAGATAATAAGTTACACTAAAACGAATACAGAAATCAGCAAAGATACATAAATCAGCAATTTACATACGTCTATGGGTGTTTGGGCCGTCATTTAATAAATTCCCCATTCAAGTTGTCTCTAAATTTGCGTTTGCTCATACTTCAATACATTTAAAACATACATGTCTCCAGCAGAAAATGACTGTACTCATCTACTATCTCTTTCAGATCCCGTTCCTCTCCCTAGGCAGCGATGTAGGTAGGCGCGTGAGGGTGCACGAGGGGTCGTCGGAGTTCTCGGGGCCCTTCGTGGTGGAGGACGTGGACGTGGAGGGCTCCACGCTGCGCCGGCTGGTGTTCCTCGACAACCAGTTCCTGGTGCAGTCGGAGGCGAAGCTAAAGACTGGTGAGAAATGACATGTTAACACGCAGTGGCTTTTTTTGAATGGCTCGATGGCGCATTCGGTAGTGACCCTGCCCCATGCGCCAAGAGTTGTGGGTTCGATTCCCACCCAGGACAAACATTCGTATGATGAATACTTGTGTTTGTTCTGTGTCTGGGTGTTAATATTCAATATTTAAGTATATATTTGTAATACCACTGTTGATTCTGATATCCGTAACACAAGTGCTTAAGCTACTTACCTCGGAGTCAGATCAATGTATGTGATGTACTTAGTTGGATATTTATTTATTTATTTAGTGGCGTAGCGTAGGTTCCTGTCGCCCGAGGTGGGTCTGATTTTTTTTCTGTTCTCGGCTGTACACGGTTTTCCGCCGCCCACAGACATTTTAACCCAGGACCGACTTACTATCGTCTCCCCCTAGGCGCGGGAGGCCCAGCTAAGGCAGGGCCAACGCTAGGGTGTTCAAGGTGGTTTAGCGCTGCGCGATCCCGTGGGCACCTTACATAAAGGCGTAGAGGTACATTCCAGGGGTTTAGTCGGTATACCCCTCCCACTACCACCTTGGGCGGAGCAGGGTCCTCCTATCATCTAGAGAGCCCCGGGAGTCCGACACACCCCGCTGATTCCCCCTGGTCTTAGCGGGACGATGCGTAACGCATTCCCCTGGGTAAACAAAAAAAAAAGGACCTACTTACTAAATAAACTAATCTTAAAAAATTTAACAGTTATTTCTAAATTGCCGCCCCCAGCAAGTGCCGCCCGGGAGCGACCGCCTCCCTTTGCCCCCACCACGATACGCCACTGACCTAGTGAACTTTCCATTCCACAAGTTCTTCGCTCTGGTCAGCGGGCTTCTGCCTTCATTTGCGGATCAATGAGTCTCTTGGTAGCCGGATAAAGATGACGTATTAACATGAATACGGCATCATTATCGGGCTATTTGCGACAAGGCCTGATCTGGTGATCAGTCCAATGACTCCCATATGTGAGAGATACAGTGAACTGCCATTTAACGGGTGAGGGATGACGACATGGTCAATAGAAACGGAAGTCCCCAGATAGGATTTGCTTTTAATCATCAGATCAGATAATTATCTAAATCATCTAGCGTTCGTTAGGTGTAAATAGTGAAAATTCATAAATAAATATCACGACTACATGACATACATTGATCTGACTCCGAGGTAAGTAGCATAAGCACTCGTGTTACGGATATCAGGTATTACAAATATATACTTAATAATTAGATACTAACACCCAGACACGAAACAAACACAAGTAGATACTCATCACACGAATGGTTGTTCTAGATGGCGATCGAACCCACAACTTTAACGCATGGAGCAGCGACACTACCGAATGCGCCATCGAGCCTTTTATATATGTTCTTATTTCTATACAATGTTCTGTATTTAAGATTTTTGAAGATTAATTACTTATTGAGAATTAAATTCTTAGCCCTTGAAATACCCTCCGCGGTATGCAATAAGACATAAATTCGCTTACGTCTTTAAGACGAGCAATATTCAATATAGGATTGACAGTACAATTTGTATATTCCAGTGAAAAAGAAGAATAAGACGAAGCAGGTGTGGACTTCGGCCACATCTCGCTGTACCACTCGTTGATGTGCGCGGGCGCGCAGCTGGCGGGCGCCGAGCGCGGCCGCGTCGCCGTGCTGGGCCTGGGCGGCGGCAGCCTGTGCATGTTCCTCAGGTAAATAAATTAATGTCACACTACATCACATACATTGATCTGACTCCGAGGTAAGTAGCTTAAGCACTTGTGGTACGGAT
>OX596202.1:2108916-2325755 GCA_951394215.1 Glyphodes perspectalis
TTCTTAAATTACCATTCAGGATGTCAAGTACCCTTATCAGGGCCGCGCCGACCCCCGGCAGCGCCTGTGTGCGAAACCTATGAAGCGCCTCTTTTTTAACGAATCATCATAAAAAACGAATTTAATTTTTGAATGAATATTTTTAATTGTTAATTTTGACTGAAATAAATGTTCTCCAGTTTTACAGTACTTAGATAATATTATCATTAATATCTAAGTGTACAAAACTGTGGAACATTTAGGAATTAGGATACTAAATAGGTAAATCCCGTTCGCTTCTGCTTGCCAATTACTGCGAAAAATAAAACTCGAACAAAATTTTAACATGCTTTATTAATACAAAGAATTTAATACTTAAATATGAATAACAAAGAAGCTGACTTTTTTCTAAGAATAATAATACTAATATGACTATTACCTACCTATGTTATGTTTTAAAAAAACAACAAGAGTCTTAACATTTGCAAGAATACAAACATTACTTAAATTATAATATTTCCACTTTTCTCGCTTTTTTGTTTGCGAAATCCTTAATAGTTTCATGTATGTCTATATGGTCTAGTATGGCCTCCTCTATGGATATTGTTGCTAAATTAGTTAATCTTTCCTGACTCATTGTAGAGCGCAGGTAATTTTTTATAAGTTTTAATTTAGAAAAGGACCTTTCCGCGCTTGCTACTGTAACTGGCATAGTTAGCATAATTCGTAATGCTATGGTAATGTTAGGGCATACAGCTGTCAAATTGTTTAAATATATAAATTCAAGAATTTTCACCACATCATTACTTAATTTTTTGAAAAATGGCTGACAAGACATAATTTCTTCACACAAATCATCGGCGTTAATATCCAATGAATCATTTGCTGAAAGTTTCTCCTGTAAACAATGACAGCTACTTCTTAATCGACTTTGATCTTGGTCATCACTTAAATTAAATAAAAAATTAAACACGTCGTTGTGATTATTCAATAAATCAAATCTTTCATCTACGGAGGATAACGCTTGGTCTAATATATAAAAAAATACATTAATTTTAAAAGAGGTTTTCGGATCATTTATAGTGTGGTCTTCGTGTTCATAATCAAAACTCTTTGGAGTTTTACGACGTCTTAGGGGTCTGGATCTGGAAGTTTCAAATTCAGGTTCGACGTCTAATTTTTCGGCAATTTTTTGGCATCACTTACAATTTCTTCAAAATTTGTGTCTGTTCTAATTTTTATCAAAAACTTTTTTAATTCTGTTAAAGCATCTAAAGCAACTTGCATATTCATATCGACGGACTGTAGAATTTTACTCACAAAATTTACTTTTGTCAATATTATATGCCATACATTTAGTGAACAAATGAATGAAAAGGTGCATATTTTTTCTGCTAGACATTTAGCGTCATATTTTGCCTTCTGATCATATAATATATTATTTGATATTTCATATAGGGCATCATAAATTTTTGGTAAATTTGTAAACAGCGGTTTTATAGCATCTATTCTGCTTGACCATCTTGTTTCAGATAATGGTTTTAAGGTCAGATTTATGACATATTTTTTTAATAAATCCCATCTTTTAGCAGAGGACGAAAAATATTTATATAATTCTTGCACAATACAAAAAAAACCAGTCGTATGATGATTGAGGTTGGCAGCGTCGTTTACTATTAAATTTAAACTATGACTAGCGCACGGTACATAGAAAGCGCGGGGATTTAAATCCAGCAATCTTTTTTGAAGACCATTATTCTTACCGCGCATATTTGATCCATTATCATAACCCTGTCCCCTTAAATTGTTTATATCCAAATTAATGTTGTCTAGTTTTTCTAAAATAAATGACGTCAATCCAGCGCCAGTTGTATCTATAATTGGACAGAAAGCTAGGAAATGCTCTCTTGTTTCCAACTTTCTAGTTTCTGTGTTAAAATTGACAAATCTTATTATAATACTAATTTGTTCTACGTGTGAAACGTCAGGAGTACAATCCAGTATTATTGAAAAATATTTATTAATTCGACATAAATTTAAAATAAAATGTTGAATTTGGTTACCGAGTATGTCAATTATTTCATTTTGAATTTTATCTCCAAGATAAGTCGGCATATTTTTGAAATCCGTATCATTCGTTACGCGTCGTATGTGTTCAGTCATTGAAAGATCAAATTTTCCTAACATTTCAATACATTTTAAAAAATTACTATTGTTACGATCATATAATTTTTGGCTTTGGCCACGAAAAGCCATATTTTGTGTACTTAGAAATTGGACCACATATATTATTCTTTTGATTACATCGTACCAGCGCTGCTTTTCAACCTCTAAAAGTTTTTGTTGAATACTATCAATAGTGTTCTTATTTTTAAGAGCATGACACAAATCTGTCCATTTTTTATAATTATTGAAATGAGCAGAACTTTTCTCATGTCTGCTGCAATACAAAGCTAGATGTTGCCAATCACTAATTCCCTCGCAGAATTTATTTTTATGTTTTGATTCAAATAGCTTGCAACAGAAGCAGTAAACGGCATTTTTGGACACTGAATACAGCAGCCACTCTCTGTGATACTTTTCACCGTTTCCTAAATGCCTTTCATAATAATACTCAGAAAATTTTCGTCCCGAAGAATCACGCGGAAAATTATACTGTTTAATTTGTTTAATCGTATTTTCTATTAAATACTGGATCAAAGTAGCGTTTAAAACTTCTGGCCAGGCTCCAGGATCATCTTTGGAAAAAGTTGGTATTGGTGACGATAATTGTCTTGACGGTGACGATGGTGTATCAGGCACAGGCACAGACGTAACTTCGGCGGCATCATCTTAAATTAATAACAGACAAACAAATACATAATATTGTTCACATCTATCCTATCTATCTCCTTGTCTGAATAAACTGATTTATCTATCTATGAATAATTATTTATATTTATACAAATTAGAGTGTCTGTTTGTAATATTAAAATAACCGCTTTTTACTAAATGCTTATGGATGTACGCATTCAGTAAAAAGTACATAAAATAAAATATAATTTTTTACAATTTTTGTCTGTCTGTTCCTTCCGTCTAATCTCTAAAAACGGCCGGAAAAAAAGTTAATTTTTCTATTCAAAATTGAAAAAAAGAAATATTTTTTTTTAAATATCCCAAACAGAAGTTATAATATTTATTTTATTTAAATTACATAAAAAGTACACACTTACCACTACATGAAGCGTTTTTTGAATCAGATTTAATAACACTTTCATCGATAACATGACTGGTTTCTGTCTCTAATGATTGTGTCGAAGTGGATGGTTGAGCCGTAAAATATTTACTTATTTTAGTTGCATTTTTATTACGTTGTTCTTCTTGTTTTCTTTTCCTTATTAGATTCTGGTAACCAGATAATTTCTTTTTTTTATCATGATTACTATCACTCATCGTGAAAACACGTTAAAACAATCAGTAGGTAACACCCAAACAATGATTATAAAAATTCAATGCGCACCTTACACACACACACTTTCAATCAAATGATTGTTCATTTGTTTTGTTTTGCCTTAGCTATCTCGTTCGTTAAAATCGGGGAATACTACCCGTGACCCCACCCCCGCTTGCGTCGCACGCACGCATCGCATCGGGTTGCGTTCAGAAACTCACTCATACTCATTCAAACTCGGCGCCTCTACGGTTTAAAATAACTAGTACTTTTTCTCTGGTTCAAAGAACTGCCGCCGTTTTAACGTTGAGCTCGTAAGGAATGTAAACTAAAACCCTAAACGTAAAATGAAACCATAAACGTGAATAATAATAAACATTAAATATTGAGAGACTTGTTCAATAAGCGTTATAGATGTTTTGTTGTTTACAAGGCCTATGTTGCGCCTATTGTACCTACTTACTTGTCGATACTCCACTATAAAAAACAATCATATAGGTGACAAAAATAATTTAGGTGGCAGTGGCGGCGCGGCGCCCCTATTGTCTTGGCGCCTGTGTGCGCCGCACACTTCGCACACAGGGGCGGCGCGGCCCTGACCCTTATTATTAACCTACTGTGTTCGTTCTACTGTGTTTCGCTAGAATTTTGTCATACACAAACCGAATACCGGTAATATGCACATACTGCTCATTTGATTGCCTATGCATTACTTTATTTGTAAATTTTAAGAATAAGTCTAGTTTTTAAGAGAAGGAAATTGTATTACATAATATCATTTTTATAGATTAACCTTCGTGCAAAGGTTTATATTGGTGTTACTGTGATAACTTTCAAAATACACCTAAGTTGTTAAAATATTAATCTTGTATGGGTACCGTCTCTTTCTTAGTATTGTATAAGTTTTGTATGTGCTGTTGCACCAATCCGGACGAAATTTAACTAATCTTGGTTTTATTTGATTTAATTTAATTGTCATTCTTCGATTATACTTAACTAAACGCCAAGTCCTATACAAAATGGTGGATGCAAAAAACTTAAATGTATACCTGTCTCTTAAATGTAAAGTATATCTAAATATTGTATAATCAATAGCGACTTGTGTCTTGTTTAATAATATCGAAGTAATACATAAGCTCATTATGTATTTTTGTGTTAATACATATTTTTAAACAAGGAAATATTTGTGTTTTTATCATAACTTTCTTGGTATTGTATACACAGTTGCATTGACATTATGCGAGTTGTAAATGCGCTACCATTTAATAACCAAATTGTGAAAGTTGAAATTCCTGCACTCAATAGTTTGATGCCTATTACTAAATAAAATATATGGTTTTTCAATTCGTAACGTCAGTAAGGTAACTTAGTATATATACTTTTATTTATAATAACAATAATTAGGCGCCTGCGCATCTTTCCCGCATAATGACAACGCAACATTGAAACTATTGGACAGAAATGAAACAAGTGAAATAAAATCAATGCATTTAATGCCGTTTCTTTGTTTACCAAACGTCGCGCGAGTGCCGCGCCCACCCTTATTGTCCACACTCGTGACGTCACTCCGCATGCACTACAAGCAAACATCACCACACAACTCGAATGCAACATGCTAACAATTAGGCTTCCTAATTTATCACAATTGGCACCTATTGAGGTCTATTATCAATAATTAATAATATAATTAATATATTATACAATAATTTAAAACAGTACAATTAATATTCGCAAGGAAATAAATTACAATAGCTGTTCGCTTAACGCACAAGCGATTATTAGATAGACACACATTATTAAAAATAAGTCCCTCAAAATACTTTTCTCAGTATGTTTTTAAGGCTTTTCTTTTTCCTACTGCCGCCACTTTCACTGTCTTGCTGGCCGTTCTGAGAGAGCTCCGTGGACTCCGACCAGAGGCTGCCGGTCGGAGACTCTGAAGCCGCCTTCTTACTCAGTTTCCCGTTAAAAATAGGCTCCGTATTCTTGACCACGGGGCTCGGCGTACTTCTAGTACTCTGCCGACTCAAAGTCCTTAAGAACGCCGGCGACGAAAGCCGCCGCGTTTTCATCGTCTTCGTCTTCAAATTGTTGAAGAACGACCCGTTGGTCTTCGGGAAATCTCTTTTCGGAGGACTCGTTTCCGCGTTCTCTATGAACTCCTTCGGTTCGGACACTGGTGCGAAGAACTCCTCCTCGTCCAGCGGTATCGGGTTCTCCTGCAGCTTGCCGATGCTGTCCTGGCGAGCCCAGTTGGCCGTGGCCTCCGCTTCTGCATTTCTGTGTATGATGGACGTTTTTCTCCTCCTGTTCTTCTTAGGCAGCTGCCATTCGCCGTCGTCCTCGTCCTTGCTCATCTCCTCGGCCGACTGCCTCGCAATCTGTAAAGCCTCCTCGCTCGGCCGCCTCTTCTTTGCAGACGGCGTCTCGTGGCCGCTGACTCCCTCCACCGATTTTCTCCTAAACTTCTCCTGCTTCTTCTTAGATTTCTTAGTAATCGGCGCAATTACGGGCACGTCTCTCCGTCTCTTGGTGAAGTAATAAAACACCGCTCCGATTATTAGCAACTGGAATATCATGAACTTGAAGAAGGTCATGTTCCCGAACCAGCTGTCTCTATCGTCCATGAGGACTTTCATGGTGGCAGCCATCAGCGTCAGCTGTTCCTGAAGGTTGCTCATTTGGTCCAGGTACTTCTGTTCGCGCTCGTTACTCTTGCGCCGCTCCTCGGTCATCTGCTGCACGGTCTTCTCGAAGGTCTTCTGCATTTCTTCCACTTGCTTCTTGTACCGCCTGCTGAGCTCTTCCAGGTATTGTCCCGAAAGAGACATGTTCCTCTCTAGTGTCTGAAATTTAAAAAAGAAGAATATTAGAGAAATTTCTTACACTTAATACAAAATGCCCTGTACACACACGGAATAAATCAATACTATTATACCACTTTAGTTATTTAACTATAAAATGGAGATTAACCGGTTAAACAGACAGAAAGAAATATAATAATTTTCTTAAGTTGGACTTTAAAATGGTATTTGTTATTAACTTGAAACGTAATAGGTACATTCTACTTCAAATAATATTTATCGGCATCTTTAATAAACAAGTCCATTACGACCATTAGCCAATTAACTAATATAAGCGACGCACAGCTATCGAAACTCGCTTTCACTTCGTAAACACAAATGTGTTTGTCAATTTTCTAAAATTCTATTTAATATTACAATTGCTATTTAAATGAAGATTGCCTGTAATTGTATGCTAATTATACTGGACTCGGGCAGTTTACTGCGAAACGTAATTTAAATAAATGGCTTTGAAACATTAACGCTATTTCTATTATTATCTTTTATATTTTTTAATGTTTCATGGTATTTAGGTATCTCTAAAATGCTTTTCACTATGTTATAGCAATTATGAAAGCATAATTTAACGTTTATACGCTTTGTGTTCTATTCATTTTCATCCTGGCTAGACAAGACAAATTTAAATATCATTCTAACATTATGTCCGCTTGGTCTATGTCTAAGGGGCTATACCCAAGATTTTGTGGCTTACTTGGGTACCAAAAGCATTAGATCGTGGTTATACATGTTTGCATAATGTTTTTGGAACATGGTATAAATAAAAAATATTAATTGGTCAAATGTTTTGGTACCTAAGTTAGTTAGTAGTTTCCTGACGATGTTTCACCCTCACCGACGAATCTTATATACATACTTATATATAAAGCTGAAGGTTTGTTTGTTAGTTTGCTTGAACGCGTTAATCTCAGAAACTATGTTTGTGTTGTATGGCTATATGCCATATAAAATTAACCGTAAACGCGGAAGAAACCGCGGGCACAGCTAGTTACAGATTAAAAAATATATATGTACTTGATTTGAGAAAGCCAGACATCCTGCATATAAGCCAACGCCGCTCACATTTCTGACCCATGCCCTTACAATTAAGATTCTTTTGAATATAATAATTATGATACACACCTTCACCCTGTTCGACAGCCGTAGAAACACAGACTCCTTCTGCAGCGTTGCCTGCGGGTTCTGGGTCTGCGAGGGGTGCGCGCCCGGCGGCGTGGGGTCCACCGCGATCTGATCCAGCTCCGACATGAAGCTGTCGTTGTCAATCATCATCTGTTCACTCATCTCGTCAACCCCATTCCCACCAGCCTCTTTCGGCTTATCCGCAATAATCTCCACCTTCACAATCTTCGAATCCGCCTTCGTAGAATCTTTAACCTCGGGCTCAGGAGCACTTTCAACTACCGGCTTTTCTAGTTCGGGTGTAGTTGTCTCTTGTTGCTCTTCTACTGGTTTCGGTTTCTCTTCAATCACCGATGGAAGCTCCTCCTTTTTCTCATCCAATTTCGCTTTCTCTTCTTTTGTTTCAGTCGAGCTGTTGTCAACATCGATTATTTGTTCAGCACTCAACGTCTTTTCCTCCGAATTTAATGTTTCGCTAACATTGTCATTGGACGAAACGTTATTTTTCTCTGGCACTAATTTAATTTCTTTTTCCGTATTCGTCTCACTGTTGACTTTCTGTGGCGTCTCGTCGACAGTTATGTTGGTGGTGACATTTAGCTCCGTTTCAAAACTCGTGTTCAACACCACCTTCTTCTCTTTAATAGCTAAAATGTTGCATAAGGCTGCCAAATACTTCCGCGGGAACAAAGCGTTCATGTACGCTACGCGCTCATCACTGAACTCAATTGTCTTTGTACTTTTAAAGTCAAAGCCAAACGGCTGGCAAATCCCCGTACATTTCAAGGTTTCCCTAAGGAACACCTGGCGCACTAAACTGACTAACTTGTCTGAACTACAACTAATCAACTCGTACACTTCGTTATAAAGCGTCTCACTGCAATTATCACATACGATTATATGGCTGGGGGAGCAACACCGTTTGTACGTTTTGTCTGTCGACGTGTCGTTGTGTTCACAGGACACATTCTTAGGAACTTCCGTTTTGACTAACGCTTGCGCGGCTTTCTTCATTATTGACATGACTGCGTCTCGCGCTGACCCGAACAGGTTCTTAGAAGTTTCCGTCTCGGCAACAGGGACGTCCGGCACGTCAATTATCTCATCTTCCTCATCTTCATCTATATGAGCCGAATGTTGCGAATTCTCCTTCTCCAACACTTCGAACTCTGACGTCCCGTAAACTTTGAAGAGCGAAATTGGACAATAGTGTTCTGAGCCGTGGTGAGACAGCATCTCCACTTTAATAAACTTCCCGAACAAATGCGGGAACAAATCGAAACTCTGCACGTCTCTCATATCTTTGGCTGTGAACTGACCGACGCTGGCCCATTCCCGTGTCGGGAACCGATCGCTGAAGTACACAGCGATGTCTTTGGGTGTCGAGGAGAACAACTCGAAATTGGCGATCTCGATCTTCTGCGCTTGGACAGCCTCGCACAACTCCACCACGAACCAAATGCGGCTGTTGCACGTGTTCAGCATGTACTCGTCCCGGTTGGGCGACAGAATCGAGCTCGCCGACCCCGACTCGGGGTTCACGGCGACCACCTTCGCACCGCAAGCGAGCGACGCGTAGTTTTTTGACCGTAATTTGGTATTTTTACTGCTAAAATTTGTATTACTATGACTAGGTTGACTGGAGTGGTTGAGAACTGTGTCCTTCTTCTCAGCTTCGGCGAGTTGTTTCTGCGCCCACTCCGAGAACGAGGGTATGTCTTCTTGTGGGGTTGCTGGCTCGACTGGAATGTTTTCAGTTTCGGTTTCCTTTTGCTCTTCCGTTTGAGATTCTGTCGTTTCCTCTATTACCGCTGGAGCGGGTTGAAATGCATCATTGGTTAGCCGTGTCTCGTGCATGGGCTTGGCTTTGACAACGAGCCGCGGTTCTGTGGTTTCCTTTTGGACGTCTTCTTTGGCCGCATTGTCGTCGTCCAAAGCGTCGCTATCTATAATAGTGAATGTCTTTGTATCATTGTGTTGTTCTGAATCGTTGACGAATAGCAATTCGTCTGGAGTTTTCAATTCCAATTTGGCAGTCTCTGCTAGAGATATGTGTATTGGAGGCTGTCCGGTGTCAGGTAACCTGGAACAATGAAAATCGGAAAATAAGACACTCACTCTCTCACTTTGATTGGGGCACGTTCTTTACACAATACTTATGTAATGAACATTAGAGGATCAAACAATAAAGAGCGGAACTGGCAATAAATCATTCGTTAGTAATAAAATATTAATGAGGAGTCCGTAAGGCTGTGTTCAGTTAACGTTTATAGCTCGCGTGAATGACGGACGGTCTCGTAACAGCGTCGCGACTGTGGGAGCGTTGTGGCCGTTTCGTGAATGGCTTACATTACGCGGGACCATTCGTATTGATTCAGTGGAGACGCCCTCATCGCCGCCAATTGAGGCAATCAGTGCAAATGGTCGAGCGTCAAGCTTTTATGAGCTTCATAGCAACTGGCTTGACTTTATAAGCCCAATGAACGATATTGCAAACAGAGTAGTAAAATTTGTATTGGGAATTTATAAAATTATTTTGGGTTGGGTATCAAATTATAAATTTTTGTACAAAAAGTAAACGTATGAAAAAATGGCGAATAAACATTTATTACTTACCTACCTAAGTAAAATTACTGACGCATTGGGTAATACAATATTTTATTGATATTGCAACACGCACACCTTGGCTTAGAGTTATTTGATACTACCAGTGTGTTTCCGCTGTTTCGCTCGCGTTAATGTTGATCTGTTTATCCTTTTGGAATAGTACTTTTATTTCTTCAGAAAAATCGTAAAGATATTGATCGATTGATTACTATCATTAATTCATTAAAATTTATTTAAAATGTAATTGAAATTGACAATTTTACTACGTAGATACAATTGAAAACAGACCGGGTAATTTGTAATAACCGATCGAAAATATCGACGTAAAACATTGTTACGAATATACATGAATATACATGAATGCATTAATGTATTGGAAAACACCATTGTTTTCTTTAAAAAAAATATATGCATTGTTTGCGTCCAGAGCTTATTAATTAACTAAATCAAATGAGAATGATTTCCATTTAAATAAACCTTTAAGTGTAAGTCTCGACTGTTGGCTACATAGTCCGGGTGTCGCGGCACACGTTCAGACTCCAAGTTAGTAGACGATAAAGCGAATTTCTAAGAACCGGACTGGACGCCAGGAATGCCGGTGTTGCCTGCTTGCAATATTTCAAAGTAAATTATGATACTATTCGACATTGCATATTTATATTGATTGATATTTCTCAAATTACAAATAGATTATATTCACATTCCAACATTGACAAAATAGGCTCGCTATCAACTAAAGCGATGCGACGCGCGATAAACGTGTCATATTCTATCATTCATACTCAACAATCTTCATCTAATCCTTACACAATCACGTCTACAAAACGTTTATTTGACGCATATTAATATTAATATGTGTGATGTAATCATCAGGAAATAAATTAGCTACTAAACATTAAGAAGACACAATTTTAATGTTAATCTACAACGGTAAACTGGTTTGGAATCACGTAAAAAAATACAAAAGGGACGCTTTTATAGAAAATCACTTTTCTAGAAGTGTCCATTTTCTTATGTTTTTATCTTTTTGACCTTAGATGCAAATATCGAGTAATTTGTCCTTAAGGAGCGTGGGGTGATGATGATATTGGGGGTATCACCCCCTATTACAGTTGAACACAAATCAAAGACCTATAAAACTCCTCTTAGACGGTAATACCCTACAGTTGAACGTAAACCCATTAGCATCCCTCCTACACGGTAACATTTTCCCATTCCCATTGTTCGACAAATCGCTTACGTGTAGAATATCTTGGTGAGTCCTTGGTGGCCACCGTACGACAGCAGTTGACAGATGAGCAGCGCCGCAAGCAGCGCCCGCGGCGGCGACATCCGGCACGCGCCGCCGCCGCATTGGCGACGCGCCGCAACACCTATCCCGACACAACCGGGGCCCCGCGATCGCTAGCGCCGACTGAGTGAGCACACCAACGCTTCGCTATCAACAGCGCGTGCGCAACTCGGCTAGCTAGTCTTAACGAACGCGCAACACGAACGAGCCAGAGACTTGCCGATAACGCTTTAACTCTTCTTTCTGTATGGGCAAGCTTTACGCACAATTTTATTTAATCACTTTTCTTGGCACAATAACATCTGTTGTCACTTTGACTTTATACACTTTTGGTATGAGCTTGGATACACTTTTGTTACACTGAAGTAGTAGTACACTGTCTGTATCCAATGAGATGTGTTTCTCGCCAAATCTAGGTTTTGAAAGGGATATAAGCTATCGGCTTCGCGCTTTCCAATTAGCAAATGACGTCCACCTTGTTTGTGGAATAGACTAGACTGTAAAAGACACGTAATACTTCCAAATAATATATGCAACCAAATTAAATATAATGAGCCTTCATAGCTAATTTTAGCACCGATCTGTTGACATTCTAGTCAACAGAAACAATTTGCTAATTAGCACTACATTAACCATCAGTAATATCGTAAGTAATATTGATAAAATGTCGTCCGTTTATCCGCTAATTGGAGAGCGTCGTTTGTTGCTAAATGGGCAATGACTTCAGCACTTAGTGCCAATTGGAGCCGGGAGGCGGCAGACGATACAATTCGATTGTGACAAGAATTCCACAACAAAGACTTGGTTAACTAATAAGCCAGCCAATTAAATCCTACCTAACATGGTAACATACCTTGAATTTAGAATTCTAGGTATGAGCAGATTATTAAATTATAACAACGATATAATCGACTACGGGAACTCGACCCAAATTGACGAGTGAACGTCTGTCAACTGTTAGCTACCTTAAAGCGTAGATTCAATAAGTTACATCCATAGAAAATACCCGTATGGTCTATCTAATTGTACGTTAACAAAAAGATATTTATGATAGATTCTTCCAAAAGCCATACAGATAAAACAAAAGTCTGGATATTTTTTTTTTTATATCCGTCTACATCACATACATTGACCTGACTCCGAGGTAATAGCTTAAGCACTTATGTTACGGATATCAGAATCAACAGTGGTATTCCAAATATATGCTTAGGGGCCATCCATAAACTACGTCACACGAATTGCATGATTTTTTTACCCTCTCCCCCCGTCCTTGTCACATCTGGTCACATTTGTGAACCGCCCCCTACCTAATGTATCATTAAATTTTTTGCAATTTTACATCAAAAAATTGCAAATTATTATGATATAAGTATTAGATTTTAAAATGTGATGTCACAAAAAAAACTTAGGACCCCTCCCACCCCTTGTCACACTTCCTAGACCCCCTGCCTCCCCATTTACGTGTGATGTAATGGATGGCCCCTTAAATATTGGATATTAACATTCAGACACAGAACAAACACAAGTATTCATCAAACACGTATGTTTATCCAGTGTGGGAGTCGAACCGACAATTCTTAGAGCATGGGGCAGGATCACTACCGAATGCGCCATAAAGCCAGTCAAAAGATATCATATCTTGCAATAAAATTTTACGTTTTCGTTGGTTGAGCGTACCCTCTTTTTACTTTGTCATATGATCTATGGATAAATGACACTATACTGGGCCACCTAATATCTAAACCGCGGTTGCCCAACCTCGGTAACCAACCGTAGCGACCACCGACCGCGGAACATTTTGGCGACCAGTACTCTAATACAAGTTAATCTAGTTTTAAGCTGCAATCTGGCGCAACCGAATTCCATGTACAATGGACATTTATCGCCACATTGATTCTAAAGATATTTAGTTAATAATCTAAAGCTGTCTCTCTCACTAGTGCCGCAGAGTGTCAGCGATCAGCGTTATGAGTTACGACATCACTGTATAAGCTGAGTGGTGACCATTTCAGTTGCATGCTTACTATTGTAAAGTGTATAACGTGTTATATATGTTTATACATACGCTCAGAATAAAACAAATGATTTTCTTTATTTATTTCAAACTGACCCGGCGCACTTCGTAATGCCCCTGTTCTCGGATTTTTTTTTTTTTTTTCATGCAATTTTTTTTTTTTTCATAAGAACTTCACCTGATAATAACAAACACAACTAAAAAGAATTAGCGAAATCGGTTCAGCTGTTCTCGAGATTTGAGCTTAGCAACACATTCAGCGATTCATTTTTATATTATAGAAGATAGACTAGCTGACCCGACAGCGGTTGATCTGTCAATTTATACAAGCCTCAAATGCAAGAGAGTCTCTCTTTCATTTAAAAATATTATCTCCTATTTTAGACTCTACTAGTGGATTTAACAGACATTTTTCTCACAAAAACATTCTCCTACCAATAAAGATAGCGACAAAAAAAGAATTCAAATTCTCATTATTTTTCGTCAAACAAATCATAATTATCCAATTGGGTGTAGTCGTTCAGAAGTTATGCGCTTTAGTTTTACTTCAATTATGGCGATAGATTCTATCATTAAAATATACCAAACATCGAAGTGGTTTGAACATTATTCTAGTAAGTTCTTAAAACACCGTTGGGTGAATTTTAATTAGAACACTCAAAATATTTAGCACTAATAGGTATCTATCACCAGAAAAACAAGCTTCTCGAAACACTATTATTGCGACGTGTTATTTGTTAAACCCCTTATCTGAGGAAAACATAAATATTCTTAAATAAATTAACATCGACATTTTAACAAATGAACGAACATCTAAAAAAACTTTAGGATATATTATGTTATGTCTAATTTAAAATCAATATAATTAAAACATACCTACTAGGTACAAAATTAAATTAGAAACCAAAAATATCAAAACATAGAATAATTAATTTAACTTAATTATTTCAGATATTTACAATTTTACCTATTTTTCTCTGCCTATCGATAAAATAAAAGAAGAGTCCAATATCTATTTGTAAACGAGTTTACACCGTACAAGCATATTATGTATAAGACTTTAAAATAAATTTTCATAATTTTCAATTTTAAACAGACAGCAACTAATTTACTAATTCACTACAGATGCAATGACCTAAGTTGTGCACTATAAGATTCGGTGTGCAGCTAGTCTTTTAATTTATCCTACTACTACCTAGGTATAATAAATGCGATAGTTTGCGAAAAACAACAAAGACTTATACATCCTACGGATATTGATATTCTTTAAATTAATGTAATCAAACTTTACATTATTATAGCATCAGAATAACACGCAGGCAATAATTTTTCTACCTATCGATACATTCAAGCGGACGAAGCCGCAGGCAAAAACTAGTTATTTATAGTTGACACAAACTGTTCAGAAAGTAGTCTCGCATACGCCTAGCTTTGGACTAGTGTTGCATTTATAGTGGATCCTGAAAAGCAGGAAGAATATCGATAGGGCCCACCCACAGAACAGGTACTTATTACACATATCGTCAGTGGTCTGGTCACTACCGGAAATATCACCATTATCAAGACTCTAATACTGAATAAATTATAGTAAAGTAACACAGATTAGTAAAAAAAGATGGACTCCGCGGCACTAACTAGAAGTTTAGGCGTCTGCGGAGCTCCAACTTGACACGCAACTTACTTCGCATATTGACCTAAGCGCTCCAAAGGCGTTCAAGGAGGGCTTCACGCTGTAGTATGACAGCGCGGAGTCCTTCTTTTTTTACTAGTCCGTGTAAAGTACAAACCAATTTACTATAGGTATTCATATGTAACCGTATTCCTTGCCTATCATGTTGTAAAAGGCGACTAACTGGGTATTAAGTATTAGATTTGTAATTATACCGGCAACGAGCTAGCCACTAATTACTGCTTTTTCACAATGTTCAATCCCAAATTAGTCAAATTAATTTGAAATTTTGACAGAAGTTTTTTAAATAAAAAAGACCTACTGTACCTTAGATTTATCCTAGATCACCGGCGTAAGTACATTTTTAAGATTCCAATAGCGTCGATACCCAATGCTATTTTAGCAACACTAGGACAGAATACGCACGACAGCGGACCGGTCATGCGAAGGCGACCGGTCCCAGGAGTCGGGACCGCGCCCCGTCCAGATTCCTGCGCCGGCGCAGCGTGCCCGGCGCGCCGGGCTGGTTACGTCAACGCACCACCGCGATAACACACGCTTGCGTAATTAGCAAAAATACTAACTTCTCATATGACACGGTCCTAAACCACCTCACTTTTTGGACATTCATAATTATCTTCATAAGACAGGCTTAGACAGGCCCGTTGGTTGAGTGGTCAGAGACCCTTGCCACAAAACCAAGGGTCTGCGTTAAAGCACCTGCCCACCCACCAGTAAGGGTTAAAGCACCTGCTACTTCTTGGACTTGGTCACCCCTTCGGGGAATATGAGCACGAATGTATTCATGTTCTCGAGGTGAACTGGGGTGGAGTATTTAAGGACGACATATAACAGTGTAGGCGACGAGCTAGCCACTTGTCACTACTTTTTCACAATTTTTCTCTAACCCGGCTCAGTTATATTTTCTAAATGTAAAGTCAAACGTTTAGAAGTGGATAGCTTGATGACGGCTGACCGGGACGTATGGAAGAAGAAGACATGCTGCGCCGACCCCAGATGAACGGGGAGGAGGGCAAGAGGATGATAAAAGTCAAACGTTTAATTCAGCCAAAGTACGCAAACAAGTCTGAAATCACAGGGAAAATCGAATAGTCACGATGATTGAATGACGTGCGAGCTGTTCACACGAGGACAATGGGCTGATATTTATTGACTACCTGAATGAATATACATAGAAATATGTAAGTATATAACTTGTGTACTAACGTTTTCATTAAATTTTTTATGTCAACTTAAAATAATTCTAAAGTCGGTTATCACGACAGCCAAACATTTAATACAATTTAAAATTTAATTATAATAAAAAGGAACAATGTTTTTATATTAATGGACTTCTGAGACCACGTTCTGTTCGATAGCTTAATTGAGATCTATAAAGATTTAAAAATATTCTTCAGACAAATCGTAATACAGTAGATTTCCCGCTTAGTTTGATATATTTCTAATAGGTTTGCTATCTTTAAAAAATCTTTGAATCGCTTCTATAACTTTAAAACATATCTCACGATCAAATATTTTCACCAGAAATCGTATCGTAAGTGCTAACATAACTCTTGTGTTAATGTCACCCAAATAAATATTAGCAATTTCTTGACTTCAGTGTAGCTAATTAGTAGCATCAGCTATGACAAACTAATACACTTTACGACAACTTTATCGAGATTCTAATATATAATATAATAAGCCCGAACTCGCGATTCGAGAGGGAGCCTCTTACATTCACCACCAATAAATTCAATACACAATAGTGAAATTGAATAAACGACATACCAGGAAGAAAACCATGCGCAGTGTTATATCAGATGTAGCATCATGCAACCTTGGCTATCGCGCGTACCATCACAGATAACACCCAGATGTGGAACTTCCCATAAAGCTATGGGAACCAGAAACAATTACGTGCGCAAGAGTCGGGACGAATCGGTTACGTCACGTGCTAGGAGCGTCCGAAAAGGCTGTGTGCTTTAACACGTTGCAATAAGTATCAAATTTGCAATACACTGCAGTTTGACCCTAAACTAGTGAAAACCAGCCGGGGTTGCAATAACGACCACACACACGTCGAGATACGAGACTAACATCTAGATTACAACTTTTACAACTAGGAGGTAAGCGATAGAGAAAATTACGTTCTCCTATTTTCGCTATAAAGTTTATGCGCCTCTATGAATCGTTCAATAACACATGACAATCAATAATAAATAATAAAGTTTACATCTTCCACTTCTACGAGTATTATAATATGTGAAAGTTTGCGTTATAATCTTGATTTGGTATTGTTGGTTATTTTCGCCATAAAACTTTTAAACAGCGTTTCATCCCGAATAATGGATATACGGCCTAAGTTAGTACGGGTAGCAACTATGTCGGCGGCAATTCCTTATTAGATTAAACTTAAGTAAGTAGTGACTAGAACTGTTAGATGGTCACCATTTCATCCCTTTAAAAACTCGGTAATACAGACTCCATCAAATGACCTAGATCTAGGGCACACTTCTGAGAATCTAGTATGATATATACATGATGTCACTTATTTACCGCGCAAATTGACTTAATGAAGTCTATTAAAAACCACCCATAACGAAAAACTATAAACAAAATATTAATCCCACCGCAGTTTTCTACATCAATATAAAGAGTAAACAACTCTAGGATGCAACTGCCACATGCGTAAGTTCGTCGGCGTAAATTATAACTTTAATTTTTTTTTTTCGCAATTTCCTGAGCTGATAATTTTCTGAGCACAATAAACTGGGCTTATCTAACCCAGCCCAGTTTATTGTGTTTATTGTGCTTTAGTTTTATTTTTTATTTTTGGCTGTATTTGGTTGAGAGGGCCTGCTGCCCCTCTGACTCTGCCTACCTCTTCGGGGATTATGGGCGTGATGTTATGTATGTATGTATGTATTATGTGTTTTGATGTTCTGCTGCCGACTACACGTAATTACGTCAGCAGTTCGACCCAGGCCGGCCATTATCAACATCGTATTCATAACTGACTATGAAGCAGTCCTTGGCCCATATGGAGACAAGAGAGTGAATGATGCTGGTAAGCAAATCTTGGAAGTATGTTTGGAACGGAACCTCCTTGTGGCAAACACTATTTTCCGTCATAAGGATATTCACACGTATAGATTGATTTGATTTTAGTCGATAGCCGCCTCCGCAATAGTATATTGGATACAAGAGCCTACAGAGGCCCTACTCTTGAAACAGACCACTACCTGGTAGTTTGCCGGTTTGCTGGGCTTTTCAAGAAGTGGAGGCACTGGCGAGTGCGTACTCCATGCGGAGGCACTGAAAGGATAAGGAATGAAAAACTGGAAGATGAAAGTGTAAGGAGTGTGTATGTAGGCTTAGTCAATGAAAGACTTGCGAATGCGAGTCTTTCTGGCTTAGATGTTGATGATTGCTGGAACATTTTGAAAGAGAGCATGGTGGACAGTGCAAAAGAGGCATGTGGATGCGCAAGGAGACGTAGAACAATGAAAGGTGACGCATGGTGGGATGAGGAGGTCAAAGCCTCCGTAGCGAGAAAGAAGAAGGCCTGGCTCGATTATGTCTCATCTTTGCAAATGGATGAAAGTATGCTTGAGATGAAGAAAGAAATATACCGTTATTGCAAGAGTGAAACCAAAGCTTTAGTGAAAGAGAAGCGTGAAAGAGTAGCTATGAATGAAGAAAGGAGACTGACGAATAGTTTCGAGGCTAATTCCAAGCTCTTTTGGAGGGAGGTTAAGAGGTCTCGGGGATATTCGTCGGCATCCGGAATGAGTAAGATTAAATCTAAAGCTGGTGACATTCTTGCAAACCCGAACGAGGTGTTAGAACGGTGGAGTGAATATTTTGGAGAAATGTATGAGTATGTCTCTGATGTTGGCACTGAGAGTGAGGCTATGTCTGATTCTGTGGTGCCAGCGTCTGATGAAGACATCACTATGAATGAGATTGAATGGTCGATACGAAGTCTGAAAAGTGGAAAGGCCGCGGGAATAGACAAGGTATCTGCGGAGATGATCAAGCTAGGTGGCGCTAGCGTCCAGGACGCTTTCTGGTTCTTGTGCAATCTATGCTGGAGAAACGGAAAGGTCCCAATGGACTGGAGACGGGCAGTTATCGTGCCTCTGTACAAGGGTGCTGGGTCACGTATGGACTGTGCCAGCCATAGAGCCATCAGTTTGATCAGCTTAGCAGCAAAGGTGTATGGCAAGATTATTGAGAGGAGAATGAGGGTGAAATCTGATGGAATGTTGTGGGAGGCACAGGGAGGTTTCCGGAATGGTAGAGGATGCACGGATCAAGTTTTCTCTCTTCGCAACATCGTGGAGAAGCATCTGGCCAAAAGTCAGAGGGTTTTTTGCGGTTTTGTGGATATGGAGAAGGCCTTTGACAGGGTTGTACGAAAGGACCTTTGGGACATATTGCCGAGATATGGGATTGATGGAGCATTGCTTCGTGCTGCGCAGTCCACCTATGTGGGATGTACGGCATGCGTGCAAGTGGAGGGCAGCCTGTCACCCTGGTTTGACGTCAATATTGGTGTCAGACAAGGATGCGTGCTGTCTGCTCTGCTGTTTATCCTATATCTCGACCATTGTCTCCAGAGGATTAGATCTATGAATGTTGGAGTGCGTATGGGTGACCTGGTTGTGAACTGCCTGCTTTACGCGGACGATGCCGTACTTCTAGCAGAGTCGGCATCGGATCTGCAGCAACTAGTCACAACATTGGAAGATGATTGCAAGGAGAGAGGCTTACATTTGAATGCGAAGAAAACAAAGATTATGGTGTTTGAAAGAGATGAAACCAGAACGGATACAAGGATAACGGTTGACGATGTAGTGCTGGAACAGGTGAATGAAATTGTATATCTAGGATCTGCATTTAGTAGAGATGGAAGGTACTCCGCTGATATAGAAAGAGTGAATGCAGGGAATAGGGTGAATGGAGCGTTAGGAAAACTTTTAGGCAGCAAAATCTTAAGCCAGAAGGCCCAGCTCGCCATACACAATGCGGTGCTGATTCCTACGCTAACATATGGAAGCGAGAGTTGGGTATGGCAGAAAGAGCATGAAAGTAGAATAAACGCGGTCGAGATGCGTGCGCTGCGGAAAATCTGCGGTGTATCGCTCACAGACTGCGTTCGGAATGATGATGTAAGAAAGAGAGTTGGTCTGAAGGACAGCGTCGGAGTCAAGGTAAGAAGAGGCATGCTCCGGTGGTTCGGACATGTGGAAAGAATGGATGACGAAAGATTGACTAAACAGATATACAATGCGAATGTGGAAGGATGTAGGAGCCGCGGAAGGCCCAGGCTCACCTACCACGACCAGATTGGTCGTGTATTAAAAGAAGGTGATGTTAGGAGTCATAAAAATCGTAGAGCTTGTATGAAAAGGATTATGAATGTTGAAGAGGCGAGTGAGGTGTGTAAGGATCGTGCCATATGGCGTTCGGTTCTCTCTGCCTACCCCGCTAGGGAAGTGGCGTGAAGTTTAGTTAGTTAGTATTCATAACCCAAGGTTGCCAACTGTTGCCTAGCAATTTTGTCATTACATCAAACTTGACTTCTATACAGAAGACGCGTGCAGAAACTAATATTATACACACATACATACGCCCAAAATCTTCGTTATTTTGACTACTTTTAAGGCAAAGATAAAATTTACTTTGAGACAGAATTTTTCCAAGGTTACATTCTATAAGTGAAAATAATATCAAAAGTCCAAAAAAACTGCTTCAAAAACATATAGTTTCAATGATAACCACAAAAACAAATAAATAAGTTTAATTTAAAAAAAAACCGTAGAGCTTATATGAAAAGAATCATGCATGTTGAAGAAACAAGTGAGAAGCGTAAGGATCGTGCCATATGGCGTTCAGTTCTCTCCGCCTACCCCGCTAGGGAAGTGGCGTTAGTAATAGTAGTAATCTTAAAACAACACTTTAGTTTAATTAATAACCTGGCATTCAATTCCCATCAAGTATTAAATTTCATAATGCAACAACACCCTGACCCGCGTACAATGTGCTGTCATAACAAAGTGACATCAGCTAATAAACATATGGACGTCCTGACTCTCGTCATTCGCCGTAACGAGTATCGCGACAGACGGACAAATAGACAAACGTACCTGCAAGTGCAAATTGAGGCGAAAGCGACAATCGGTGAAAGCCGACACGAGTATGCTATCAGTACTGTCTCAATTCTCACTCGATTGAAATGCATTGTTTTCGGGATTTGCATAATGCTGCTATCCGGATTTCACTAGACAATATATCTGATAATCTATATTATAAACTTATTGAATATGGTTTATTCAAGTAGGTTTAAACCTGGGTAATGCGATTGTTGGAAGTACAGGCCAGCTTTGCCTGCGTGGAATACGGTCTGCTGCAAATTCTATTATAATCTGGATATATCCGGATAAAATGTTTATTGATCCGGGATCAATCAACATTTTCAGGGAAATAAGTAACCTATATTATCGTACCTTAGGGTTCAAATTAAAAAATGAGAAGCGCCCCAAATTACATATATGAAAACATTTAAATATCGTTTGCATCTCTATTGTAATCTTACCTCATCAATTTAATGCTAAGAAATAGATATCGACATTGAAAACTCTCAAGAGCAAATCCGATGAAATAAGATAAACAGATGTCTAATCGGGTCAATTTCTTCGGACAGCCATTAAATTATACGATCTATGTCAAAATCCATAAACGGCCATCGTCTGATTTACTATTGCGATAGTAAACGTTTAATAACTATGATAGCACCGATGTCGCCGATACGAGTAAACAGATCGGAGACGTCAAGGTATTTGTATAATTTCAGTATCCCAGACATTATCAAGCATGCTATTTATTAGCATAGCATGGATTCACTTTCGAATTCCAAGTCGAATGCTATGATGGAAATGTGCGCACGGAATTGGTATCGTTTTCGCTTGCATCTGGCGTGTCGAACAATTAACGGTTTCTATTAAAGATATGAATTATTACGTGTCGAGGTCGTCACCTCACTGGAATTGTATTACTTGTGGTAATATAATTTGTTTCAGAATAAAGTAATTGTATGTAGCAAGTGTAACTTTGATGATTGCCAATGAATATTGCAAGGACTTAATCAATTAAATTCTAAAAACCTTAGATTGGATTCTAAACGAAATGGTAATTTCATGCATACTTATCTCGTCACTTGTATTGGACTAACTAACTAACTAAACTTTATGCCACTTGCCTAACGGGGTAGGCAGAGAGAACCGATGGTATTTGGTCACGTGGTTTACCAAGATCCAATTTTTCATCTTAAAGGCACCAGAATCAACATCCCCACTATAATAAAAATCAAAATCGATAATGGACATCAAAACATTTTTTGGTTATAATAACCTAAACATCATTGCTCATAGGACTGCGCCTGCTCATAAGGGGATGGCAGGTGTAGTTTGTATGTTTATTTATGTTTGCATTTGCATAGTTTGTAGTTCGATCGATCAGTTGGATCCCTCCGAAGGTTTAAAGGTCAGGTCAGTGACCTGGCCTGCCCTATGTGTCGCGAACGGCTTAAGGGATCGACTCTACCGGCACAAGTTGGCCCGGGGCTGGCATTAACACCGTTGTACTGCTGCCAACCGATAAATATGGAATAATGTATGGGGCTACTTTAGATAGCCTCAAATAAAGATAGAAATTCAATGATACTTGTATAGTTTGTTCCTAATGTTTAAGCTTTATGCTTTAGACATTAGAAATAAACTCTTTAAGAAAAAAAAATATATAAATAGTTATGTGCCCAAAATTACGATAATTTCTAAATATAAAATAAATAAAGATAAACAAATATCCGACATCACATACATTGATCTGACTCTGAGGTAAGTAGCATAAGCACTTGTGTTACGGATATCAGAATCAACAGTGGTATTACAAATATATACTTAAATATATTAGATATTAACACGCAGACACAGAACAAACACAAGTATTCATCACACGAATGTTTGTCCTGAGTGGGGATGGAACCCACAACTCTTGGCGCATGGGGCAGGGTCACTACCGAATGCGCCATCGAGTCAGTCAAATATATCGATCATATATAAAATTAATTGAAAAGTTGTTACTCTTGTACGATTCATTAATTTAGCAACGTTTGCAAAAATTTTCATATGTTTTTTATAGTAATGATTTTGAATGAAAAATAAACAAAAATCTACAATTAATAAAAACCTCATGATGTTAATGTGCTATTTCATTACCTTACAAAATCTTACCTATACCTAGAGTTGTAGCATGATATCGAAAGAAACACTTATACAGTAATAGGTAGAAAGTAAAACTAACTATAAAGAAGAATGAAGAGTAAAAATGTAATTAACGCAGAGTCGCAATATTAATTATCTAGCTGTGAGGAAATCCTATATACTTTGTACATACATTTGTGCTTTCAAATTATCTTTCCGTCTATTTGCGCCAATTTAGTGTAGCCATCCGCGGAAGTTCTCATTAGATAACAATTATATAAATACAATTGTGCATTGTCTAATGACCGATGGGTAAATATTATCTATAATAATATAAACATGAATCGCTGAATGTGTTGCTAAGCTCAAATCTCGAAAACAACTGAACCGAATTCGCTAATTCTTTTTAGTTGTGTTTGTTATTATCAGGTGAAGGTTCTTATGACAGAAAACAATTAAAAAGTTGCACGAAAAAAAAAATGGGTATTGGTAATCCGAGAACGGGGCGTTACGAAGTGCGCCGGATCAGCTAGTTGGTAATAAAGATGCGGTTGTTCGCAATTTGGTCATACGCTTATATCTATCTCTTTCTCTGCTCTCTATACCTAGTAATTCTAACCTAGTAACAAGAATAACGTCAAAACATATGTCTGTCATGATATATCTAGCGTTATGTCCCGTGTATTCGGAGTCCAATTTTCAAGTGTGATCAACATTATCAGAGAATTGCTGACCTTGGTTAACATTCAAGCGGCATATAACCTTCGTAATCCATACGAGGGAAGACATGCAGATTGGACCATAGTTACGCATCTATATTTATTTGTATGTGCTAGTCTTCCTTTCCGTCAAGCTACTGATACAAATACCATCTAAAGATAAAAAATAATGCAGGTACTTGCTCGTGTTTGACTCAACATTCCTCGCTTGTCACCCATTAAGGCCGTTAACGCGGACATTATCACTAACGCCTATTATCCCAAACAGATCAAGGAATAACGATTCCAAATAGGCTCCAATGAAAAAGGCAACTTTCACACCAGTCCGGGCAGCGGAGCTCGAGATAATGGCGCGGTTCATAATAAGTTCTTTACAAGGGACAGACGGCTTTCTACCCTGGTGGAGCAACGGCCGTGGAGGCGGGCAGGTTCGCAGACACAAGGTTGCCGAGATGTCGGGCCGTTGTCGCGCGCTCCTCGCAAGTACGAATACATCTCACTCCTGACTAATGCGAAATATTATTGAATTTGTTTGAGAAAGAAGAATAAAAGTCATTTCAGAAGGCCATCTTCAGGGTGGTTGTGACGCGCATGAATAGGCTCAACCAGGTCCGCGGTACCGACTATTCAAGGTAACTAATAGAGTATATACTTCGTTCGTTCTTTTAAAATAAATGCGAAACCTTGGATGGGTAGATACTTGTTAATCATCGCGCCAGAACATCTAAACAGATCTTAATGTGTGGTAGAGGGATAGAGTATATGCTGGAATAGCACATATGCTACTTTTATCCAGTTTTTTGTATTTATTTTTTTGCTAGAGGTAGCCCTCCGTATTCCTGTTCAAACTCAAACTCAAAATATCTTTATTTACGTAGGCCTCAAAAAAGCACTTGTAAATCGTCAAATAATAGATACAAAATAGAACTATTTGATTCTACCACTGGTTCGGAATGTCGCATCTACCGAGAAGAAACCGGCAAGAAACTCGGTAGTTACTCTTTTCAATGCCAGATTATAGAATATTTATACCAAGTCATACAGTTAATGTTCGTTAAAGATTCAGCCGAGTATAATGTTCTCGGGAATAGCAGAGCAGGATATGTCCGACTTGTACGAACCAAAGCCCCATGGTAGCCCGTGGCACCATCGCACGGCGCTTAACTACTATTGTAACTACAGCTGTTCCCCTTGATAGATAAATCCCTCCTCCGGTCGTATGTGTTAGCCGTTTCACCAGGCCAAGATATGGGAAGACTAGTATGCACCTGTGTTCGGGCATACATTTGCGCATCTTAATATTTCCTGTGAATTGGACCGTTGCAAAATAATGGACTCGCCATGGGAGCCTGAGACACTACCGGTAACTCAACTACTGTCGCAAGTACATGTGTTAGCCCTGACTCCGCTCGGCGACCCGCTGCACGGTGGTTGCCCTGCTCGGCTGTACGCACGCCGTCATTAGCGCAGCCACTCGGGCATCTCGACTAGCGATGCCACTTGCCAGGTGTCCCAATTTGCGTGGGACGTCCCGCTTTAGAAAGCTAACAATACGTCCTAAAAGGACAGTTGAAATACCAATCGATTTACCCTCGATCGGGAAGTGACTAAGGGGATAAGTGAGAATGATCCTCATTTCTCACTTACTGCCTGAATAAGGGGAGTCGTATTTTTTACTAAAATTTAAGAGGAAAAACGAATCACCTGTTATTTCTTTATATTCATGTTATTATGCTGTCTCGATTTGGAAGCCACAGTCCCGATTTTTTTTTCATCTGTCCCGTTTAACCAATGGAACCTGGCAACACTAACCGCGACTCGCGGTTGGAGCGTCGCGAAAACGTGTAATCTGCACGACTTTTTCATTAGAGTCGCTGCCGAGTCTCGCTGACCCAATTCCAGGCTGGCATTCCGGTAACATCGCGTATAAATAAATAATTTGTAACCAGAGCGGGGCTCAAGGTCCAGCCGACCTGGACGGTTGTCAATACCACGTCAACACTGGACGGGACTTAGTACTACAAAAACACAGACCTGACAACCTAATGGATACACTAGCCGGGCGACAGAACAAAATACAATGTTAATTAATTCCCTAATTTATGCGAACGGATAAGGATTGCAGCTCATTACTATCAATCCTCTTAAAAGCAAAATATTCTTAAAATAGATACTCCGCTCATCGACTTAAGGATACACGGAAAAATCGTTGACTCATAACAAAATAAACAATTAGATAATGCGATGTTTGAAAAAAGCTAAGATGTTGTACTAAAGAAATTTTCCCTAAATATACAACATAATGGATAAGTGGATTTGCACTATCCACTATGTGAAACCATCGCAAGGCCCTCAACGCAACAACGGGAGAGATCGAATTCCAATGTCAATCAATGTCTACGTTACACCGATGTTTCTAGAAAATGTATACTGTCATCAGCATTGTAAATTAACTGGTCTTATCTGCTGCTAATCTCTAGGATAAATGTTATTATTCATTTAAAAGATTTCTAAGTAAATAATATGTTGTTATTTGTCTTATGATTACAAATTTTAACGTCAAACTTATTAACAGAAACTGATCATAGAAATATACAATGAGGTAAATTTCTAAATCCGAATGGTGTATGAAAATACCGGACTTATTGAGCAAGATCAATAGTGAATATGCAAATTAGATGGTTACTGAGCCTTGTTAGCACGCGGTGACAACATTTGAAGAACAAAACTTAATCAATGCAATGCAATCGAAATTTCTGTCTGCATTGCAGCACACCTTACGCCAGCGACCTCTAATTGCAGATCTCGCCATCTCACTCAAACCGCGAAACGTCTGAAAGGGACAAAAGTGAAGTCTTGGAACAGGTTCAGATTAGAACGGTTCAGGAGGTAGAAACCCACATAACGCCTACTGTTGGGCAAATATGGTGCCGCCGTGGGCGAAATTTAATGAACCACCGCCGATAGTGACAGAGTGCAATAATGCAGTATTTACTGTCCATTGTTTAGGGAGCCTGTGGTGCAACCGAGACGGCCGGGGCAGATGAGGCGGCCGCTTTGAAGCGAAATGCGATCCGAATTAGAAACGCGGGTTCGCACCGCAAATAGTAAGCGACGGAATGTACTTCTTCATTGATGCGGATTGTACAAATGCATAGGACTGTTCGCGCGTTGTCTTGGGTCAAATCAGGCGCATCCCAAAGCAACAATATATCAACGCGCACGCGCCTTGGAGCATATGCGCATCTAACTGCGTATACCAGTAGCACATTGTACTAACCAGACCTTATAGTATGATTTATAATTGCAATAAACACTCAATATTCAGGGAACGAACGTCAGCGAACTAAATATAGATACTATTAAAGAGAAGCATTAAGCTTATCGCCATTACTTCGCTAATGATCATTAGAGCGTTAACAATGACCGAGTACTACATAATGAATCTGTTATTAGTGCTGTAATTATTTAAAGTCAGTACACACACACAACTGTTCATAATATTACCACCGCACTCATACTCCGCGCCACTTTTGATGATAAATATTGAGGAATTTGTCAAGGAAAATATATTATCACGAAATCTCGTATTTAACACAACAATGCAAGAAAGATATTTGAAAATCAATACGCACACACACACACACACGCTTCAATGACCATATGATAAACTAAAATACTGATTTTACCACGACCATCAAAGAGATACAGAACAGAGTTTTCCAAAATATATCGCCACGGTATCTCAGATAGCAGTCGTAGTTTACTAGGCAATCGGCGGCTAGGCGGTTTCAGCGAATACGTTGTACAACTACTTTCGCTCAGAGATCTCGGCCCGACCGACGTTAACAGTGGCAAAACTGTCAAATAAGTACCACCGTGTGTTGGTAGGAAAAACTTAAATAGAAACGCAGGTGTTCGCTATACTCCATGAAATCTATTTAGAACTTTCAATTCTTTGGATTATTAATTGATGGATTTAACACTAACGACATAAAGCTGATTTATTAGATACGATTCAATATAACAAGAAAAAAAGTATATTAGGTGATATATTATTTTCCTATTGATGTTTTTTTTACTATCTTTTGGCACATCAGGAAAACTACTTTCATTGAAACAAAAGTTGCTACATTTCGTCAATGTAACAAAAATTCATCGTAATAACTAAGCAAATATTTGTCCTTGGTTATGGACTTCTATAGTCAGCATATACTGCACCAAATAATTTGAACCCAAATGGCACTAACCGAACCGTGCACAAATAAATAAATAAATATCCGACTACATCACATATATTGATCTGACTCCGAGGTAAGTAGCTTACGCACGGTTACGAATATCAGAAACCACAGTGGTATTACAAATATATACTCTAATATTGGATATTAACACTCAGACACAGAACAAACACAAGTATTCATCATACGAATGTTGGTCCTGGGTGGGGATCGAACCCACAACTCTTGGCACATGAGGCAGGGTCACTACCGAATGCGCCATCGAGCCAGTGACAAATAATCGCTGGATATAGTATTTTTTCTCGCGAAAACTGCTTCTCATTACGAAAGGAAAAAAAATGGGGGAATTAAATAATTATGTTGCTAAAATCATTGGCTTATTAAAAAGCAAAAAAAAATCCAAAAATCGACTAAGTCAAGGCTCCAGTCACATTTAAGGCCAGTGCGAGTTTCGAATCGCACCGTGGGCGAAGATTCGTAAATCTCGTCAGTCTTAAACCGCTCTAGTTTAGACGCCAACATGCGCCCGCGCAACAACGAGCATGAATGAAACATTGACCCAGATGACGCGTCGTAATCGACGTGAGAATCGAACGTGTGAGAATTTATGCTTTTTGCTGACGCGGCATTTTGCAGCTTGTTAAATCCTAAGCTTGGTAGAGAAATGGTAGAAAAAAAAATGGATGCCCAAAAAATTTGATAGGAATTTTATATATATAAGATATGATGAACCCACATCTGCCTACTCCTTCGGGGATTATGGGCGTGATGCTATGTTATATTATGATGAACTGAAGATGAAATTGAATAACCGTAAATGTTATTGGTTCATTCTCTCTCAGTTACACGTTTTCGTTTTTGAACTCTCTTAGAATAGTCGTAAGTTATGTCCAAAATTGTAGACTAAGTATGTTTTGAGAGATAACTATAAGAATTTCCAAAATTATAGAATTTAAAGACTTGTAAAAAGGAATGTACCGAGAGTATATTTGACCTAAGTTCTTAAGCTTATCTACTAACCTAACCTTTATTCATATTAATATTGTGATTATAAATAATAATCTCGTAAGATAATAGGAAAGATAGTCCATTCGTTCAATGGTTTACAATATACATTTTACAAGAAGCCCTTTATGATAATTTTTGCTTTGAGGCCGCTTTCAAGCTATTGGAATCTAAAAAACAATTCTTTTTTATATAGAATCAGGTCTGCAATTCCCGAAGACTTAAGAGTTCATAATAATTTTGAATCATATTCAATATAATTCCCATACAACAGAAGTACTCATCCAATAATTTTGTAAATGACAAATAATATTTACATCTAGTTGCTGACACTTTTACACATGCCAAAAACTTAATAGGAACAAAACACACAATCAAGCTGGCCAAATCGATCACCATCCGAATACTATGACGTAATAGCAGACGGGACGCCCAATTTCACCTTAAGGGAGACGGGGGGAGGGAGGTCCACGTGGCCAGACATGACGCAGACCGCGGGGTAAAGGGCAACCCGCCAGGCGTTGCGTGATAATGGACGGCGAAAGAGCCAATTATACCGCCCAGAGAATCAGGGTTAAACGGTCGGAATGCTTCTGAGATAACTAATGATTACTGAGTCATGGTGAGTTGTTGCGCTGAGCAGTCGAAAAGTGAACTTAGAACGAAAGCTGTGTCAATGCGTCTGATAATCTTTTTATCAATTAGTAAAAGGTTGTCATCATATAACGGACATTTCCTTTAATATGGTTGAGTAAAGCGATAGCTATCGATGGAGAAGACGTTATTTGTTGACATCTTCTTGATAGAATCTCAATTCCGAACCTTTGAATTCCTTTTCAATACACACATATTTTTATTCACAAATGGCTCAGCTGTGAATTTCCTTCAGTCATTTAAAAACTACCCGCAGTTGCACAAAGCTCGTTTGACCCGGAATTCCGTTCGCTTGGCACAACGATGCAACCGGTCAAGGTGGGTCATCGCTGACGCTCAGTGACGTAGGCGCCACGCCTTTCGCAGTTACGTAACAACCTGCTGAGTTTCAAATTCGCATAGTGCGTAAAAGAGTATTTTATTAATAGCCGCAAGGTGACTGGTCGCGGTTGCCTCTGGCGATGCGGACGGAACTGTCAGATTCCTGACACGTTTGGTTGAGAGGTACACAAGCTTTTCTATCGTGTATCGGAATATAATTTCACGCCCGATTCCGTTGCGGGGTAGTAATTGTAGATGTATCCACAAAAAGGACTACAATCTAACTAACTAAAATTCACGCCACTTCCTTAACTGGGTAGGCGGAGAGAACGAAATATGACACGATCCTTTCACACCTCACTCGCCTCTTCAAAAATCTAGTTATCAAATAATCTACACATGACAGATTCCTCTATCATTATTTTTTTTTAATATCTCAAACTACAGCCCAAAATCCTACAACACTATATCTACACCATGCAAATACTCAAGACAAGTATGGTAATGAGCACACGACACCGATGACTAAGCTTCATTCATACATTGCGACATAAAAAAAAAAAGATATTTCAATCTTGACTCCGATGGCCATTAACGGCCACCAAGACCTATTTTTTGAGATATGCCTTACGTACAATCCTCTTGGTTTCGTCTGGCAAAAGGGTTGTTTTTTTTTTTTTGAGAGGACGTCGGAAGTTGGCCGAAGGCGGCCTTTACTATCGGGCTGGCGGGGGAGCGGGAAACTCTCACCCCTAGGTTATGTGGTACTGCGCCCCCAATAGTGATGGGGGGCCACCAAAGCCTGGTCTGACCTGGATCTGAGTTATGCGCGCGCTGGTCTACTAGGCCCGTGTACAGTTATAACGAGTTGGGCGAGGATACGCTCCGTTTAACGGTATAGGAGTAATACGACGTCGTAAAATTTGTATTAGAGAGCCCTTCGATAGAGGAAATTGGAAATTAGTGTTGAACAATTTCTATAGACAATAGGAATTAAATTGTTATGGACGAAAATGATTTGCAATCTGTCACGTTTTACTAACGTTTGATTGTTAGGAATCAATATTATAATATATACCTAGTACGAATTAATATATTAAAATATATTAACACAGATGAATTCTATAACATAACGCAAGTACAAATTACATATTAAAAGAAAGTTTTTTTATTACTTATAATTAATCAAGCTAATGAATCAACAATTAATACTTTCGGAGAATGCATTAGCGGTTAATAATTTTATAGCGTGAAATGTAAATAAATAAGTAATAGTGAAAGTCTAAATTTATATCTTTTTTGAGATTAAATCGCTGCTGCGACATTCAAGAATCGTTTCATCCTTAGAATGGACTCTTAGGACATAAGGAACCTAATTTCCAAATAAAGAATTATTTAAAGAATAATTTATTGAATTCCAGGGAGACAAAATAATACGACACAAAAATGTGTAAGGATCGTGCTATATGGCGTTCGGTTCTCTCTGCCTACCCCGCCAGGAGGGTGGCGTGAAGTTGTTCTTAGTTAGTTAAAAACCGCAAAAAAAAAACTAAAGTTATTAGCAAAAGCTCATAAACAAAATTAAAAGTAACCACAACATCGGCAATGAGTAGAAAATTACTTTTAACATTAGCAATGGCCTTGCAACATAGATAACAGTATTTACCTAATACACATTCGATGCTATTATCGCATACAGATGACCCTGGGGGCCATTACATGAACATTAACACGATGTGACTCAGGTGATGGCTGCTTCACTTAACAGTCGAGTGGTTACACCTCTGAATGAATGACCGGAAGGGTCAGCTGTACATTAACGAGTCGATGAACGAATGAATGCGATAAGTGCATCGCCTTATTTATATGTCTCACGCAGGTAGCAACGGCTTGTGAATATTTTCTATTTAGTATCGCGTCGTTCGCAGTTTCGTTTCCATTGCAGCTTTTTTTTACGATTGCGTATAAACGTTAGTTTAAAGTACGTCATACTCAACACATTGCACAAATGGTAGTGATACAAATAACAAATAAATATTCAATGTAACATCAGATTAATTAGTTCAAAGATTTGGTTTGTGAAACCAGAAACAGTGAAGGCACAGTTATGACCTAGACACTATACAAACTAATCAGTTCAATTTAGAGAAGTTTGCTATCAAATGGCCCATCTGTAACCCAAACTGTATTAGCTATAGTATCGGAAATCTTTATTAATATTTGTCTAGTAGTGTTTGGGTACAAGTTGATACAAACAAATCCATCCATCATAACATCATAATCTCTCGCATTTATAATATTAGCTAGATTAAGAAAGTGTTCTGTTTTTGGAGAGCAATCGTAAAGTGGCTCAAACAAATAAAACCATACTAACATTTCTGAATGATATAAGGTTCTTTAAACAAGTGGCTCAAATTGGTGCCATTACTAAGAGATATAACGAGGAATGTTACTCGACACCCAGACAGACTGTTATTATATCTAACTGTCGCGTACTATTCCGACAAGGTGCCGGTACTATGAACACTGACGTCATGTTAAACAGAAAATATAGCTATGTAAAAATAAATACTCATATCCCACAGTTGCTGCCCCTTTGACTCTGCTTACCCCTTCGGGGATTATGGGCGTGATGTTATGTATGTAAAACATTATGCATAAACGCGGGTAAAACCGCGTGCAGAGCTAGTTGTTTAATAAAACCTTTCCACGAAAACGCAGACGCGGACGCAGCTTGTATATTAAACATGTGGATTCACTCAGTAATGAATATTGCATAAGCAAAAACAAACGTTAGTTCTCAAAAATGGCAAAGAACGTCACATGGCACCCATATAGCCTGGTCGTTTCTAAGCACACGGTAGTGCGACCGACCAAGTAACAAAACACACCAGGTGACATTTCAACCTCTTCAGAGCATGTTATGACAAGCTCGATGGCGCATTCGGTAGTGACCCTGCCCCATGCGCCAAGAGTTGTGGGTTCGATCCCCACCTAGAACAAATATTCGTATGAAGAATACTTGTGTTTGTTCTGTGTCTGGGTGTTAATCTCCAATATATTTAAATATATATTTGTAATATCATTAAATATATGTTTCTGATATCCGTAATACAAGTGCTTAAGCTACTTACCTCGGAGTCAGATCAATGTATGTGATGTCGTCGGATATTTATTTATTTATAATCCGTAAAACATTCTCAGTACAACAAAGAGCCTCAGTTTTATTGGAATACTCAAACCTATAACCTTACACGTCAGTTAAAAAGAACCTTTATTAACGTTAACAATGTTATCAAAAGTTGTAAAATAATTTCGAAATAATACTTGATTATGATATCAATTGCCAGAATAAGCCATTAAGCCACCACCAAAAATTAGCGTGTGGAAATAAAATGATCGACACGTTAACCATGTTATCAAAATTTGTATAATTTCGAAAAAATACTTGATTATGATATCAATTGCCAGAATAAGCCATTAAGCCACCACCAAAAATTAGCGTGTGGAAATAAGACGATCGACAATCAACAGCACAGCGCTTCATATACTTTTGATCGCATAATGACTGGCCCGTTGGTCGAGTAGTCAGAGACCCTGGCCACGAAACCAAGGGTCAGAGGTTCGAATCCCGCTAGGGGCAAATGTTTTGTGTGATGAACATGGACATTTGTACACGAGTCATGAATGTTTATAAACGTATTTAAGTATGTCTATCCGTTCACCTAGTATCCATTGCACAAGCATAAGCTTAGTTTGGAACTAGGGAATTGGTGTGTTGGTCTAGAGAAAAATTCTCTAGACCAACACACCAATTATTTATACCTGCGTCACAGGAGAATTTAATCCATTGTGTACCTTTTTTTTTACGCGGGGAATGCATTAGGCACCTTCACGCCATCCGGGGGAGGACGACGTGGTGTGTGGGACTCCCAGAGCCCTCTGAAACGGAGGACCTCTCTCCGACCAAGATGGAGTAGCCGGGTTATAATTATACCCACTAAACCCCGCAGCATTCTTCATCACCAGAGTGGAGACGTTGTGAGATCCACAATTAAAGCCACCAGAGCATCATTGACGACGGCCTGCCCTAAGCGGCGGGCTCCTCTCGCCCCCCTCTAGAGGGGAGGCTGACAGGGATAGCCAGAGGTGCAAGACTATCCCTGCGCGGCGGAGTCCATTTTGTACCTACAACTTTTTTGGTAAAATCAAACTAAAAGGCAACACATAACTACCCAATATCTAAAATAGAACATAATATGTATTAGTTACGACTAATGCGAGGCGATGGGACGCGGTCCGATTGCAGAAGACAATGCATAGATTACATTCATTGCATCCTATCGGCGACTATGCCGGGGAACAATACGAATTATCATTGTCATATGCATGACATATGGGAAAATGTATGAGAGTCAATGAAGAAGAAAGATAACGTTAACCGTAATATCAATTGATGTAACCGCCAAACGGTCACTTTACAGGAGAGCCAAAAAACAAAATTACAAACACAAAAACGAACATAACTTTTTTGTTAGTTATCCGATTGCAATACTGTCGTCTATATATTATATAAACGACCGAAATTATGTATCGCCTGTCTGTCTGTTACACAAATACAAGAAATTACTTTTTATAACTGGATAATGAATAGAGGAATTTGTATGTAGGTATTTTAATACAGTTATAAATTTTAAGTTAACTCAACATTTTCTTTTAAAAAATTAGCATATCTTGTTGAAGATAACAATACGTTTTTCTACTTTCAAAAGTTGTTTGCAAAGAAACAAAGTAGTAACTCCAACTACATGTCTTAAATACCAAGGCTACCGCCTTCACATAATTACTATTCATAAAGACTTGGACGATTTAAAAAAAGTTATTTAACACATAATTTTTATATTCTAAGGGCTGATTTTTCAGCAGCCAGATAAATTATAACAATCGAATAAATCACAATCCGGATGATAGTAAGGCCATTGCTTGTTTCCTTAGTAAAATACCGTATGACATCCGCAAATTGGTGACTTTATACTTTATCAGTGGGTTAATTCTTATCTGACCATTAAAAAATCGGCCCTTAATTAATAATACACATACGTATAATGCCTGTAATCCACTGAGCTGGGTTAAAAGATATTAAAGACTAATTGAACAATTTATTGACTTAAAAAACTCAAACAATTTTCGTAATTATATCTACACACATTGCAAATTTAGGATAATACTTTCGAATATCTGTCAAAAAATATAAATAAAAAAAAAATATGTCAACTCCATGAACTGTCAATGGCAATCAAATTATTTGATTAAATTTACGAAAAACTAAATTAAATTAAAATATAATATATTATAGTTCAATAACTGACGACTGAATTGACATTTAGAAATGTATAAACATAGAAAGATCACGCATAATGACTATTTACTTAGCACATGTATACAATGGCGTTCGGTTCTCTCTGCCTACCCCGCTATGGAAGTGGCGTGAAGTTTAGTTAGTTAGTTAGTTAGTTTATGTATACAATCTACATAAAAGAGTAAACATTTACTGAGATGTCAACATGCTTCATTATTTGCTCATACTGTACAAACAGCACGTTTTAATATAAAATAAAGCTTTCAGTTAAGTGATAACAAAAACAAATACACGTAGTTTGATGGACTAGGAAGGAATTATTAGCCAAGATGGCATATCATTAGATCTTAACAGATTGTATTTATGGACTTAAATGTGTTTATTGTTACTTATCTGCAGCAATCTTAGTATAGTAAAAGATTTATCAATATACTAACACAAATGCTTATTTATCATTTTGCACAAATGATACCGTCTTACAGTTATAAACTCTAAATATGTAACTTTAAAGTTAAAAATTGTTTTAAAACTCATCGTGATTGCGCTTATAAATGGACTAAACCATTTACTGTCATAATGACAACAAACTTAATATATTTTTTTACGAAGATCTATGTTTTATTCACGTATATAATAGTTAATAATTAAAATAATACGCAATAAACGCATAAACACTTAAGAGTAGAGATTTTCTACGTGTTTTGACGAATATTGTCGACAATTGGTCGCAGTACACGTGCGCAGACGATTGTGAATGCTTTCAAACGAAACAAATCCGATTACTGCTTTTACGCGCGTGGCGATTGACGTATAAGATTATATTATGGGAATAAATTGCCTTAGTTAAGTAGTAGGTATGTTATGTAGGTATGTATATTCCCAAAAATACCATTACAGAGCAATGGGGTATTTTTCTCAAAATATTTTTATAGTCCGTCAGTTAGATTATCAAAAAATATTGAATACGTATTTTTTTCTTTATCTAATACTTGATGGCGTTCGGTTCTCTCTGCCTTACCCGTTAGGGAAGTGGCGTGAAGTTTAGTTAGTTAATTTTTAATACTTGAAAAAGTCTTTACGTCACTTGAACGGTAAAATTTTACTCACCTAGTCAGTGGTAACGTCACGTGGTACTTTCACACCCAGTATGTTCATCATTTTTAGTTTGCTGAACAAAAGAAAAAATATCGACTTTAAAAAGTAGTAAAATAGCTTATTATATATGTAACCTTGGCCGTTCTTAATATTTGGTTGTTTTTTCTTTAATATTATTCTATTCAACCAAATACATAAATTATTCAAAGTACGTGTTCAATTTTTTTTTATAATTTAACTGACGGACTAAACATAATTTTTTAGTCATCTAGCCCATTAATAAATTGAAATAAAACGCAAATTAAATGACCTATAATCAAAACAACACAACATTCTTCGACAAAACACATTAGCGTGAACACTAAGTGTGCGAAAAAACACGAAAAACGACTTCAAATCTTAGCAAAACAGACGATCTATCTAATGTAACCGTCGAATTAAAACGTGTTAGTCCGGTAGTGGCCGCATCGAGTCGCTTACAGACAAGGATGTGGCCAATCATGAGTGCAGATGACATTGACACCTTGATCCTGAAATCTTCACTTCACTGCTTCCTACAGTTGTTTAAGTGTATGCGGATCATGCACAAGTAATATGTGGCATGGAAGAAATAAGAAACAAAATTAGAGCAACAAAATGATAGAATAATATTGTATAATCTTGTGTCCAATATTTTTTTATAATATTATAATATTGTATAGTTGACGACGTTAGAACCAGAGTGATCTAAGTGCTATTTTTGGCAAAAATGTTTTTTTTACACAATTGCAAAGAGAAATCATAATTATTTCAGGCCACATTGATGTAAGTGCTTTCCAGTATTTTTCCCTTAAGAAATCGGCAATACTTAAAGTGTGGCCTGAAATAATTATGATTTCTCTATGCAATTGTGTAAAAAACGTCATGCAAAAAATGTCAATTAGAGCGCTCTGGTTCCAACGTCGTCAGTTATTGCCTTGGAATAACTATAGTTTCTCAGACGAGAGATACTCGTAAGATAAAAAGGAAGCAGTTATTTCGAAAAGACAAATATTTACAAACATACGCAATTATTTTCAGATTAAGTTGGTAAATCAATTCTAAAGTTTTTTTGGTTATAGCACGTTATTGAAATAAGAAAAAAAATTATTGGGAATTCGAATATTTTTTTCTTAAATTTGGGAATAAAACAGAGAAATTAAAGAGAAAAGTTTAAGTTTTAGAAATATATAAAATAAGCAACCAGGTATTTTTCATGACCTGGAAATTCCAAGGAGGAAAAATCCTAATAAAAGGATAAAGTAACCAAGTAAATAACGTCATTTCGATGCCATTTTCTTATATGTTAAGAATATTTGGTAAACTAGGGATTCTTATTCGAAAATATACAAATGAAATTATTATTTAATTTCCTATCTAAAGAACAATACAGATAGACACATCAAGGGTAAATAAATTTAATTAAAGAATGCGATAAAAAGAAGTAATAAAAAATAGAAATTACGAAATAAGAGGACTTAGTTTAATAATAAATGAATAATAAATTGGTTATGCCATCGCGCCGGTTATATTTACGACGGTAAGCATGCCAATATAGAACGAGGCCAGTGATGTTGCAAAAAGTCAATAAAAAAACCAATTGAAAAATGTACTTACACGCTAATAGACTAGTTACCCAATTTAATAGTCACACGGAATGAGTTAGGACGTCCTTATCGATTAAGTTTCACGAAGAACGCTCGCGAAAGTGCGGACCTTGGTTTCATCAGAAGGAAGTGTTTGTAATTCAAATGCGGCGATAAAATTTTAATTTTACAAATGTCACCTTCGTGACTTACTTGGCCCGAAGCGAATCCGAAATGATAACATCGAAGGAAAATGTTATTGAAACAAATTGCGTCACAAATGTTACGGAAAAATTGCATAAAAAATTATATAATAAGAAACTTATAAGAACGCGTAGGCACTTATATAAAAGAAAATGAAGAACTCTTTAAGATTAGTATCAATAAACACATTTTAATCAATAAGTAATAAAAATCCTCTGTAGATGCTGCATATAACAGCAGAACTATTCACCTGGTCTGATATTTATAATATCTGTAAATTTAAGTCGCTACCGACTCCTGCTTGACTGACTATATTTTTAACTGACTTCCAAAGCGGAGATGGCTATTATTTATTATTTCTATGACATGTTTATCATAATCCTAGTGGCCAGCATACTATTCGAAACTTTACCGCAATACCTTGCCTAGAAAAATTGCTTCAGACTATTTTAAACGTGTTATTGTCAAAATTGGGCACAACTAAATCAAATGGGACGTTCCATGGTCTACTCTACCTATTACCATATGTATCGCGTTTTGAAGAACTAGAAGTGGCAAATCAGTCATGGTAGCTGACCATATTGTTGATTTTCATAAGGTTGCGAAGGTACAATGTGTATCGAAGGAATTTCAACTTGTTGATAATTGCTAATTAATCACTTAAGACGCCTGAAATTAAAGTTCCATTTAACGCTTAGGAACTTTCATCGGTCTGTCAATAAATTAAAATGTCTAGTAGCAAGGAAATTTTGTTCAAGCTCTTTTAAAGGAAAATTAGATACATTTTGTGTGGAGCAACTAACTTGGTTTGGTGAATACAACCATATATGTGATCTTCGTGAAAGAAAAGTCCATTGATTTTGATGTACTCCGTCGATCCCGTTAATGTTTACAGTCTCATGTCTATAAAGTTCGAAGATAATAATTTTCAGACCACCACCGGTGTAAATTTTCTCTTTTCCATACATTACGGAGAGCCTGTGCGGATTTGGTTAACAAATATTGGCACAGTTTTAACATTTTAGTTGTCGCGTCTAATGTTTATCAGCTGACTATATATTTATATTTATATATATATTATGTCATAATATTTACACACATATATATATACAATATGTGTGTGTAAACATTTTGTTGTAAAACAGTAGGTAATTAAAACAAATTAGCCGTTTCGTGGAAAGTAATGATTACGCGTCTTGACACAACAATGCCCTTTCAAAGACATACAATAAAGTAAATAAGTGAATGCAAATACCTATGTAAATAATGGAACTAAAACGTACATATGCATGCATACGTGCCCGCGTCGCATTTTAATCATCTTAGATGCATAGATAATAGATAACGAGGAACGCATCATCGGTTCCAATAGACATGCACACGTTGATGCTGACATAACTTGGCATGGGACCGTGTTATGAGATGCAGCTTACGCAACACTGTGGGAAATCCAAATCCAATCGTCAATAGGTTTACAAACAGACCGTCAAAATATCCTCCGCAAATAATGTTGTAGCAAACTTGCAAACTACATTGCAGATAGAAGAAAGGTCTCATGAATATCTTGTGTTGCAGAGATAAGGCTCGTGCATAATTTTATGAGATGCCGTCTATTTGGAGGCTTGAACGAATTGTTTAGGCTGCATTCATATTTAATACATGTTATTTGCTCTATTTTTAACATGACTAGTATGCAGTCATTACATTATTAGTATAATTGCTGTCACAATCGCTTTGTATCATGTACATTTTGGTATGTACATAAACATTACATTTATTACATTTTAAAAATGTATCCAGTTCGCCAACTCAAGGATAATCTTAATTAAAGTCACAAGTTTTACACTACGTATGTTAAATGGATTTACCCGACGCAAAACAGTCACTTTACACAGTCCTGTATGATTAAACACAAAATATCCTGTGTGAAATACACGCAACTTCGAATAATATAAAAGAAACTAAAGCGTTGCAAAATATTCACGATCGTTGTAATTTATTCGCGGCGAGACACACGTCCTTCCCGCACGCGGCCACGCGCCATACTGAATTATTAGTGATGCATGTATAGCGCTGTCGAGAGCGAAATTGGTTTCCGAACGGGGACGCCAGACGCGAGACGAATTCGACTTTCAGACGCTATAATTACAGTCGACCTTCCAATGGCCCTATTGTATTTTTTTCGCAAACAGGTTGTGCACGAGAAATTCTCGTCTCGCCTGCCAAGGAAGTTGACACGTTGGTTTTTAGTTTCTTGACCGATAGTGGCGCATGCCTCTAGTTACTGTTATCGGTATCTAATGAACAGACCGCAAGCTTTAATGATAGTGCAGAATCATTACTTCCAATCGAAGCTAATGTAAAAGCCGTGTATCATAGTGGGGCAACAAATGTAAGCACCCGATGGTCTGCGAATACATGAATAATGCATCAAAGTATCAAGCCTTGCAATTTATGAAAATCTAAGCCGATTTCTGAGATTACAATAGCAACTATTAGTCATGCTATTAAAGACGCGTAACACTGACGTGGAAAATAGACCTTGTTTGATTTCGCTGCACATGTTACGTGACAAATTAACATTCAACACAATGATAACATATATGGCCGTCATAAATAGATTCGACACAGGCCAACGATCACGAATGGTAGTCGAGACTTTGAGAGGAACACACCTACAGTCGCACCTCTGACGTCGAACGTTGTTTATCCAAGTGTCCAACAATTATAGTACAGTTTACTTAGTAAATTGATGAACCTATTCATTGAACAAAAGCGTGTAATTAAAAAGAGGGCTGTGCTGACGAAATCACAAATTCAGATGACAACAGTGACGTAGGAAGTGACAGAGATGCGAATAATTTCGCACGGGTCACCGATCCAAGTCCGAGTCGATAAATAGCGTCGGAATAGCAAATGAACAGTTTTAGCCGCCCGTAGGTGTGACTGCTATTTATATAAACAATTTCGTTCATGTTGATAACAGATTTATGCACGCCGTCGGCCGTGACAAAGCGTGCGAGTTACTCCATAATATAATAATGTCAGCACCTTTCAGATTTATAATGCTTTGCAATAGCAATTTTTTTGAAGGGGTTAGAATTTACGATGATCGGATTATGACAAAAAAAATCGCTAAGTTGCCTTGTGACCGGCTGGACCAATTTAGCCATCCATTTTTTTTATATTTAAGCCGGAATAGTTTTCATCAAGATAGATATGGACAGTGCAAGAAAACCCTAACGTTGCTGAGCACCAATTGCAAGGTATAAAGATGACAACAAACTAACAGACCAATTAGCGCTATAAAAAGTAATATACAGCATAATAAATATAATAAATGCAGATCAAAACAAGTCTTAAGGTAAATCTCGCAAAAAAAGTAGTTAGAGGAAAACCGCACAAACTGGATTCCGATAACGATCAATTCAAGAAATTAAAAAAAAAAATAACATCCTCTAAGCCGGCGTCGGTACATCAAGCGCCGTTGTTCGCTCCCATGGAACTAGCCCCGCACTTTCTACGGTGTCGAGACGGTCACTCGCGATTGCCAATCCCGCATGATCGATGCCAGCGGTTGGGGAGATCTCGATAATCCAATTACACAAACAGATATGGCTGATCGAAGGTGGACGCGTGATGATACAGATAAATCGTGATGAATGATATGAATTAGTCACATAAACAACATATATGGACCAGGTGAAACCAGATTCCTATTATTTCACTGATCTTCTAGAGCAGCTATACTCAATGAGTGTTCCGCGGAACCCTGGGGTTCCGTGAAGCCTTTCTGGGGGTTCCGCGAAAATTGGTACTGATCATAAATATCATAACTCCTGGGGAAAAATCCATTAAAAGTCGATATTCCCCCCCCCCCCCCCCCGCACTGCCGCCCGCGCTGTTCTAGGGTCCCGTCAAATACTCCGCTTCCTAAAAGGGTTCCATAGTATAAAAAGTTTGAGAAGCACTGTTCTAGAGTAATTTTAATCTTTGAGACTTGGTGGAATTACTTGTCAGGTGCATACACATATAGGTAAGCACACACGGCGATATCCAGTTTTAACACTTTAAAATGCTAAATTAAATATTCTGGAACAAATATTATTTGGACTAAGATTGACAGTTATTATACAGTTTTATTTGAAAGAGGGCATATTTTGATGATATGTGTGGAGCTAATCAGCATCCCAGTCAAACATATTCCCTTATAAATCGCATATCCAAAGATTATCAGCCGGCCGATAATAATCGAGGCTTACCCTTTCAATTAAGACGTGAACAGTGGAATATTGGCCGTATAAGGCGCTAATGATACGGAAACAATGGGTTACGTGACCTGCGCGAGCGCAGCCCGCCCGTGAATAATTAGTTCTATAAGGAAGACGTCGCATTTGATAACTGCGACCCGCGCCTCTCCACCGTGTGAACAGAGCTTGCAACAATTGGGATTACGGTATGATTTGCTTTTCAAACGTAATTACCCAATTCTTTAGCGAATGCGTGGAAGTTTAAATGCGGTAATGATTTTGTACGGTTACAACATTCGCTATCTATTAAATTTCATTGAATACAATTTGAAAGAATGAAGTCGATATGACCTTTATGACCTTTTTACGTAAATTACGCGTACGGAGTAGTATGCGATTTGGCATAGTTAAAGTTTATATAGAGAAGTGGATGAATAATATACATTACAAATACATTTAATGAATAAACAAAATAAACGAAATGATCTGAGTGGTGACTAGTATGGAATACTAACATTATTATTGGTGCCTTTATGTTTGGGACTGCTAAATTTCGAAATATTTTTTTCCTTATTGACTTGGTATTTCTGACACTATAACGAAACCTGTCTAACATTTGAATATATTTATACTGCCAGTAAGGCCAATATACGTCCCTCAGAGTCAAATATCGAAATCCGGTTCAATTCAAAACACTGAGACTAAAAAATCTTTTATTTGATTGTGTCGTTGCGTAAGTCTTATTTGGGGACGTTGTTCAACACAGGCGAAGGTCTCATCTTTCTTTGAATAAAATCATACGATAAAAGTTGAGGGATTGATAACAATCAATTTTAAGCATTTACTTAAAATGCACTTTAGTACTTTAAGTATACGAGTATTTAAGGGATACAAGTATTTATCGAAAATTCATTTATAATGTGTGGTGCACATAATTCTGACATAAAATCATTGATTTTTTATCTTTTTAGCCATAATTTAAGGATACGAAAGAATTATTCTTTATTTTACAAAAAAATAAACAGGCTAAAACTGAGCGGTGGTAGCTCACTGCCAAGGACACGCGCTTCTTAACCGAGGAGTGCGGGTTCAAACCCGGGCACGTACCTCTGGATTTTTTTTAAGTCTATGTACGAATTTATCGACGGTGAAGGAAAACATCGTGATGAAACCTGCAAATTCAAACAACTTTGGATTTGTAACCATGATCCAAAAATTGTCTGGTTCCCCTATTTTAGGGTTACGAAGGTCAGATCGGCAGTCGCTTCAATGTAATTACCAGACTCGCTAAATCCTGGATCATGGTCTAAGCGGACCCCGTCTAAACACGGGACATAACGCTTGGAAGATGATGATGAAACAGGCTGCAACAGGCTGGCGCGAGACATTTGTCGCCGACAGTAGGATAATTTCATTTATTTTGCCTCTTGATAATATACCTACACGAAATTTATTCTCACCTACGTCACGGAATACGCTGAAATAATTTTCAGAGAAAGGTATTTTTCCTGTTTCCGCGAGACGAAATTGGATGTAGGGTGAACTTTATACAGTAAACTGTTGTTTTAAAATAATAGTTTGAATTTGCAGGTTTCATCACGATGTTTTCCCTCACCGTCGAGCTAGTGGTATAAATACGTACATAGATTTGAAAAATCCAGAGGTACGTGCCCGGGTTTGAACCCGCATTCCTCGGTTAAGAGGCCCGTGTCCTTACCATTGAGCTACCACCGCTAAATATATATGATGATAACGTATAATTTTATTTGCTAACATTTAAACTTATGTGTTAAACAAAGTATACACAATCGAAAATATATACACGTATTATTTTTTTAAATTTCACTTCTCTTATTCATTTACAGAAACTGGCATTTAATATCGCTTTCACAGTCGTTTATGCCTCGTCAATTATAGCTTGAATATCCAGGAATGACAACGATTCAATAGTTTCAAATAATAGGCTGCTAATGGCTATCAGATGATTATCATACTTCTGATTTCAACGCGCAGAAGAAAATTCTAGTCGTTATAAATACATGTTAGTCGTATAGTGATAATAAGTTAGACAATTTAAATTTTTTACTATATACAATTAATTTAGGCATTGTTATCACTTTAGACTACCTTAACTCGGTTCCCAAAGTTGTCTGGGCTACGACCCATCTAATACAAATGTACAAACTCGGGACCTACCTCTAGGGAATTTAACCGTTACAAATATGAATAAAGGAAGAAAGGTTAGTGTGTCATTCTACAGGCAAGACTCAATCAGTATTCACTCGCGATCGCGATATAGTTTGGGAAACCCTGCCTTAGGCATTAATCAAAATAAACGTTTTATATAATAAGTAAGCTATTCTTGCCTTCTATAATCGTGTAAAATTTTCGTAATTTATAATTACGGATCTTTATATAGAATGTGACATAAAATAAAAACATATTTTTTTGACTGGCTCGTTGGTCGAGTGGTCAGAGACTTTGGCCACGAAATCAAGGGTCGCGGGTTCGAATCCCGCTAGGGGCAAATGTTTCGTGTGATGAACATGGACATTTGTACTCGAGTCATGGAGTATCTCGAGGATGTTTATAAACGTATTAAAGTATGTCTATCCGTTCAGCTAGTATTTATAGCACAAGCACAAGCTTAGTTTGGAACTAGGGAATTGGTGTGTCAGTCTGGAAAATTTATTATTTATATATTTATATTTATTCTGCAGAGATAAAAGGATCCAAATAATTATATTTAATGAATTAAGGACAGCTATTTTGATTGGATAAAATCCCATATAATAGGGAAAAATGGAAATATAACACTTATCTAGTAGTATTAACAACGAAGTTACCTTGATGATGATATTATTACCCAAAATTATACTATTTGTCATTTATAGTTAACAGATTGAAATACTTATAAAACCCCACTGTACGCCATCATGTATTATCACAGGAAATAATAATCTTGACTCAGTCACTGACTTTCCCACATCGCCTATGGACTACATTACTGCCTAGAAGCAGTTATCGCCTTTTAGGTACAGTTAATTAAAAATCAAGCATCGAACCCGCTACCTTTTGCGGCGGCGCTCGAGACAGGCGCACAGGACTTTCACGCATTTCAAATAAAACGCCCAGTCACTGTATAATTTGCTATACAAGGAGGCTCAATTATTCTAAATTCAAATAAGTACATGCGTATTCTAATTTCTATTAGAGTATAATTATTACTGCTATTAGTATATATTACTACTATCAGTACTAATTACGACTGTGATTTTAAAAGTTACAATAAAGAGATAACTATTTAACGGAACGCAAACCACAATTCCGTGGTCAGGCGTTAAAGAATGAATTTGTATTCATTTATACCGTTTAAAAACATAACATCACTCCCGTAATCCCCGAAGGGGTAGGCAGATTCATAGGGGCTGCCCCCTATGAATCTGCCGACTCACGCAACATTATATCGGTATTTTGGCAGCGCGTCGGCGACTCGTGCGCAGGCACTCCAGGTGACCTAAAACGAACTTATACGACAGATGAATAATTTTCAGCTTAACATAACATAACATAACATCACGCCCGTAATCCCTGAAGGGGTAGGTAGAGTCAAAGGGACAGCAGTCCCCTTTAACCACATTCAGCCAAAAATAAAACTGGGCTGGGTTAGATGGAAAGTTGTGAAAAGTAGTGACAAGTGGCTAGCTCGTCGCCTACACAATCACATACCCAAATCCCGCTACACCATTAGTCGCCTTTTACGACATGATAGTCAAGAGACACAGTTGGCACATTCTTTTTTAGTCCCCGACCAACATGGGACAAATAAATAAGAATGAAATTGTATTCATTTATCCTGTTTACGAATAGGTATGTTACAAGACTCAATAATATGATTAATTACTACCAAAATTCAATTTTATACCGTCTATAAAGTCCATTGAATAAAATTGTTCACATTGTTATTGAATTATAAGCGTTGCCCAATAATATTGACCAGAAAAACATTATACTTAAAGACTACGTCATTTTCTGCCTAAAGATAGAAAGATATAGACGTTAATGTAGTACTCATAAATATTTATTTAATAAATATTTGGTCAGATTCTGCGTCAAGTTACTCAATGCCAATATAATTACAATTTACATACGATTTCCAGCTGTTTGCCGAGTCGTCTACAATAAAAATATGTACATTTTTAGTTAAAAGAACCTATAGTATTTTATAGCTGGACTTGGAAATACTATCACGAGAGCAATATCTGAAGGGTAGGTGAAGTCTGAGGAATAGAAAACTCCTCAAACACCTTTACCCAAAAATAAGATTTAGTTGTATTAAATGGTAAACCCGAAAACACGACATTTAGCTAACTCATCGGCTACACAATACATACATAACATCACGCCCGTAATCCCCGAAGGGGTAGGCAGAGTCAAAGGGGCAGCATGCCCCTTCAACCACATTCAGCTAAAAATAAAGCCGGGCTGGGATAGATGGAAATTTGTGAAAAAGCAGTGACAAGCGGCTAATCTGTCGCCTACACAATCACACACCCAAAACCCGATATACCATTAGTCGCCTTTTACGACATGCAGGCAGATAAACACGAGTAGCAGTTTGAAATACAAGCCGTAAATTTCGAGCGCGGGAGTATCCTCATTCAAAATGAGACGCGAAATGAATCCCTAATTACAGCTCCGCTCTCGCATGCGGCACTCGCAGACGCGGGGAGTGGGTCGCGACCTGCAGAGGGACCCGTAACCGATTCGCAGGTCGCGCTAAGGGTAGGGCTACAGGGCGAGGGCGTAGTAGCGAGAAATGCGAGTTGTGGAATGTATGTGGAGCTTCGTATGGAGACGGAGTCTTCTTATATATGACTAGCAGCGCCCCGCGATTACACCCGCGTAGCTCCCGTTCCCGTGGGAATATGGGGTTAACGTATAGCCTATGTTACTTCCGGATAATGTAGCTTTCCAATGGTGAAATAATTTTTGAAATCGGCACAGTAGTTTCTGAGATTATACATTACACACATACTCGTACACAATACAAAAATACAAATCTTTCCTTTTGATAATATTAGTAAGTATAGATTAAAAAGATGTCTCGTTTTATAAAAAATATAATATATAAAGTATATAAGTAAATATAACTATAGTAGTAAGTAGTATGTTATCGCTCACACATGTCTCTTGTACAATATCACCTCATAATCATCCCTCACTCTGTTGTGATCGCCTTGCAGCCAAATGGAACATATGTGAGAAACGAATTCATACAAGTGACTAGTATCAATGCCACCTCATCTTCCATATTTCTCTCTGCTTGTAGAAACATCGCTATCGTACAGCTAATAAAGTCAAAGTCAAAGTCAAAATACTCCTTATTTATATAGGTTTGAAACAAACACTTATAAATCGTCAATTCAACAGGAAAATCAACTAATAATATGAATCTACCACCGGTTCGGAATATTGCTTCTACCTAGAAGAAACCGGCAAGAAACTCGGTAGTTACTCTTTTTAACAACATATTTTACAAGGGTGTATAGATCATATTTGCATCTGAACCATGTCATGAAGTCGGCTTGTCAGACACCAAAATATAAAATAACGATGTTTACAAAATTTTAGCATAAATTAACCAGACCAGAGCAGACCAGTCCCCCAAGGTGGCACATGTTCCCAAGCATAGCAATAAAAAACAGGTTTGCACTGTTTTGACCTGCAATGCTGGCACTGCACGATAAACAGCTGATTTATAAAAGCAGCTTTGGACGTTTATGTTATACTAGCGGCCCGCGGCTCCGCACGGGGGGACATTTATTTTCTAACCTAATCTAACTTTTTTCAAAATATTCTATAGCCTATGTTAATCAGGGATAATGTAGCATTCTAATGGTGAAATAATTTTTGCAATCAGTAGTCTTTGAGTTTATTCATTACATTCATTTATACAAATCTATCCTCTTTATAATAATACAGTGTAGAAGTTTAGATAAATATTTATACCTAACTGATTTAGATATGGGCTCCATATTTTTGCACCAGACTCCTAAGCTACGCCACTCTAAGACCGCTTAGCCTACTCGCACAGCTCTAGTGGAGTACTATCCTTACATGCCGCGCTTATCCCGCCCACTGGACATTATGTATGTGCGCCCTACTTCGGCGCTAGCTTCCGATACATTTTAAGCAGGATTTACAGCATATTGGCTGTGTTCCGAAGCCCAGAGACCTCCACCGTTACTTTACATTCTGCGGACTCGATAGTGGGCCTCGGTATCAGATGTCTTCTACTCTTGACCTGTTACCGTCATAGCTCGCGGACATCGCATCCGTTTAATAGCTTGTAGTCCCGAACCTAACATTTTCCTTTAGCTTCATACAATATTTTGGTATCTTTTCTTTAAGACAAATAATATCAGAGAGATTTTGTGATAGCTGTCTGTCTGCGTTGAACGTAGACTATCGGGATCCCAACTGCCGGGATTTGCGCGAAAGGTCAACGCAGCGCGCGCTGCCGCCTTGCGGCCCATCTCGGGAGAGAGGAAACCTGACACAAACTCTCCATCGATCTCTATAAGAATGAAGCAAAAAATATATTCTGTTGCATTTAATAGAATAGTATAAAATTCATTTCTATGATCCACACTGCACCACAAAAATAGTTGAATAATAAACAAACAATTTGCAATGCTGCCATTTGTCACTGTATGTAGAGCCAAAATAAAAATATTACCGTACATTTAGAAATAGCTGTTTTTTTTTTTCAATCCTTATTCTTGCGTTTAACTGCAAGTTTCTAACTCGTATCTATTTTTCAGATAACACGATTACGCGAATCCCTCGGTCAACCGACTGACCTATAGCAAAACGCGCCCCACGACGAGCAATTATCTTCAGCAATTACACGGTTTTAATTGTAAAATGTTTAGTTCAAATCTTCTATTTATCTAACACGAGTTGTAGAGTCGAAGACCCCGTTGGTGCAGCCTGAGATAGTGTTATCTTGGCTAAACTGGGCTAAAGGTTAACGCTAGGAGATTGCGGAGTACGTTTAAGGATATTGACATTTGTGATTCGTGCAACATTAGGTTAATTAATGTAGAGTACCCCATATTATAAGTAAAATTGCATACTATACTATCACGCCAATCCCCGAATAAATAAAATCAAAAAAGAAACCTTTAACCACTTTCACCAAAATTTTAATTGGATTGGGTTAGATGGAAAGTTATGGAAAATGAGAAGTGGCTAGCTCATCGCCTACACAAATACCCAAAACAAATAGCCGCTTTTAACGACATGATAGGCAAGGAACACAATTGGCACTTACATCTTCTTTAAGTTCAGCCCAAGCCCAAGCCCAGGATGAATCAAAACGTGTCACTATATCCCTGAACATTGGAATACCCCATAGAAACGACACAATGGAACACAGTAGAACGATCGCAATCAAATAAAATACCCATTAAACGTTTCATTAGCTCCCAATTCTATACAATCGTTCTATTGGCGGTAATTGGATTTCCCCCATACTATTATATTGTTCCTCGACCGTAGTCATTTGTCTGTATATAAACAAATAGTCTTTATTTACTAGCTATTTGCGTCGGCGACCTTATGTTTCCGCTAATTATAAGCCGAACTAAATACCGTTTCGCTATGAGCTAAATGTCACTACGGCGACAGGTTAAGATTTATTTCAGAGACCTTTCTATTTTTATTTTGAAAGGCGTGTAATATGTTGTTGATGTTGACAGTTGGTGTATGACAAGTTATTGGTGCGTCTGTAAACATCTGATGTGATAGCTGGAAATCGGCATTATTTCCTTTTATAAGGCAAAAACTACGCCGAGGCTTGGCCCCTATTTACTGCAGCACACACAGACATAATTTTGTTTTTTCTTTGTATGTTTTTAAGTATTTCTTTTATTGTTTTTAGCTAATTCGGTTATTCTTATGAGTTTATTTTTTATATATTTGTTTGATGTAGTAAAATAAACTATTTGTCTATCTATCTATCTATCATTTATTGTCTGTTGATACAAAGTCCGATTGGGCTAACAGTTAGAAAACCTAAGCACGAAACAAAAGCCGCTTCAAAGCTCGCTAGGCGCAAATGTTCGTGTAATGAACATGGACATTAGTCCTCAAGCCATCAGTGTTTACAAAGGTATTTAAGTATTCATTAGGCCGGAAATTATCGCACAAAAACAATTACGTGTAGAATCTTTTGCAGACATCCTTGAAGTAAAGGAAAATAAATCAAATTGGTTGGCTATTCCCCTGCGCGCATTATTTACCTTAGTAATAAATAAAGAAATATAACTTTAATGAATTTTATGTTTCAAGTTCAAGAGAACTGTAGACATGAGTGTTACGTTCCGTCGTACACTGCGCCAGATGTGTCGACTCGCCCATCTATACTAATCTATACTTATAATAAATCTGTAGAGAGGTCAATTCTGTACATGAAATATATTTTCAAAATAACTATCAGGGGGTGATTAGTGAGTGATTATAGTATACTTTTCATCACGCTACAATCAATAGGAGCAGAGTATAGTGAAGGGAAATGTTGGGAAAACGGGAAAAGTTACTCCATTTTTTAAGCTTCCGTCGCGTGTGCAGCCTTAATGGTTAAAGTTACATAGAAATCATGTATGACGGAAATAGTCTTTATAATATTAACCATAAACGCGGGTGACACCGCTGGCACAGCTAGTTATTAATATTTTCAAAGTCAAAGTCAAAATATTCTTTATTTATATAGGTGTCAAAGAAACACTTATAAATCGTCGAAACAGTTATGATTCTACCACCGGTTTCGAATGTTGCAACTACCCAGAAGAATACAGCAAGAAACTCGGTAGGTACTCTTTTCAACAACAGTATTAACAAAGTTGTAAGAATCATATTTAACTTTGAACCATGTTTCAAAGTGGGCCTGGTGTGAAATTAGAAAATAAAAATTTATAACAAATAGAAAAAAAATAAAAAACAAAAAAAAAATACCCGACCAGAGCAGACCAGTCCCCAAAGGCGGCACCTGTTCCCAAGCATGACGTATGTGTCAGCCATCGCTTCACTCAACCATATTTTAGGGAATGTAACGACCCGCCACATAGCGCCACCACCCCAGCGACATTTTAGTGAGCATGACTACTCAGGTTAGTCCAGAGAAAAATGGAAAAATTTAAATAATAATGATGTTGTAAACATATAAAACATCTCACATATAAATTATTGTGACAGATGGATTGAAAGACTCAAGTAAAGTAATTTTTACAAACCAAATTCCGGACGAACATAACCGCATGTTCTAGCTTCTATACGAAGAAATACGAATACAACCTCTGGCATCTTTCCCTTTCGCCAAGTCGTTATTTAAGCTCTGGATTCGTATATGCGTGATTCGTAAGTGAAGACGAAAATACACACAATTTACTCATGCGTAAAATTCGAATGCGTATTCCGTGTCTATTAAAACGACACGCGTCATAATTTTCACGCATAAACGCCGCGAATGACGCATAAACCAACTGAGCGCTTCCATTCCAGTAACATTAGATACAAACATACCTACATATCATAACACTCCATCCCCGAAAGAGTATGCAGAGCCCAAGGGGCAATAAAGCTCCTTAAACCACATTCAACCAAAAATAAAGTTTAATTGGGTCAATTAGAAAATTCTGAAAATGTAGTGACCAGTGATTGAAGATATTGAAAAATAATATATTATTTTTATGTGATTATACTAACCTATATACCTTATTTGTTTTATTAAATTAATAAATATTTTTTATTGTTTTGTTGTTTTAATGTATTTATTTAGGTATGGTGGAACTACTGAGAATATTCGTTCTGACTAGTTCCATTGCCTAATGCAATGGAACTATTGAGAATACCGTACCGGCCCATCGTGCTATTGGATGAGGCCGGGAAACTTTTCGAAAGGATAATCGCGGCGAGGATAAACGAGCATCTTAGGTTGGGGCGCGACCTAAATGACGCACAATTTGGTTTTCGGGCAGGGCGGTCCACGATCGACACCCTGTCCCGTCTCCGGAAATCAGTCGTCGACTCGTGGGAAAGGGGGGATGGAGTTTTAGCTATATCATTCGATATAGCTAACGCGTTCAACTCCATCCCCCATGCCACAATCCTAGAGGCACTCCGCTTCCATGGGGTGCCTCAGTATTTGCGGGAGCTTCTTCGAAGCTATCTGGAGGGCCGCCGCGTTTCTTACGTTGACCGTGAGGTCGTCGTCTTCGGAGCCACGCCGTAGAGTCCGGTGTTCCACAGGGGTCAGTCCATTGCATTAGGCAGAGGAACTATTGAGTATAAAAAGTATCAGCAGTTCCATGGAAGATATCCACTGGAACTAGTGAGAATGAACGCTCATATCAAAGACCAACCTAAAACCCAATACAGTATTAGTCGCCTCTTATGCGACTAGTGCGAACATGAAACAACAGTGATGTTAAATATTCTTTTATCAGTAACTTCACCGACTATACCCAACAAACCCGTACAATTCTAAATACCCAATAAATACTGAACGACAACAGCCACACAAAGCGACCACAATACCACTTTATCAGTGGAACTGCGCTCGTACCGTTCTCATTTCCCCTTTTTTATTGGCTCTGAATGGAGTATCGAATCGTATTGATTAAACCGATTATAAACATCCAAGGATGAGAACGTAATTGCAGTTTTTGTAGCAGCTAACTACTTGATTTAAGGAAATTATATGAACAAAAAACTTGTAGTTATTTTATCTTTATTCGTCTCGGCGATTTTCGCCATTATAAACTCAGGATCTCTGCCTACCTCGCTAGGGAAATAGCGTAAAGATAATTAAGTTTTAAAATACGCAAATGGTGTAACAAAACTCATGGAAACTTCAGTCTCTAAGTGCCTCGGATTAAATTGATGTCTTTAAACGGAATCGTTAAAATCAGCATTGTCTATCGAAAAGTCCAATGAGCGAAGCGAAGAATTACACAAAGGCGTAAACTATCACCTTAGAGGTTAGGTCGGTATACGTCCATTTCCATCTTTGACGGACAGGCCCTCTACACCAAGACTCTTACAAGACTGACACTAATAACAAAAAAATGAGCCAACTACTAAATAAATCCTTGCCTTTAGGCCTATCGTTCGTAATGCGTGCACTTATTATGATAACGCAACGCATCAGCGACCACAATCCCTCCGGGGCTTCCTCGTGGCGCCTCACCACGTGCGGAATCACGCGCTGATCTGATCCTGTTAAAGTACGTAACGGTCTCGTTTAGTTAGCTGCGCATTTAATACACACATGCACCATCACGCAGGCAAGCCCCGAAGGGATAAGCATAATCCAAAATTATTATTCACAAAAAAAACGGGCAAAAGTAAAATTAAATTGCGTTAAATGACTGACTGGCTCAATGGCGCATTTAGTAGTGACTCTACCCCATGCACCAAGAGTTGTGCGTTCGATGCCCACCCATGACAAACATTCGTGTGATTTAAGTACATATTTGTAATACCACTGTTGTTTCTGATATTCGTAACACAAGTGTTAAGCTACTTACTTACCTTGGATTCAGATCAATGTTTGATGTAGTCTGATATTTATTTAAATGATAATGAAAAAGTAGTGACAGTGACCAGCGGCTAACTGGTCGCTTAAATAAACGCAAACCAAAGACACCACGAGTCGCCTTTTACGACATGATAGGCAAGGAACACAGTTGGCTTGGTACATTAATGTTTTGTGCAATTCTTGAAGCTCAAGGCCACAAAACGAGTACGTTGGCTAGCGAGACGACTAATATAATTACGTTATTTTAAGAAAATAAGGCTAAGAAACGAACATTACTTTCTTAAGTAAACGTGCTGTATGAGATGCCTATTTCCATAGTTTCCATTTAATTATTAACGTCTACCTAACATTACGATATGAATGCATGGATGATCACGTCGAGGATTAATGGCGCGAGAACTAGCGTGACGTTGTTGCACCAACCGATGCTAAACTATCGGCGAAAGCATGTACTGTATTCACAGGAAAAATTTCATAACTTATTATGCATAATACTTGTTATGCAGAATTAAATTAAGCGTTCCCAAGTCATATAAAATCGAGCTAAAATAATCAATGAAAGGTTGGGGACGTAGGCTTATGTAACTAAAAATCGAGCTAATACTCGATAATTCGATGTAGGCCAGATTTTTAAACAGAAAGATAAAAGATAAACGTCGTATAATTACGATATGATGAATGGTTTTAAAATTTCATCGTCTGTTTTCAAGGTAAATTTGTTGGTTGGTTCATTTTATATAACCTTTGAAAAATTAACTCTTATCTTAATCAATGAAAAGGAGGTGCTTATGAGGAATATGCATGGAAATGTTTTAGCTCGTTTCATTTGGATAAAAACACTACTATTATAAACTCAAAAAGAGTCAAAGACTTCTAGGCTTTTTACGGGTCACTGACTCTAAAGTCGCGTAAACAGAAATACGCCCAGCTAAGCCGGTTTGGGCCAGCAAAATTTCTAACAAAATATTCAAAAACTTGAACATTGCCAAATCCGAAATACATTATACCATACATGGATAAAATCTAAGAATACACAAAAGGAAGTTGAAAAGAGGGAGAGCTAATCGAACAAATGAAAATAGAATCTTTAAACTGCGTTAACTCGAGCAATGGGTGTTATCGAGTTCAATGACCTTAAAAAAACAATGTTTAAAAGTCAATATGAACAACTGGAAGCACTATATATACATTTTCACAAATTCACACATCATTTAAAACTGACAAGGTAATCGTTAAACGTACTTTACGATTAAGTACGTTTAACGGAGCTGTTGCAAAGAGGAATGTCTCTCTTCAAAGAGGATTGTTTCATCTCTTCTGGCATCTCATCAGGTGATAAAGTCAAAATATTCTTTATTTATATAGGTTTCAAGGAAACACTTACAAATCGTCAAATACAGCTATATGATTCTACCACCGGTTCGGAAATGTTGTTCCGAGAAAAATTCCGGCAAGAAACTCGGTAGTTACTCTTTTCAATACAATTTATGCAAGGTGTACGAATCATAATTAACTTTGAACCATGTTTTAGTGTGGGCCTGTTGGAGAGTATCAAAATAAAAATATATAAATAAATTCGTTGACCATACAGGAACCGAGTTAACGTTGCGGTGTAAAACGATACTCCACCTATTTGGCTATGTTACAATTCAGTAATTGGCACGAGGTTAGTTTCTGCTGGTTATATCTGAGGAAGACAGGCTGCAGACATTAAAACGTTTATAGCGGGACATTACAGAATTGTTCCAGAGCTGGTATAACAGATGTGGGTCAATAACCGCTAAATTAAATAGGGCACGTGTGTACAAGAGATTGGTCGACTTATATTGACAAAACAATTTGTGCCTGCAAAAAGGCAATCGCAGATGAGGTACTGTTTTGATCTCGTCAACCAAACACATGCTATTGATCTTAACAACCCTGTAGTTAGAGGATACAGACTGAACATCTTTTGATATTTTGAAAATATTTGGAAAATATTGCCGACCTTTACTTGCTAGTTTTAAACCTTACTATATACTTGTATTATAAACGCGAAATTTTGTGTAAATATGTGGATGTTTGTCACTCTTTCACGCAAAAAGTGCTACATGGATTTTAATGAAACTTTACAATAGTATAGCTTATACATGAGAATAACACATCAGCTTTGTTTCATCAATGTATTACGCGAGCAAAGCCGCGGGCAGAGGCTAGTATAAAATATATAAAGTATATAATTGTAAATACAAATGCAGACTACCTAAGTGAACATTCTATAAATAAGAGACGTAAACAGTCTTTCAAAGAACAGCAGTAAAACGTTCAATCATCAATCCCTTCGAAACAAACGGAGTAAAATTATATTCCGAACATTAACTACCTCATTTCAATTAACAAAAGCACCTCTAACCATGAATATTTCTTGGAAAGAAAACCCAACTATTCAACGGGCCACGGAGATAACAAATCAAAGTGACAAACAAAAGCGTACCAACCACGCGAAAATATCTAATTTTACCGTCACCGTAAATTCTTTGTCTATGCCCAACGTCACACCCGCAAGAAGGAAACGGTGTAAACAATTGCATTTTGAACGACAACCTTTGTCATTCGACAGTATTCAATTTGCGCCTTAAGACCGTTCTCTGAAACTCGAGACCGAATCCCGTTTCAGTTGAGATAGTAAGCAACACGCTTGTATACTCTATTACAAAGGAACAAAGAACAAAATTGTTTCACGCTCGAACGGATTCAGAACTAGATTCATGCTTTGTTTCTGGGTACAGGCCTAATTGTATTTGTAGACGGTAGGCTCAGACGTCGCCAATAAAGATTCAGATTTATGCAATTGCGTGGTGGCTGTGGCACGAACGAGTACAAAGGGGCGACGACCACCCGACGGCGATCCTTCAGCGCTTGTGACTCACTTCAGCGCTCACTGGTGCACCAATAACGTAGTAATTCACCGTCGGCACCCATAAATCGACTGATAAACTTTCAACGTGAACGAACGATGACCTGCCGAAACAATGACTAATACACACACTTAGGCAATACTACATTTCCTTTTGTGCGAAAAACCAAAACATAAGGTCGATGAAACCATAATCGACGAACAATTTATATATTCCTCTTGTCAAGTGCCTAGTTTATTCGTGTTAAATACATTTTATGGACTCCTTGTACTGTTTAGAATCCCTAACTTAACATAATAAGTAATGCGATATCCAGTTGCGATACACCACACTATCGTGTAGCATCCAAGACCGGATTGAAAAAAAAAGGTTTTTAAACTTTGCAACAAAAACTTATTAAATACGAAGTCTACACACACAAAATCTACTTTATTCGAACTATTATTGACATAACATAAACGAATCCTTCCACGAACATCTGAATGCGCAGTTGGACAATCATAACATCAGTTAGTACTATCCGACGCGCTGATATTACGCTGCGTATCTCGGTGTTATATTTATCATTAGTTCACAGGTGTAATGTAAACCGACACTTGAATGTCGCAACCTTGATATTCGCAGAACTTCAAACGCAATAGCTCGCTATAAACCAAACTGAGAGCGATGTTTTTTTATTCAATTATAAATAATAATAAATTGTTCAGACTGACACACCAATTCCCTACTTCCAAACTAAGCTTATGCTTGTACTATGGATACTAGGTGAACGGATAGACATACTTAAATACGTTTATAAACATCCATGACTCGAGTACAAATGTCCATGTTCATCACACGAAACATTTGCCCCTAGCGGGATTCGAACCCGCGACCCTTGGTTTCGTGGCCAGGGTCTCTGACCACTCGACCAGACGGACCAGTCAAAATATTTTTTAATTGAAATTGAATTAAGACTCCAATGTTGTGTAAGTTAGTGGCAAGTTTATCGAAACTGATGTTAGGTAAGGTTAGGGTTGCCATCCGTCCGGGTTTCCCCGGATTTGTCCTAGTTTAGAGGGCATCCGGGGAGCGTCCGGGCGGGGCTTCATTTGTAGTCCGGGTTTAAAAATGTAAAGTCTTGGGCCACCCCGACACAATAATCATCGGCGCCCGCGCGCCGCAATCAACCGACTAACCGACCCGCTAAATTCATCATCATTTTCAACTGTATTTTATTACACTAAGTATGTTAAAAAAAATCTGTTGACATGTCCGGGTTCTGGGCTCCAAAATCCGGGGTTTTCACGCATCTTGTCCTGGTTGCCAAATTTTGGAGATGGCAACCCTAGGCAAGGTAAGCTAAGTAAGCTAACTTTGGGAGTGAACTCCTCGGAAGTCAATGACACTTGTGTTGTCACATCGTGGTTGGTGCTGTTCATAGTAACGATGACATTGCGTTGCAAACATACGGGTATACTAGTAAACTTAGTTTATATCAAGAATCCTTGGCAATGATAGTCTCTTTTAGCGAAGCGTTGCAATTGGCTGACCATTCTCTGTATATATTCAGAGGGGTTTACCTAGCTAATTAAGCAATCTCATCAATAAAATTCCAGGTTTCATTAGATTGCTAACAAATTGAATCTTATCAATAAATACAAATTTTTTTTAAACCTTTACACTTAAAAGTTTGCTTCAAAAGAACAGGCTAATAGTTAAAAATATAATAAACGTGTGAAGTGAAAATAATAACGTCCTCTATCTATTTAGTCCCTCAGTTATATTTAAAAAAAAATTTAACACGTATTTTTTCATTTATTTGTCAAACAAATACTGGCGAATATACAGCGGATTCAAGTTCCGCATGACGTCACACATAGGTAAAATTTTTACTTACAAGTGACGTCGCAAGCCCCCACTCCATAACTTTGATATTCTTATATATCTTTCTTATATATCTTCTATTATCTTGATAAAGCAAAAAATATGTGATTTATATTTTTGAAAAATCTAACTGACGGACTAAATAGAATGATAGTTTTTGACCCAGTATTATACCCTATTTAGTTTAAGAAAACTGTGCTGCGTTAAACCGTCAACTAAACAGCATTAGTCTCATTGTGCAAGGAAAATATGTACTGCTCATGTAATAGTCCAATCAAGGAATGAAAAACAGCATAATATGGCCGATGAAGGGACGAGATTTGGCAAGCTTCTCTAACAAATCAACCTATTCACCAAATGACAGAAGTGGCAGAATCATAACACAATAATTCAAGGTACGCATCCGACGACGCACGCAACATAATATCGGTATTTTGGCAGCGCGTCGGCGACTCGTGCGCAGGCACTCCAGGTAGCCTAAAACGAACATAAACGACAGATGAATAATTTTCAGCTTAGTTATTCAATTTTGTGATTGTGATTTAAAAAGAATGCGCCAACTGTGTATATTGACTATGTCGCATGTCGTAGAAGGCCATTAACGGTGCATCTAGCGAGGGGTTTACTTATGAAGGCAACGGGCAAGTCACTTGTTACAACTTTTTCACAATTTTCCAAGTAACCCAACTGATAAGTTGGGAAATTAAGATATTTATTTTGAGCTAAATGTGGTTTAAAGAGGTTTAATGCTCCTTGAACTCTACCTTTATCTCTGGGGATTGCGGCCGATAGACGACGAGCTACTACTTTTTTACATAAAGTTTTATAAATGGTAAACCATTTAATCCAGCTAATTTATATTTTTGGCTTAAAGCGATTGAAGGAGTCAATCGTTTATGTAGTGTCAAGCTGTCAGTCTTTAAACGCATTGGACTTACGGGCTAATATAAACCTACTCGTAAATAAAAAGGACAGTTTATATATCTATCATATTTTTTATATATAAAGCACGGCAACACTGGTGTCACCAAATATGATTCGTACAAAGTGGTCTAACGTCCTCGGACGCGACGATGAAAGCGCGTCAATTTTTCATCGTCTATTTGTTTTGTTGGCAGAGCTGCGCTGGCGCCGCGCCGGCCCGGTGCAAGTGGCCGGCAGACTGAGATTTGCGACCTTGTGAATATTATCTAAGGTCACTTTTTATTCGCAAAAAGTGACTTTATGTTTGCGAACTAGACGATGCTGACAAAATAATTTATTTTCGATTTTCAAAACCACTTTTTGCTTAAAAAGATATTTAATTCACAACTGTTTGAATAGCCTGGCTTATGGCAAAATTACATTTTCATAACACACCTTAGGCACCTTAGGGCCACCATAAGACACATTTTATTTTTTCTAAAATAAAATTTTATTTTACGAAATGAATTTCATATCTAGAGAGATGGTGACGAATCACAATCGCTAGCTACCGAGACGGGGTGCGGGGGAAACATAGTATATATAATGACTTTAACGTGGTTAATTACTATCACAAAATATCGAGAAAATACCATTAACTAATAACTACAATTCCCGCAATTGTACAAAACAGTTTATCTACAACACTCGCAAGTGACTGCAACAATGAAAGAATGCCTTGTTTACATTCCGCAGTAGATAGCCACTCGTATCAAATAATACGACTAGGAATTCTGCTATCGTCGTGTGATTTCAAGACGCTTATCCGAACCTACCGATTTGATAACAGCGTGGAACAATCAAAGGGAAATGAATGTTAGTATAAGCGCCGATAACACTATCAGTATTAATTAATCCATTGATTCATTTAGCAACGGTTATTGGCACTGGCCGTGAACTTTGATAAACTTGCTACAATATCTTCAAATATACTCCAAATTATATACTAACATAATATCACACCCATAATCCCCGAAGGGGTAAGCAGAGTCAAAAGGGCAGCATGCCCCTTCAACCACGTTCAGCCAAAAATAAAGCTGGGCTGGGTTAGATGGAAAATTGTTAAAAAGCAGTGGCAAGCGGCTAACCTGTCGCCTACACAATCACACACCCAAAACCCGATATACCATTAGTCGCCTTTTACGACATGCTAGGCAAGAACTTCAGTTGGCATATTCTTTTAAGTCCCAGACCAACATGGGACAGTGGACTGGGTTGGATGGAAAGCTGTGAAAAAGGAGTGACAAGCGGCTAGCTCGTCGCCTACTCAGTCACATACCCAAGAGCCCGTAAACTATTAGACGCCTCTTACGACATGCTAGGCAAGAATCACAGTTGGCACATTCTTTTTTTTTGTCCCAGATCAACATGGGCCAGTATAGTATTCTAAGATAGTATAGATCCCAACAGCCGCACGGTAACAATAAAGTCTCTTATCCAAAAGCTATAGACAGAATAATTATACCTAAGCTATAAATACCAATCTGGCTTATGCGATGCCGCGTGCCAACAAATATTTTACCTACAAAGAAATGGATTGTTAGTATTAAGTACAAGTATAGACACTTAGTTAGACGCCATATGGACTGGCAGACTGGCTCGATGGCTCATTCGGTGACCCTGCCCCATGCGCCAAGATTTGTGGGTTCGATCCCCAAGCAGGACAAACATTCGTGTGATGAATACTTGTGTTTATTCTGTGCCTGGGTGTTAATATCCAATATTTAAGTATATATTCGTAATACCACTGTTTATTCTGATATCCGTAACACAAGTGCTTAAGCTACTTAGCTCGGATTCAGATCAATGTATCTGATATAAAAGAAAAAAAAGATTTGCATGAGCTGCTATTCATATTAAAAGCAGACCCAGTGAATATGTTCTACTTACATTATGTATTGTAAGAGGATCAATATAGTGGCAGTGACCGGAGGCTGTGTTGGCGCGGCGCCAGAGTCGGATCGATCGCGAGACCTTGTGGTGGCGAGGTCACCCGAAAGGGATGGAAGGAATTTGTCTAGCTTAAATATGTAATGGCCGATAGCCTAGATGGGGGAAGGGGGAGGTTGACCTCGCTCGAACGAGAAACACGATCTGAAGTGTGTAACTTTTATACGTTGGACCGTGTCTTGATCTATGATGAAGAGTTTGAGTTTACTTTCGAAGGGAAAATGTCCAAATAACATTACAATTACATTTAAGTAATCACTTTCAAATGATAATAAATAATCTATAACATACTTAATAATTTTTACTTGAAAATATAATTAGTATTTTGGATTAACAATACTTTATTAATAAATAATAAATGAATAAATATCCGACTACATCACATACATTGATCTGACTCCGAGGTAAGTAGCTTAAGCACTTGTGTTACGGATATCAGAATCAACAGTGGTATTACGAATATATACTTAAATATTGGATATTAACACCCAGGCACAGAACAAACACAAGTATTCATCATACGAATGTTTGTCCTGGGTGGGAATCGAACCCACAACTCTTGGCGTATGGTGCAGGGTCACTACCGAATGCGCCATCGAGCCAGTCAAATTTATTAATCGTTTTATTTATTGAGAGTTACTCTATTACATACGGATTGTAATACTTCTATCATTTTAATTTGATATCGCTATATTGCTTTTCTAATACACATTAGTGCTTAATATAAAATTACTGGGCACTCTAGTGAGTAATTAAATCTCTATTTAAGATAAAACACCTAATCAAGCTCTCATTCAATCACGCCGCAACAAAAGCACTGTGTTCGTGTTTTGTTTAGACAGTGAACTCAACAAAAAGCTATGATCTAACACTATACAATCGAAAAATGAAAGAAAGTCATTGTTGTATCAATTGCATAATGAAACTAAAAACCAATCAGATTAAAACAACACTAATAGTCTAAATGATTGGGATCTATTCTCTCGCTACTAAAGGCTCTGATTCAATTTTAAATATAAAAGAATGGATGTATACAAAAAGAAGCAAATGTAAGTACAACACATCAGCCTAATATCGTCGATATCACTATTGATATACTATACACAATTATTTCGTATTAATACATACATAACATCACGCCCATAAACTCCGAAGGGTTAGGCAGAATCAAAGGGGCAGCAGGCCCCTTTAACCACATTCAGCCAAAAACAAAACTGGGCTGGGTTAGATGGAAAATTGTGAAAAAGTTGTGACAAGTGGCTAGCTCGTCGCCTACACAATCACATACCCAAAACCCCGAAATACCATTCGTATTATCGGCATGCTAGGCAAGAACCACAGTTGGCACATTATTTTTGGGTCCTAGACCAAAATAGAACAATGGGCTAGGTTAGGTGGAAAATTGTGAAAAATTAGTGACAAGGCTAGCTTGTCGCCTACACAATCACATACCCAAACCACATATACCAGTAGTCGCCTTTTATGACATGCTAGGCAAGAAACACAATTGGTACTTCTTTTTAAGTCCCCGACCAACATGGGGAGTATTAATAAAAATGAATTATAAAAATAAGTGTTTGTACGTGCATAACACATACTATTGCTGTTGTATTAAATTTGTAATTGTCAGGACATTGATTCGTACGAAAGAAAACGTTAGATAATACTTTATATACAAAGAGACTTCATTTGACGACTGTATGAGTTATCAATTGTCGAATAAACTAGTATGATATAAAATTTAATACGTTATACTATGTTTATGATTTGGCATTTTACTTTTCAATCGATCTCTACGATACTCGCGCAGACGTTAAGAAAGGTCGTATTAAACAAAATTAGAAACTCAATAGATAGTAACGTGCAGTTATTTAATAACTCATAAACGATAAATAAAACATGCAATACATAATAACATGAGCGATTTTTATGTTCGATGCTAATGGAAGTTACAATACGCTTCGGGCACATGTTACGAAGTTATGGGCTCTCTAGTATCGCTTTAAGGGAGACGTAAAAACATTATGTAAAGTTTAAATTACGGACTAAACATATCGGCCCTTAAGTGCACATCTTCATCTTCCTAGCGTTATGTCCCGTGTTTAGACAGGGTCCGCTTAGACCATGATCCAGGATTTAGCGAGTCTGGTAATTACATTGAAGCGACTGCCGATCTGACCTTCGTAACCCTAAGATAGGGGAACCAGACAATTTTTGGATCATGGTTACAAATTCAAAGTTATTTGAATTTGCAGGTTTCATCACGATGTTTTCCCTCACCGTCGAGCAAGTGGTATAAATACGTACATAGATTTTGAAAAATCCATTGGTACGTGCCCGGGTTTGAACCCGCACTCCTCGGTTAAGAGGCGCGTGTCCTTACCATTGAGCTACCACCGCTCCTTAACCTTAAGTGCACATATTTATGTACAAATCATGTTCCGAGTTACGACAGCATAAGTGAAGTATTTATTTTACGACTTCGCTTTAGAAATATTGACCATTAATTGAGAGGCTGTAATTATATGTCTTCGTTGATTTCTTTCTCCTACTGACCTTAATAAATCGTATTAATCAAAATTATATGGAATGAAATTATCTTTATTTACATAAAAATTATTTCATTTCATATAAATATAATTCATATATATAATTTTCATGTTTCATTAGCACTTATAAATAGTCAGTACATACAAATAAAAATTTAAAACCGGATTTAAAACCGGAAAGTAGCTTCTACCGAGAAGAACCGGCAAGAAACTCGATAGTTACTCTTTTCATCGCCAAATTCACAATAAATATCAATAACAATTATCATATTCTTAAGCTACTATGCTATACAAGTCCATAAAAAGTAAATATGTATAATAGCAATTACAAATATTTGTCTTTGTATTTATAAGGCGCCATGCTTAAAGCTCCTCGTGTCGTACTCTGCACGTTCCATTTTACTGCGATATAGCGCCATTTTGAGTTAGTGTATGGAGCCAGCGCAATGAGTTACTGTATTAACACAAATATGTTTAGTGACTTCCCATTTCTATCTAATTCACGAAAGAACACGACCAGAGCCACCTCGCCCACAGCAAACGAAATAGCAACTTCAGCAATAAAGTGCTTCCAATTCGCTACGATTTTACGAATACTGAGAAGGATCAATGCGAATTCCCACGAACTCAAACATTCTTGTTACATTCTACCGTTTTATTTACATGTATAAAATAGAAGACATCTATTAAAACAATAAACGTCATGAGCCTGATTGGATAACTAAGATTAATAGAAATCATTATAATAATTTAAATAAGGTACACAAAACTTAGAAAGTCAATACAAATAGATAAATATCAGACTACATCACATAGGTACATTGATCTGACTCCGAGGTAAGTTGCTTAAGCACTTGTGTTACGGATATCAGAATATATATTTGTTATTACCACTGTTGAACATCCAATATCCAATATTTCATCATCTTCCTAGCGTTATGTCCCGTGCTTAGACAGGGTCCGCTTAGACCATGATCCAGGATTTTTACAAATCCAAAGTTGTTTGAATTTGCAGGTTTCATCACGATGTTTTCCCTCACCGTCGAGCTAGTAGTATAAATACGTACATAGATTTAAAAAATCAAGGTATACGTGCCCGGGTTTGAACCCGCATTCCTCGGTTATGAGGCGCGTGTCCTTACCATAGAGCTACCACCGCTCATATATCTAATTGGATATATCCAATATCCAATATTTATTGAATATTAACACCCAGACACAGAACAAACACAAGTATTCATCACACGACTGTTTGTCCTGGGTGGGGATCGACCCCACAACTCTTGGCGCATAGGGCAGGGTCACTCCCGCCTGCACGTGGATTTTTTTTATATTATTATACTACCTGTGCCGGTTACACTTGCGTTTATGGTTAATATATCATAGCGTGACTGATAAACAAAAAAAAAATCATTTCGGACCAGTAGTTCCTGAGATTAGCGTGTACAATCAAACTAACAAACTCTTCCGTCTATATACTATAGATAGATAACTCTCAAATAAGCGTCGGCTATCGGAGAAAGCTGAATATTTCTTATCACATTACATGAGCAAATAAATTTCCAAAAATGCAACAATTATCTCAAAGCGCGCCATACATTACTTGCTCAGACGCATGTATCAATTCACAATAGACGCCAGCCAGCTGCTCAACAGCAGGTGGTGCCCAACGTATAAAAACGTTATTGAACTACATTTTGATCATCCCCTTCTTTCAACGTCTTCGCAATCTGTATGAATGCAATAACGTCGTGAATTTAAAGTGCAAGTCTTCTCAATGGACATCTGTTTGCGTGACGCCACAGTACTGCTTATTTCATAGAGAAACAATTAAAATATTGTCGTTAATATTACAAGCAATTAAGACCGGTACGACCAATTTTAATATTACCACAGTACACAGGTAACCGTTCAGGATAAAAGCTAACTTATTCTAATTACGAAAGAAACGACTTACGAATTGACTTTGCGCCACTTACAAATCATATCTCATAAAAGGCAACACGACCAAAAATACCTAATATACACTGTTTCTACCCCGCTAGGGAAGTAGCGTGAAGTTTAGTTAGTTAGTTAGCAAACTCCATACGATTTGAATGAAAAAAAAAAATGGTACAAAAGTACTATTTGGAACCGCACAATAAAGTAGTTATTAAATTAATTAATTAATTAAAATACTATATAGCTCGATTTCACAATGAACACTAAACTCCGACATCATTCAATTGCCTAAGTGCCCTCAAGAAAACGACACCGCAACATCAACAACCAACGAGATAATTCAAGGAAAACGCTTTCGCACCCATTTATGTGAAATCGGCCAACGAAACGCATAAACAGCGCCGATGGATCTGCGCGAACCGGCGATAAATTAGTTGGCATTAATTAGCGGCGCAATGAAACCGACGATACGACATCGCAACTGTCAATGATTACCATACCGACGGGCGATCTCCTGCGGATATGAGCTGTTGGGTTAACGGTGGCTGCAGAATGGATTGTTGTGAACAGTTGTGGTCGTTATTCCAAGTCAAGTGTTATGAGATGGAATGTGGGCCAACGTATGTTTTATGCTGATGACTTAATATACTGGACGATACTTTGCATTGAATTTCTGTACTGTTAGCGATAAAAAATAAATCGATTTTTATACTACGACAGGGCCATAAGGAAGGGTTTTAATTTTAAAGGTCTATTAATGTTCAGAGTTTGTATTAACATTTCTCCTTACGTATAAATTATGCTTATGAATGGGCTATCAATCAATATGTTACCATGCTTCAGGAAATACAATTAACAATTAAAATAACTTGTAAAAACATAATGAGCAAATTTTCTTTTCGCTAATTTCTTTGTAGCCTGGTTTCCAATTGTATAAACTTAATTTCTTAATTTTTTAAACGTCATTTCCTTTTTATTTTTCGTAATTAATCATATTGACTCGTCCGAACAATATCTTGTGTGTCATAACAGGCACGTTATTTATAACAGAAATATTGTTATCTGTATAAAAAAAGGCAGCTAAGCGAAAAAAAACAATCTTCTAAACCTCAACAGCCGATCCAAAATCCGATCCAACACGAGCGCATTACGTAATCATAATGATCGATACTTCAGCACAAACAGATAGACATCTAGAAAGTGAAAGCGCGATGCTCGTCATCCGACGGCGGGCGTGATTAATGATTCGGAAGTGGTTAATGATTATAATGATTGGAGCTGTTTCAAGTACTAATCTCATTGAAAACACGCGGTTTATTAATAAGCGGTTGGTTGATTGAATAACAAGAGGAGCGCATGGCCGGTGCAGGTATTGAGCCAAACATGGAAATGTTGATGGACATCTCATCATATTACTGCATTCAGCAACTTGGTGTATTACAGCCGATGCATAAGTCTTTCGCTTTCGATCAATCTCCTAAGGAATTACCTAGTAGTATGTAGGTAGTATAGGAGGACATTGCTATGCAGATAGATACATACATACGTATCTATCTGTATAGCAATGTCCTCCTCAGTAAAGGCATTACAAGATTATAAGTAGTGATTGGGCTTTTTAACCAAATCAGAAGCCATTCGAATTTAGTTTATCGGAATGTTGATGTTTTTGATACTATTAGAGTAAGATAGACAATCTACTTAATTTATCCTATCAAAATAATCCTTTAATCAGGCACTTTGTTTAAAAAAAAGGTTTTTCCTTTATACGGATTTATTATCTGCTTAAATGAAGAATGCAATTTCTTCAACTAATCCGACAATAGCGCATGGTCTTATCTCTGCACGTAATAGCTTAATTGCTTTGACTGTTGCCATGTGTATACTTCATGAGATACGAAGCAAACGCGGATCGTAAGGCAACTCCATATTTCCCGAAGTTAAGAACTTTCCCGTACTCCCAAAGAAGGATTATGTTTACCGATTAAATATTTAAGACGTGCCGTGTACACGTATAAAGAAAGATGCCCATATTGGATAAAGCGCAAACGACCACAGAATCCCAAGATTGTACAAATTACCAAATGAACAGACTAATTACCAAATTAACAGAATAAACTCCTGCATAACCTCGTATTACCTATATGATTCTAGTGGCTATAGTACGTAGGTTCCTTCCACTGGAAAGGTGATGGGTTGCGAACATCGTCGCCATATGTACTTGTCAAGTTGACATGACTTTCGTCACGTACCAGACAAATGAGGCGCGGATACATGCCACTGCATACATTGAACCCTTTCTATGCTGTTACAACGCTTACTTCTATTAAAAGCAGTCAATGCACATACAACTCCGAGGACTCCTGCTGTGTGAACACACACCCAGTACCTCCTCACAAATCACCGTACTCTACAATTGTATTGCTTGTAATTGTATTTAAACTAAAACTAAACTAACTAAACTTCACGCCACTTCCCTAGCGGGGTAGGCAGAGAGAACCGAAAATTGTATTTAGTGTGTTGTAATTTCTAAACGCAATGTAATTTTGTCTTTGACATGTGTCTATGTCACCTAACCTTATGTGTGAACCCTTTTTCCGGTTCCTCTTTCACTTGTTCGTGGCTGCTCTCGCTGACAAAGTGTACACCTTATATCATAATAAATCTCGGTCCGTCCTGAGGGAATCTTTTATTTTATCCTATAACCCTTCATAGTGGAATAAGACTTAAGTAGTTACTACATTTTATCTCTGTTATGTTTAGAATTTTGCTTAGTTTATTTTGTTTAGTAATTTTAAGTGTAAGGTGTGATTGGGCAGTACTAAACGCCCCGATCTCTAGGCATCCGCTGAAAACCAGCGTCTCGGTGAGCGTAGCGCCACCGAGACATATGCTGAGCGGAGACCTTTTAGGTGCTACATATTTCACATCTTTCAATTATGACAGTCTGTCATTTTGTATTTGTTATGTGTGTATGTTTGTTACCTAATAAACATTTTACTTTCTTTCTTTCTTTCATTCTTTACTCCATGTTTTTCTAATAAGCGAACGGCCCATTAATATAGTCCAAACAAACGTTCCCTCAATTTCCGCAATCATCGCATAACTCAATTGCTCCAAATGGGTTTTATTTAATAAAGCTGACGGAACAAGCTTTACTATTACAATCATTTACCATCGACACGCCATCGTACGCACTCGCGGCCCAATAAGTACAAGGGAGAAAATTAGCCGTCCGATTTGGGCATACTTATTGCCTATCTCTGGGCAGGCCACAAATTGTTTTGTAAATTATTATTGCAATATTACAGGGCTGCCGTTTAATGTGACAATTTGTAGGTATTGTTTATTTTTAACCGACTTCAAAAAAAAGGAGGAGGTTCTCAATTCGACTGAATTTGTTACATAAATATAACAGTACTAATTTAATGAATGATTTGATGATGATACAAAAATGGTAATATAATAAGCACATGTATTTTACATTGCATTAGGATTTTTATCGATATATCGGTCGATATAAAAAAAATCTGGATGCCAACGTAAATGTTTAAAAAGTTAAACGATATTTAATTACGATAAAACAGTGATACGAATATTCAGGATCTGAACTTTTAGATTTGTGTATAGACTGTAATAAAATTAGTAAACCAAGCGATTCCGGTTTTAGTGTTTAATATATATTCCCACTAGCTTCTGCCCGCGGCTTCGCTCGCCTGGTACATCGATGAAACATAGCCTATACGTTATTCGGGTGTATGAGCTATATTATTCTAAAGTTTCATTAAAATCCATTCTGTAGTTTTTTTGTGAAAGAGTAACAAACATCCATCCATACATACAAACTTTCGCATTTATAATATTAGTAGGATAGATGTCAAAAACTGTCAAAAAAGTAATTTTGCTAAAATACCAGTTAAAAAAAATATTCTCAACCTTGCTAGGTCACAGCGTCACTTGACTTGTAAATCCAATGTCATTCGCACGAGCCACCAAGCCGGCGAGATCCTCGCATAATGGGTAATGAAAGTCGCCCTCACCACGCCGCAAAGAGGACACCGCGAGCAGACTAGAAACTTCGATAACTTAATTCCCACTTAATACTCACGACCGAGACCGCGACAGCCCTAGACTAATGCCTAAGTTATTACTAATAACCACCACACTTTATTGTGCTTCAATCTTTAACACAATAGCCCACCAAGAATCCTAGAATCAAATTAGCTCTAAAGCAAATTCAATGACACTAAATAGCTTACACCCACTTGATGCATTGGCAAGAGAATTATACAAGTACTTAACAGGTACACTTTCTAATATTAATAATGAACTTGGGTCTGGGCTGGAGCTTTTCCCTGCAAGTGCAAATTGTGTGTGGCTGAGAGCTTCCTATGAGAAAGTTTGTAAACAACGCATAACACTTTCCTGGCACGCAATAGGGGTGATGGCAGTGAGTTGCGCCTGCACATATTGCGACACACGTGGGTGATACACTTTGATGTTGCAGTAGTTTTTGACCACATTGCGATCATCTTGTATAGAATAACAAAATACTCTACCCAATAGGTAATGTGTTATGAAACCTCTCCTCAAAATCTCGCATAATCGAGACTCGGGAATCTGATAGATAGCGGTGATATGGATATTTCCAACAATGAAGGTCCAATTGCAAGTAAAACAGACGAGTTATTGTAGGTTATACGCTTGCAATATAGAGGTGCCATTGGCACGATGCCAATCATCAGTAGGTTTGGTTAATGTTTTTTTCTGTTTAAATTGACCATTTATAAGTGCTTTTTTGAAGCCTAGATAAATAGAGATTTTGAATTTGAATGGTTCAACGCGTGGCATATGTTTCCAATATATCTTTTTTTGGAGTGCGACTCTTCACATATATCATAACTCTAACGTCAGGGTGAACACAGTGCAGCACAGTAGTTAATACGACGTGACACATATTTCAACGTGATATCGGGTTTACATACATACATACATAACATCACGCCCATAATCCCCGAAGGGGTAGGCAACGTTAATGTGAGGGCCAAACACCCGAAAGTTTCATGGCCTAATCGCCGAAACCTAAATCTACAAGGGTGATGATTGATTCACCAGATCCCTAACAGTCAACTAACAACATAAATAGTTACCTTACCACATTTGCCTACACTGCGACAATGAGCTTGCAGTAAATAGCTCACGAGTATTCAGTCCAACAGATGAGCAGTGTATAATTAAAGTGGTTCACATTTCTGTACATTGAACAGTTTAATGAGAACGCCCCCTCATTTCCGAGAAGTGTTGATTCAAACCAACAAGTTCATCTAAGGGAGTGTAACCATTATCAAATTTACCTGGTCTTCCAAAGTCAATAGGCAGTCGCTTCAATGTAACGATGTTTCAAGGCTACCAGACTCGCTTGATCTAGGATCTTGGTCTTACCCACCTTCGACTGAGCACGGATAGTAAGATTAGCTAGATGATGATGAACATTTGAGGCACATTCATTCATTCATTCATTCATTTATTCATAATAATTTACTTATTGGCTTACAGAAATGTCCAACACGCCACATACACGATCGGACATGATTGGTATACGAAAAAATGTAAGTGTATTTGTTACGACAAATAGTCTAGCATTCTTCAATGGGCTAGATGACTAAAAAATTCTGTTTAGTCCGTCAGTCCGATTATAAAAAAATATTGAACACGTATTTTTTTATTTATTTGTCAAACAAAAATTGACGAAGATACAATGCATTCAAGTTGCGCGTGACGTCACGCTTTCATACAATTTGTACTAAATAGTGACGTCGCAAGCCCCTACTCCAAAACTTTGATGCTCTTTATCTTTGTGATCTTTTGTTAATTTGATAAAGCGAAAAATATGTGTCTAGTATTTTTGTAAAATCTAACTGACGGACTAAATAGAATTATAGTTTTTTAATGCAGTCATCATCCCTATCGCAAAAGGAAAGTCTAGCATGTCCAATATTTTGTTAATTTGGAAAGTCTAGTTCAGTGGTGTTCTCTAAATTTCACAATTTCACTACTCGCTAATAAGATTTACGGCAACAATCCATTCGGCATTACTGAACTGATGGGGGCTATGAGCATTTATGGGCTCAATATTTCTCGCACCAGTAAGGGCGAGTGCACATTGAGGTAAGAACCATGGACATGTAGCGCCAAAAGTAAACATTTCTTAAAACGCACCAACATCTTTCTAGCATTATTATATGCCGTTCTTAGTCCCGTGCTTAGATCATGATCTTGGATTTAGTGAGTGTTCTAGTAATGAATTCAATGAGGACTATCGTTTTTTGTCTTACCAGGTGGCGCCACTAAAGAGTGAGGTCCTAAAATACGGATGTCAAAGTTTGTTATTATGGACGCCAAAACAAAAATTCACATTTAAATTTTATTTAATACAATAGAACCGTAGAATAAACGTATTGGCCATGCCACAGTGTTGCGCAATCCCGTTTTGCTCGCAAAAAAAGGCGGACACAAATTTCCGAAAGATAAAACTGTCTTATAGCAGTATTTTAACTCATATTTGGCATAATTAATCTAATGTTCTGCTAATTAAATTAATGTTGCGAATTAATATAAATAAACCCGCGTAGCCAACCCACAAACAGTCACATTTGACCATCATTTGACATTTCGGGGACCTCACGCTACACAAGCGCCCCTGGTGGCGAATTCATACGCGATAGCCCTCATTGAAGCGACTGCTAATTTGACCTTTGTAACCTGTTGGTACCTAGGGTAAACACAATTTCAGATGACACATGCCAAATTTCACAGTCCTCAGCCCGCACAATATTTTTAAAAAGTGATATAAATAGGTCCCATGTCGGTCTGGGACTTAAAAAGAAATGTGCCAATTGTGTTCCTTGCCTAGAATGTCGTTAAAGGCGACTAATGGTATATTGGGTTTTGGGTGTGTGATTGTGTAGCCGACTAGCCAGCCATTTGTCAGTACTTTTTCACAATTTTTTATCTAACCAGCCCAAATTTACATTCAGGAATCACGGGCATGATGTTATGTATGTAAAAATTATATAAATAGTTTAACTAGGTACTCCTTCATTTATAGATTATGTTAATGCCATTCATATTTTATAATGATATAAATATTTCTATGATTTTTTACTAGCGCTAGCTAACAGCTGGTCTCCATTGCCTTCCCGAGCATATTTATCAGACGTCGGCGCGCGCGCCGGTCACGACTCCTGCCGATTGTTACACGAAATCCACTACTGGTATATGGCACCAGGTGACGGGTCGCTAGTCATTTTGATATTTTCATTCAATAGCCGCTTTCGATCGCGAATTGACGTTGGGCGTTAGGAAAAGTCGTTTGGTGGGGCTAGTAAGCTATTTCTCTTTTTGGTGTTGATTTTTTTATATTTTATAGGTATGCTAAATAAGTACTTTATTGTTTCGCGGGATCTACTTTGGAATTTATAAATATTACCGAAGATTTAGGTAATTAATAAAATAACGTTCACTGAAAGTACCAATGATTCATAATATTAAATTATTGGTATAATAATAAAATAATAATAAATTTTCCAGGCTGACACACCAATTCCCTAGTTTCAAACTAAGCTTATGCTAGTGCTATGGATACTAGGCGGATACCATACTTAAATACGTTTATAAACATCCATGACTCAAGTACAAATGTCCATATTCATCACACGAAACATTGGTTTTGTGGCCAGGGTCTCTGACCACTCGACCAACGGGCCAGTCAACGTATATAAGAGGAGAGAATAAGGTTACAATCATTGAACTATTCTTACTAGCGTATGAAACCGACGCAGCGAACAAGTTTTTTGCGCCGTGCGTTGTTGCCGATCGGCAACAACTCGTTTAGTCACTCGCCTACATTCACGCGTAAGCGCCATGAAATTCACAGCGTTTACGACGTTTTGGTCGCGAGAAAAATGTACTCTATGAGCGATCTAGCGCTGCGTGTTAGACGACAGTTGTTAGTTTTAGCGCTGCAAATGCTGAAACAGTCCATGCTTCGTGATCATTTTTTTGTTTGACATAGCTTCTATATACGTAGTAATAATAGCTCAATGGTTACAATACAACTACAAGTATACACTTATTGTACTTTCAAGTGCACACTACATAGAAGACGCTAACGTAGTTTGCCCGGGCTTATGCTGAGGTATTAAACGAGCATAAGGAAAGCATACCTAAAGACGCTTCACACGAAGCCTCAATATACCCGGGTCTTAACGTATACCCGGGAATCTAACTCTCACACAAACCCCAGAACAAGTTCACCCGGAAAAAAGGGAGATAGGATCTACAAATATGTAAATAGAAGTGAAAATCGGCATCAACTGGATCCCAAGAACAGGATCTCCGTGGCCACGTTAACTCACACATATTTATGTCCTTTCAGCTGGACCAGCTTTCAATGACGCCTAACGAGGCACTACGCATATCCGAGCGTTAGTCGCCGGACCACGGACTAATGACGCAGCTAAATCAAAAATGTTCGGTGCGAGCTGGATGCGAGGAAAGTGATGTAGTATCGAGCTTAAACGAGAGTAATAACGTTGATGATTTTCGATCATTTTACCCTGGTATTGCCTCGTCTGTTTGGTACGTCATGAACGTAATAGGTTTCATTAGAAAATCGTTGAGTAACTAAGCTTAATACACTATAAAGAAGAGCCTTACTGACTGGCCCGTTGGTCGAGTGGTCAGAGACCCTCGCTACGAAACCGAGGGTCGCGGGTTCGAATCCCGCTAGGGGCAAATGTTTCGTGTGTTGAACATGGACATTTGTACCTAAGTCATGGATGTTTATAAACGTATTTAAGTATGTCTATCTGTTCACCCAGTATCCATTGCACAAACATAAGCTTAGTTTGAAGCTAGGGAATTGGAGTGTGATGTGAGATGCGGTTGTCATTATGGTAACATTTGAATTTTTTTTTTTTAAAACACTGTCAGTTTTGAAAATCTTTCTAAATAATACTTCACTTGTCGATACTACTTTAAAGACTTGAACGATATAAAATATACCTAACCTTTTTCTTAGAGTGACAAATAAAGTTCCCCGGGGGCACGCAAATTTCTATCTTGATAGACAAAAAGAAAACAATGTGCCAACTATGTTTCTTACCTAGCATGTCGTAAAAGGTATATCGGGTTTTGGGTATGTGATTGTCTAGGTGACAAGCTAACCACTTGTCACTACTTTTTCACAATTTTCCTTCTAACCCAGCCCAGTTTTATTTTTGGCTGAATGTGGTTAAAGGGGCCAGCTGCCCCTTTGACTCTGTCTATTCTTTCGGGAATTATGGGCGTGATGTTATGTTGTTGTTGTTGTCGATAGACACTAGCGAATGATTTTCTTTATCAAAATAACCTTATAGTTTATGATGTAAAGTAAAACAGAACAAAACACAAGGTCACAACCCAATTTATTTTTTTTTTTTTTTTTATTTGACTACATCACTTACATTGATCTGACTCCGAGGTAAGTAGCTTAAGCACTTGTGTTAAGGATATCAGAATCAACAATGGTATTACAAATATAAACTATACTTAAATATTAGATATTAACACCCAAACACAGAACAAACACAAGTATTCATCACACGAATATTTGTCCTGGGTGGGGATCGAACCCACAACTCTTGGCGCATGGGGCAGGGTCACTACCGAATGCGCCATCGAGCCAGTCGAATTCAAGATGCACAGAAATTTTTTAACGACCAACGCGATGTCTCAATAGACCCGACAGGTAACTAACCTACCCCACTGTTAATAATCGTTTGGTTAAAAGCGGCACAGCGTGCAACGGAGCTATTTATAAACGTCCACACCTACAGCGGGAAAGTGAGGGGCCCGTGTCCCGTCGAAACAACACGCGGGATTAATGGCCGCTGCGTGTTGCGGCGTGATGGAGGCACTCAGGATGGTGCTACTGGAATTATGATGTAGGTACAGCGCTCACAGGTAAGTTTAACTTCTGATGTGAATTGTTAAGTTGCGCATGCGCAGGCAATGACACTAAGTAGCAATCTCGCAACTCATTTCGATTGTTGTCTCCGTCATTGGTGGCTATAGAATGTCAATGTCATATCATCTCTGATAGGGATGATGACTGCATTAAAAAACTATAATTCTATTTAGTCCGTCAGTTAGATTATACAAAAGTACTAGACACATATTTTTCGCATTATCAAATTAGCAAAAAATCACAAAGATAAAGAGCATCAAAGTTTTGAAGTGAGGGCTTGCATCACTTTTTAGTAAAAATTTTACGAAAGTGTGACGTCACGCGCATTTTAATGCATTGTATCTTTGTTAATGTTTGTTTGACAAATATATGTATAAAAAATACGTGTTCAATATTTTTTTATAATCTAACTGACGGACTAAACAGATTTTTTTAGTCTTCTTCCGTATTTTGTAGCATAGCATCGGCTGTGCTACAAAATACGGACAGACAGAGTCAGAGATAATAAACCTTTCGGTGATTGTACCTGATATGTTTAACGCGTAAAGTATGTTTATTTATTGTTTACATGCGTCGAATAAATGTCAGTTTCTTTTTATTGCCTGAAAAAGACTGCACTACCAGTATGTTGCAAGAAATAGTATTTAGATACAGATAGCGCGCGAGTTGAATGCAGTCGGGGCCTAAGACGGGACATACCTGAGCTCTGCATTCAACTCGCGCGCTATCTGTACTTGATGAATTATGTATATCGTTGGAAACCTTCTTTGTGTACTTGTATTTACAAAAACTAGAACCGACATATTTTATAGTAACTTAATAACGAAATGAGATCAGCTCTTAATGAGGGTTTTTTAAAATTAAAACATCCAAAAGATGGCGTAACTGTGACTTGCGGTCTTGTCACCCTCTTCATTGGTTAGTTGGCAGACCAAACTGACATGCTGTCAACAAGGAGCCAATAGTGACAGTAATAAGACCACGAGCTCCCTAGTGCCATCTGACGGTTTTTGTGTTTTTGAAAACCCTCATTAACTTGGTGCTAATATCAAGTAAAACAACATTGTCACTAGATTATATTTGTTCGCGGGGTGGATTTAGAGCAATAAACGCTTTATATCATCTGTTGGTATCTCTATCAACGAAACCATCGCACAATAATTAAGACCTTTCATTTCCAGTTCGCACTAATTCCATTAACAGCTTCGAAGGAACTGATCATTTGATTGGATATGAAAGTTCTCACTAACCAGATGAAAGTACCATCTCTAATTACGTCGTAAGCAAATAAACAATATATCACGAGATAATTGATACTCAATGACTGTAAAATCATATTTACTGCGACATTAAAACTAGAGTTGAGTACTTTATTATACTATCTGACAATTAAGATGCAATAAAAACCGTTCGCTTGCTTTGCTGCGTACACCTGAACTAGAGATAGCAATAATTTTTTGGTATTACTTAGGATTTCTTTACAACTAGGAGTAGAATCGAGGTCGAGTATCACATATATTTTGCATCATGAGAAATCTATTACGGGCCTTAATAATTAGGTTCTTAGTTAGACATGTCAGTGAAGCTTGGTACTACTTTCTTGCTAGGGCTACTATTGCATCTTAGGGCGTTTCTTTAATGATGGGAGTCTTAATGCTCGGCGGTAAGTTACGGTTGATGTCTTTACCAGCTAACGCTACGGCTAAAGACAATTATAAAAACAAGTGTCAAATGTCCATTATTTCGCAGGCTTTTTTTTTTTAAAATAGAATGCCTTACCCGGCTTTGTCGCAGAACGTCTACCAGTCGCAAAATGTATATTTCTCATAATGTCTCGTACCGTCACATTATTCGGGGGAACGACGTGATGTGTGGGACTCGCAAGGGCCTTCTAATAAAAGGACCTCTCCGGCCAGCATGGAGTAGTCATCATTTCATGGCCCAGATTATTTCAATGCCAAAACATCACCATCATGCCGTATTTTCGCACGACAGACATCTATAAGCATATAATAAAATCTTCAACCAGCATAGATAGGCCTCTTGGATAATCCCAATGCAAGCCTTCGAAACTATTTTATTACGCGTTGGCGTCGGTCATGCACGACCCGATACATCACACAATATTTATGCGTCTGAATTAACCTTCACTGAAATGGCTTCATTAGGAAAGTAGGAGAAATCATGATTTGTGTGACATGGATACTTTAAAATTCAAAGCCACAATACAAGTTAAGAATAACATCAGCAGGATCCTATTTTGGACTTCCAACCACAAAAAAAACAATATTAATTAATTTAATGTTTCCAACACTGAAATCAAAAAACTTAATAACGTACAAGCTGAGAACTTTTTACACAAAAAATTACAACGTAGGTACTTTAATTTTCTTTAAATAAAGCCAGACATAATGTATCAGTCAGTCAATCAATTTTTGCTCTCACGACAGCAATTTCACGGTGTGCGAAAAAAGACTACTTACACTTGAAAGGCAGACACGCTATTAGTCTATGTTCACGTCACTTGTCTAGCGAAAGGTGACTGCGTTCGATAAGCAAAATGAAGAATATTGCAAAAATGAAATTTGGTTACCACAGAAGCAGAAAGGTTCCATTTGACCGCGCCTATATACGGCGCCTACGCGCCTATATAACTACTATTATACCCCCAGTAAAAAGCAGTCTACTTTTCGCATGGGAGTAACACTTAGCGATGCCCGATATACATCGATGCATCGAAAGCATCGATATTTACCATTTGATACATCGAATCCGTTCGATACATCGATAATATTCGATGTTTTACGATGCATCGATGTATTTAATTCAATACATCGAATGACCACCACATAAATAAATATACGTTATCTACAATAGTCATAGACAATTGAATTTTTATTATTTAGAATAATATAATAATATCACCTAATAATAAAATAATTTCCACAGACAAGGCTGTATATGACTTTATTCCTTTGCTTGCCAGACAATGTAAAATGTGAAACAAAATATAAGCATAGATTGACCAAGATATTTAGCCGTGTGGTGGTCAAAATTACTATGAATGTTGACAGATTCTCATAAAAAATTTGATAAATCGAGGGACACTGTTACATCTGAATCTGTACTCAATATTATTGTTCCTTAATATTTTAAGCGATGCATCGAAAACATCGATGTTTCAATCCGATATATCGAAAAACATCGATGCATCCTTTCCGATTGATGCATCGCAAAAAATATCGATGTATTTTTTAAATGAACACCCCTAGTAACACTCAGCAAACTTCCTCCAAAAAAGCCCTTGCAACTCCCGACTTCCTGCTTTAATTCCTATCTTGAGGAAAAAAGCCCCGCCCACCTACACAGGAGAAAGGCGGGACAGTGCGTGCGAAAAAACTTGATAGGTCTTTATCCGAGCCAGCTGACGCCGACACAACCGTAGCCAATTACGCAGAAGCTACAAAGATTTATTATCGCTACGCTTACTGTTTACCTTTTCACTTTCAAAATCGTGTTGGATACGTGAAAACTAGCGAGTGGCGTACTGTATGCGATGCCGGGCAGGGATTTACAGTTAGGGCTGATACAGTTAGCTAGATATAACTTACACGAAGTTTAAGACGGCTGTCATATTTCGATTAGCTCTCTTGAGCCTCCGCGTTGATTTCGGAAGATTAAGGACTATTTATTCTCCTATTGTATCGTTGTCATGTCCAACCCAAGAACGAACGTACCGATATATTTATAAGTAAGGGCAATAAAACTAAGATATTTGTGCTTGACTATAGATAAATTTTCATAAAGTAGGTTTCTGGAATTTGAGGTAGATGTATCGGTGAGCTTCAAAAAGGGTCGTCGGAGTCGTCGTAACAAATCAAATTTTACTGCAGCAAATAAAGTGTCGGTTGGGACTTATACGACGGTAATGTTTTTGAAGACTGCCAATGCTCCAAGTAGAATGTCCAGCAAGTAATTTAGCAGCATGACATTCACAGTTTCGATGCTACCATATAAGTTAATTTGATAGTAGCAACCATGGTAGTGGCTAGATGTAACTCAGGCATTAACCAAAGAAGCGGTATGAAATATTATTATGTATACAGGGAACTAGACACACCTACATCTTAGTCTACGAGGGAAATTGTTACTGACAACATAGTATCTGTAATTCTAAGCTAACAAATTGCGGGGGTAGTGAAACGAGTTAAGCGACTAGTTTTAAAGTTAGATCGAGCGCTAGTTAATTTATTGACGAGCTTTGCCGGGATGGCAAATTGCTATTTTTGGACAGCAATGTCTAAATAAGGGGCGATGTACAGATACAGAACAGCAGCCTGCTAATTAGGCAGGAGTAAAGCAAATGTAGCTAATTTCGACTACACCTCGTGCGGTTAGAACTAATCTAATGCTATGCTACGGTTTAGGTTAGTTACCGTCTTGGAGAATAAAGTAACAAATATTCTTAGACTTGTATCTGCATCCAATTCTAAACTCAGAATCAGATTCTTACTTGACTACCACATACGGCGTTAGGAGAATAAATGTAATGTAACTATTTATAATATACAAAGCAGTTTGCTCAACACAACTAAAAAGCAGTACGTTAATCCTTTGCATTCGATGTATCTATTTGGATCCGATTTTGAGAAAAAACGTAATTTGTGGAGTATAACAGTGGTTGACCGAAGTGGACTGTTTGATTTTAGCCAGAGTGTGTCCAACTGTCTACACTCCACTCTACCTTTGAACTCCTAGTTTGGCAAGATAATCGCTTCGACATTGATGAACTAATGATGGTTTTTAAAAATACAAAATCCGCTAGGTGGCACGAGTGAGTCTTGTGGTTTTATCACTGTCACTATTGGCTCATTGTTGACAGAATGTCAGTTTGTTCTGACAACTAACTAACGAGAAGGGTGACAAGACCGCACGTCACAGTTACGCCATCTTTTGGATGTTTTAATTCAAAAAACCCTCATTCAGTAGGCATCGCCACAATAAGCACTGCTAGACCACACTAGACTGCTTTCTACCAGATTGTCGTTGTTTGTATCCCAGTATCCCATGGGGCAGCGTGCTAAACGCAACATTGTATCTGTGTTGCGGGGGCAGTGAAATATAATCCCATTTGCCGCCTATCCTAAACCCACACCGGGTCAGGTGTCAGCCCTATTAACAACTCGAGCGCTTTCCCCCCGACAATCGTAAATAACGAATTCATTTGGACCGGCAGTCGTTCGGATATTTTATAGAGGTGGCGGACCGATTGGATTTTCATTAGCCATAACTGTAAAACCTTAATGGACTTGTTAAGAAATTGTTATTGTTAGACGGAATGGTAATGCGATTGTCTTCGCAGCGGGCACGTTACCGGTGCTGCGATTAAGCGGTGCCTGCTCACTTTCCTCCGCTGGTCAACATTCGACTGAATTAATTGAACGGATATTAGTCCGACTGTCAGTGCGGCACTGGACAGCTGAAGGTTTATTTGCCTGCCAATAGGTTTCACCTGTCGTATGATCTTTTCGCACATTTTATTTATTGTTAGAAAACACAGAACTCGTGTTATATGCCAATAGATCTTGATTTTCGTTTTAGAATTAATCTACCTCACACCAATTTATTAGCTGTAAAATATAAATTACATTAAAGTTTATTTATTTATTAATATATTTATTATATTTTATTACTTTATATATTGACAAGCTTCTTTTAAAGGTAAGAACTAGTGATATCTGGTCTTAAGCAACGAATTATTATAGATTTACTCCCATGATTACGGGGTTAGTAACTTATCAATTGAGAGTGTAATAATAATTAAGACCATAAGCAAATCCCCCGAGGCTTAATAATATTAATATTAAATAATAAACTACACCAACGTTGATCAAATTTTGCTATTGGAATTGTTAAGTATGATCTGCGAAACACCACAGTTTCAACAATTTTAGCATAAGAGAACTGTCAAAATTACGAGATTACTGGCTATTGACAACGGTAATAGCAGTAGCTAAGGACTTGTGCAGGCAACCAATACTGTCGATCCTTCCATAAACTCCGATTGAGACGGCTAGCCGATTCTCGCCCGCCGCCCGACCTTGGCGCGCGCGCACTCCGCTCGCTCTCCGATTCTAATTGTCCGCACATTTCCCGACATTTATGGATTGGAGAGTTGCTGTATTTACGAGACTTCTCCCCATTTCTATTGCAACCGTATTTCTCCGGCGTATTGTCACATCAGTGGCGAGTTTCAATAGCTCCCTGACGTTTGTAGGGCAAATAAATTAAAGGGAAATTTTCTTACCCCACTAGCGTCGATAAGGGAACTCTAAATCAATCTGAGAGGTAGGCACGGTACGGCCCGGACCGTTCGAAAGTTTTAATCTTCAACGACGTGATAAAGCACGATATAGAAGTACGTGATTTGATACAGTAACAATTCAAAGTTTTAGTGTTAATTGCTAGTAAACTTGTTTATGTTTCCACGCTCAGGATATCCATACAAATGGGGGTTAACTGTAGAGGTTATCTCCGTGATTTGTCTTTCCTTATTAAGAGTTCGAATTAATATAACACGCCGCCGATTGAATTTCGTAAGTAATATAAATATGCATATAATCCCCACTTAGTGCTATGATGAAGAATTTACGTCATTAAGTTGTACAGTACAGCCGACATCAATCGTACGGGAAATTACCTTGATAGCGCAAAACCGATGAGAATGCTTAACCTCTGACAATGACCTGTGCTCGCACTGAGTTGAAAAGTCATTATCTCCGCATGTGATAAAATTATTCAGTTGAATATTACGTGTAGGTCTATGTATGTTAATCCCGTCATATTAATAAATGTGACAGTTGACACAAAAATATTAATCCGTAATCAGGAAAAAGGTAAGGAAACTAACACGAAACCAAGACGAGCCCGTGTTTGATTTCTTTTCTTCACAATGGCTAAAAACGAGCACCCAGTAAACAATTGTTTTGTAAGGTATGTTTTTAATGTAAGTTATAAATCTATACTTATAATAAATCTGTAGAGAGGTCAATTCTGTACATGAAATATATTTTCAAAATAACTATCAGGGGGTGATTAGTGATCGATACTGATGCCAAAAATGCAATCAGTAAATTTTTTGTCTGTCTGTCTGTCTGTATGTTCCTTATAGAAACAAAAACTACTTGACGGATTTTAACGAAACTTGGTACAATTATTCTTCATACTCCTGGGCAGGTTATAGTATACTTTTCATCACGCTACAATCAATAGGAGCAGAGTAGTGAAGGGAAATGTTGGGAAAACGGGAGCAGTTACTCCATTTTTTAAGCTTCCGTCGCGTGTGCAGCCTTAATGATTAAAGTTACATAGAAATCATGTATGACGAAAATAGTCTTTATAATATTAACCATAAACGCGGGTAACACCGCTGGCACAGCTAGTAAATAATATATACTCGTTTATGTCTCCTTGTCTATGGGAAAATGTAAGATTTCCCTTGGACAACCACGAGAACATAATGTAAGCCGCGTACACAACTAGTCACGTATGTACCTACGCATGCTAACATAAAATTCAGCGACTCCTGCCCAGTTTCCTGGTAATCTAGGGTTGGTGCATATATGTGTTTCTCTTCCACACGTCCCTATAAGTCGTGATAGTAACTATCACTGCCATTCTACTCATTAAATATATCATACAATCCACCCATATGATTGATGACACCTACCCGGTGGAAAGAAGTAACACGCTGCCAAATAAATCATAATGATTATTAAATTTTAACAAAAATAAAAACCGACTTCAAAATACCCCGCAAAAAATGTTTATAAAAAAACACAAGTAAAAACTGCCTTAATAGCTATTTAAATGTCCAAACACTAAAAAGTATAAAATAAATTCTATCGACTGCTTCGATGAAAGTATTAATCTTTAACACGTATTTAAATATTTACAATAATCAGTTAGTTTTGGAGTCGGTGCCAGCCAAACTAACTAATCGGTTAACAATTCTCAGAGATATCGAGTAACATACATACAAAAAAAAAAAAAAAAAAATCAGTCGAATTGAGAACCTCCTCCTTTTTTTTGAAGTCGGTTAAAAATAAATCTACTCAAAGGTTCGCCTTTAAACTTCAAACACCAAGTGACGTCATAAAGTCAACAAAGAAAACACCAATCCATTAACTCGCTCGATTAGATGAATTCCCCGATCAGGCATCCATTTATATCTTGCCCTTTTCAAATAAATACCAAGAGTCTAGCACTTTCAGATAATTTAACATGCCGTTTGCTGCAATCATTACAGGTTTCCAATATCAACGTAGCAGTGCGAATTCGAAGATAACATTCCTGGTGGTTGGTTAGAAAGTGTTAATTTAATATAAGTCTGTGCTTTTTGCCGGTAAACATGTTTCACCTAGTTTTTGTTGGTTCATTGTGAAGCACATAACTAGTTTTTGTTTACCAAGTGATTTATAAGTGCCTAATGACGATAATGACGCTAATCGTCGCAAATACTTGTAACGACCTGATTTATTATGAGAATGTTATTCAATAGTTATTAGGTGCGGGTCATTGTAATTGCTTCTCTCTTTAGTCGTTACATCATTAAGAAATTTTTATTTAAATTTAAAAAGCAATTTTTTATTTTACAAGTGCTTTCTACGACCTACTTGTATTATTGCATTTCGTTATTATCTAAAGTGTGAGCTTTTTTTATACCATTTTTAACAGTAAAAATATCAATTATTGTCACCGAACTTACTATACGCAAATTTGAATGATTTTAATTAATATTATAATCCTAAAAGTAGTAGTTATTATAAGCGTGCAAACGCGGCTAACTGCAGCCCTCAAACAGTGCAAAGCTTGGTAAATATTCTATTGCCCAGAAATCTTTAAAAAACACTTTTAGCACACTGTCCTCTTTGTCCTAACCATTTAACAAAATGAAAACAGTTCATGTATCGAGCGTAAACAAAATCCTCTATGTATAATTGTTTATCCCACGCGTTTATCAAGCGCGAATGAAACGCATAACTCATAGCTGCGTCGTTACAACGTGCGCACGCGCGCCGCCAAATTCACGGGCGTCGCGTGTCGGTTATGACAGGTAGCTGTTTCACATATGCGCGTAGGCGCCATTTTCGTTTTTGAGAATAGTATTCAAATCTGTATTCTAAAATGAGCGTCACTCCTCCAAAATGATTCTAAACATTTTTTAATTCAAGTGCCATTATGAGATGGTATCAATAAATAATTGCGAGATAACAAATCGCTCTGCGTCTTGCGTAAAAAGTTTTCTGAAAATTCCAGTTATATTTATGTCAACAGGATCACTATCATTGTACGCAGCAGTAATACTGATCTTTTTTGACATAATGTTTCTTTTTTATACCTGTTGGATATTTCGACTCTAGAAAATAAAGTTAAAAAAGTTTTTTAGAAATGAAATATTTTGATAATCCTGCGATCAGGTTAAAAAAATATTTTGAAATGTTAATAAGCTTTAAAAAAAAGTCCCTACATACCCGTATTATGTTGTCCTCGATTCGAATAATAAGGAAAACTAACTGTTTGTCATAAGGTCGACCTTTTCATGGTAGCTCAAAGTAAACAAAACACTCAATACATAAATTATATATTAGAACCGTATGCCACATACAGTAGATACTAGTAGATAATTATGACTGAACCCATACACATTATCGCAGCGTTCCTGGCCAGAAATACCAACTGTGTAAGACTACACCTGTTTTCCTTCACGTCTAACTCAATATTGAAATTATTTATTATTAGCCGTCGGCCGCCATAATACGACAGGCCACTAAACGCTTATTAACACTTTGGAACAGTAGACTTATTTAAAATATGAGTACATCATATTTTATAAGATACACCTAATTAGACAAAGTGTCAAAGAAACATCATCGATTCATTGACGTAATCTGTACTTTAAAATAACTCGTAATAGAAAGAAGTAAAAATTAAAACTTGTGGCGCCCAACGTGTCATTTCAAAATTTTGAATAGCAAATGATGGCGCCCAATGTGTGATATGAGATTTCTATTTACTACGGACCTTTTACAGTCGTTTCATATATAAATGTAGCTATTTCTAATTTACAGTTTATTGCCAATATCAAATTTATATTTGGCTGGAACACCAAGGAAGTGCACTGTCACAATGATATATTGCATCATAATTCTACTGATTAGTTATGAAAGTTATAAATCAAGCGACATGCAAAGGTTTCTCTAGGATAAACAGCTGTACGCAAACTAATTAGCGGAGAAAACTCACGTAACTTACACTTACTGTTGACACCCATAATGGTGATAAAGAACCAATACAAGTTGTTACTGCGTATTTTGAGGAGTAATAAGTTTGTATTGTTACATGACCATATGATGTGATGTGTGATGACTATAGATAAAAGAAAGTCATAGAGTAGGCACTCTATGACTTTTTTTTATCTATAGTATTTTTCTTTGGAGTTTTTTCAAATATAGCTCATGTTACTCGCTGATAAAGTAGCTTCCCATTGGTGAAAGAGTTTTTTAATTCGGTGCCTATTCAATTCAAGCAAACAATCAAATCTCTCCTTTTTATAATATTAGTAAGTATAGAAAACGATAGAAAGAGTAACTATTGGTTTTGTCTCTTGGACAAATTCTCTTAGCTTATTTAAGGCATTTTGTACATAGACAAGGAAATAACGATAAAAAATCTAATATAATAATTGCGCCTGCACCAGGACGTTTGGTTTTTAGTTGTGGTGTCTGTTATAATGTAAAATTCACACTGATCATTTTCAAATACAAGTAAGATTGACAGGACAGCTAAACCTGTCGGAAGCAGTGTCTGAGGGAGATAGTAGGTATCCTTTACCAATTGTTATACGCCGTTGACAACTTCGTATCACGTGCGTTTTTCTAAAGTTGCTGATTTGGAGTGTCACGTGCACGCAAATCTTGAATCTGTTCTTCAAACGCATTCTATAACAAATTGACGATCGAACAATTGGTAGGATCCAAAGGTTATCATGATTTAAATTCAATGGTTTTTATAAAAGGAGTACCTATCTAATCAAATGATATACTTATTTTTTTGGAAAAAGATATTAGTACAGACATTTGGTGGGACTGAGTTCGATAGTGGTTCACGATGCTTATCGAAAACGATATATGTAATAATGAAAAGTTAATCGCGGCATTTTTTTGGCCAAAATGCGTGTTGGAGTAAAAAAAGGTAAATACATAAATTGTAGGCAATTGTCTTTAGTTTCATTTTGTATATAACTGTTTTTATCGTAAAATAAGTTGTAAAGGAGATATTGTCAAAAAACTGCTTTTAGGCGCCATTTTTCCAATATGGCGGCGCGAGCGGAAAAATACGAGGTGGCAAAGTCGGAATTCGGAAAGAGCACATTACCAATTTTCAAAACTCCCGGAAAACTTTCCAGGTAAAACAACCAAATGACTGTACTATATGTGTTATTTCTGATTCGCTATTTTCGTATACCGTCATTTCATAGCAAACATATAAAGTCATATACGTACAGACATGATCTTATATGTATAATACCAGTAGCATATTAAAAATATCTAACAAAACAAAATGATTAATTAAGTATAACGTAGTAAGCAAATAGAATAGAATAGAATCTTTTTATTTCGAGCAACAAAGATCATGGTGTCAGTATACAAAGACGACGTCAATGAGGTGACGTCAGTACTACAGCTTATAATGATCTGTAATCTCTGTTCAGATTCATAGTTTATTTAATCGTCGTGGAGATGCCAAAGAGATTAAATCGCATTTTTCCTTTTACAGTCATGCCTATTCTAGATTGCACATCCAACATGATTGAAACGTTTGATAGCCATGATATTTACATTTGATTGTTTTTCCTCCATCTGCTTCAACAGACCTTTTATCAAAAATGCAAATCTTATCCTTATCTTAACAAGACGAAGTTTGACATTCATAACGAACGTCAAACATCTAATGGGATATAACTTTGGCCATGAGATATGGGACAAGGAAATTGCTTTTAACATTAGCGATGCTCGGCTGATGCGACACAAGGCCCCGTTAGGATCCTTGTTGCGACATATCCCATACATACAAATGCAATATATTTTAAACATTTTCCGGATATACATCATTTTGAAGTCACAGTAACATCAAATGGGTAAAAAGAACGGAAGTAAATGACTTCACAACGAACATAACATTACTCAAGTTAAATCTCTACTAATAAACAAAATTAGTACTTCCATATTAAAACGGAAATATTCGGAATGTTTTCACGTTGACAAAGCCGAATAAATATGAATACTGAGCCGAGCATCTATCTATCACTTATCTATTTATAATGTGTTACACGTGTCTAATAAAAAAATACAAACTATGTGGACGGAAACTAGGGCTCTCCTTGTAATACTAATGACCTGCATAGTATGACAATTACTTCTGAGGGCATCAACATTTGTAGTGAATCTATTATATACATGAAAGTTTGTGATGATGAATAGAGAAAAGTTGGTTAGTTTTTTTTTTAATTTAAACTGTCTAAACTTATTGAATTGAGTTCAGTCAATAGATTGTACAATTATGGAATTGTCTATGTATAAATAAAAAGACACCACGTTTGCTGCCCGACAGCCTATAATTGAAACAGCACTTAAAATGATTGGCTGTTGATTTATTCATAAGCCTTTTATCAGAGTATTGCTTGTTTGTTATCCCTGTATAGCAGTCGTAGTTTAATTCTTTAATGGATGGGATTTCCATAGTCATAATTCGATTTTTAATGTAGCTATTATTAATAGTACAGCAGAACATGCCCAGTGAATAGTAGTAGTACAGCCAAACATATGACTAGTCTTCGCACAGGAGCTCATAAACAATGACCAGCCTCCAGAGTTTCCTGCGAAAACCTAATAACGATAGTTTATTTATAGAGTTTATAATATATATAACAATGCACGCCCTATCGATCCGCGGCCATTCTAGAAACACACATTCTAGAAACCAGTCGGATTGTGAAGTATTGTGCATCGAAGCATTTTCCTGCCAAGTTGTGTGCCTGTTGCTCTATTTAATATGAGTAAAGTTATACATACATACATAACATCACGCCCATAATCCCCGAAGGGCTAGGCAGAGTCGAAGGGGCAGCATGCCCCTTCAACCACATTCAGCCAAAAATAAAGCCGGGCTGGGTTAGATGGAAAATTGTGAAAAAGCAGTGGCTAGCGGCTAACCTGTCGCCTACACAATCACGCACCCAAAACCTGACATGCTAGGCGAGGACCACAGTTGGCACATTCTTTTTTTTTTCTCCAAAAAGAGTATAGTTATAAATCAAATGAAATCATTTATTTCACAAAAGAAGCCCGCAGCGCTTGAAAAGTCAGGAATGTCGGTATTTTACCGGTACGGCGATATGTCACAAGATAAAAAAAGATTTTAAAATAATGCACCAACTGCGTTCCGTCCGTAACATGTAAACGACGACTTATGGATTGGGTATTTGGATCTAAATGTATAAGACGAGCTAGCATTTCAAGAATACTCTCTACAAATTTTCTATTTAACTCAACAGAATTCTTTTCTTCCCTAAGGGGCCATCCACAAATTACATCACGCGTAAAAGGGGAGGCAGGGGGTCTAGGAAGTGATATGGCGTGACAAGGGGTGGGAGCGGTCCTAAGTTTTGTGACATCACATTTCAAAATCTTATATTGTTGCATGCGGCTTCGTCCAAGTAGAATGTATAGATTTGAAAAATCCAGAGGTAAGTGCCCGGGTTTGAACCCGCACTTCTCGGCTAAGAAGCGCGTGTCTTTACCATTGAGCTACCACTGCTTCTATTGCTCCTCCGATTGTGAGCGTATGGTACGTACAAATCTGTCCACGTGTTCCCAAAGTGGGTCAGACGTACTAGGCGGAACGGTCCCGCGACGGTTACGCCCACGGCGCGTCGCGGTCGCGATGCCAGCGAAATACCACTAGGTGATCAGATAATGGAACAGGAAGAGTATATTTAACTACTAGTTGTTGCATGCGGCTTCGTCCATAAGGACTTTGTAAAAAGGTAATTTTTTCGCTGAGTTTAATATGTTGTCTAAAAGAAAAGTAGTCTTAGTTACATCTTTTTACGTCAGTCAATGAGAATCCCGTCATAATCAGTCTACCCAGAAATTAGCCGGAACTAACAACATTTAGTAATAAGCAATACTTGTGACAGTACAGACAATTCTATTTTATTTATCTGTATAGATATAATATCTGATACACATAAACACTAAAAGATATATTTTTAAAAACATTCTTATCGGGTCATCATACGACGAACATGTATGACATAAAAAGTGTCGAACAAGATAACTTTACTTATTAAGAAAACAATTTTAGGTCAAAATATTTCCAGATAAAATATGTTATATTTGAAGTATAACAAATACGTACGTTGAATTTGCAGCACTCTTAACATAGGAATTACAAGCATCATGCATACGATTCTATGAATTCTTAACAACTAAGATATCTTCAAACAATTCATTGACTTTCTCTAAGCCATCTTCACGTATGATCTTGCTGTTACAACACCAAATACCTGAATGCATACACAATAAATCAATGCGAATGAAAACGAAAGTACATACCAACAAAAAAAAACCGAGGTTACCATATCTGATCTCTCGACTTTAAAGACTTACTCCGATGATTCTACAGAAACTATTAAGTAACCAATTCTATTTAGAGTTCACCAAGATCAAGGGCGGTCACCGATCCACTTGGATACAACGCGTCCTATTAACGCAATCGTCACGTGAAGTGACGTAGCGATGACGTGGCCACAGTTAGCGTCATCATACGTAATCACAAATGGAATCGTCGGCAGTTATCGCGAAGAGGTTTTATAGTAGTGTTGAAAATAGCTCAGCCGACTTTAGCCGAGCATCAATTTTTACTCGTGTGTAAAATACGTCATGATGGGAAGTGAGGGGCTTGGTGAAGCAGGGGGGCTGCAAAACAAATAATAAATAAATTCTCCAGACTGACACAGCAATTCCCTAGTTCCAAACTCAGCTTATGTTTGTGCTATGGATACTAGGTGAACGGATAGACATACTTAAATACGTTTATGACATCCATGACTCGAGTGCAAATGTCCATGTCCATCACACGAAACATTTGCTTCATGGCCAGGGTCTCTGACCACTCGACCAACGGGTCTGTCTGGATAAGTGGCTACTAACACAAAGGATAAGAGATTGATGTTGACCCAGGAGGAATTTCAGGCTGTTTGACACGGTGTGCTAATGGCACGATAACAGTCGTTAAAATTTAATGAAATGTTAGTTGTCCTAATGTTTGCTTGAAAGTTATACCTTTACTTTAATATTAGATAGTTTACTTAAGATATAATGTAATTTAATTCATTCAAGAACATGTTACACATGACTGTGAGATCAGTGGCGGTTTACAGTTTTGGCCGCCCTAGGTCCCAGGCCATAACTCTCAGTACTAAAGCGTCATCACTTAATTTTTATTACGATTTATAAAAATATGCTTAATAAACTAGTGAAAGTTGATAGACGAAAATATACATTGTTAGTAATAAGCACATATTCTCAATCGGCTTAGCGATATAAAAAATAAAGCTTAAATAAAAAAAACACCTAATAATGAACTCTGTGAAAACCATTGCGAATAAATATAGATTGATGAAAGACATTAACTATAAAGATAACAGAACTAAAATATCATATCTTAAACAATTAAAAATAAATAAATGTAAATAAACAATTACACGCATTTACAAGTAATGTACCTAATAACCTTCTAATTAAGGCTAATAAACGCATTTTATTTGGTTCATAGGTCATCATTTTCTCTCCTTACGCTAAAATGTCGGCATGGCGAAAAACTTCACCGATAGGAGGTCTTACCGATATTTATTTAAATTACATTTACCCTCGCATAAAGAATAGAGCGATCGAACTTCACTGAATCACACATCAGTCATTAACTTGCTTAGCAACATAACACCATAGCTTCTTCCATTAGATTTAACGTTATTGCCTACGCAGTTGTATCAACATCACCATAAATAAAAAAAAATATTACGTCACAAATCATGGCCGAATTTCAATTCAATTTACGTTCGGCGATTAGACAATGACGAAACCACAAGTCTCGATACGGTTGAAACTACGTGATGAAACCTAACTAAACTTAAAGATTACGAATATTCTACACCTAGACATAAATATTGCGGCATTCACACCGATAGACCTAAGGTCGGCAGAGGTTATCGACCCCTCTTCTAAGAGTAAACACGCAATCATCATCATCTTCCTAGCGTTATGTCCCGTGTTTAGACGGGGTCCGCTTTGACCATGACCCAGGATTTAGCGAGTCTGGTAATTACATTGAAGCGACTGCCGATCTGACCTTCGTAACCCTAAGATAGGGGAACCAGACAATTTTTGGATCATGGTTACAAATTCAAAGTTGTTTGAATTTGCAGGTTTCATCACGATGTTTTTCCCTCACCGTCGAGCTAGTGGTATAAATATGTACATAGATTTTTTTAAAATCTAGAGGTACATGCCCGGGTTTGAACCCGCACTCCTCGGTTAAGAGGCGCGTGTCCTTACCATTGAGCTACCACCGCTACCTCCGCACCAAGAGTAAACACGCAATGGCAGCCAATTTTGTAAATCATAAATTCAAAATAACATGTTGCGGTGGAATTTCTTTGTTCGTTTTAATGAAGTTGAAGCGAAAGTATTCGCGTCTATTATTTCAGATCAGCTGGTAACGTACTGACGATGAATAAAATAAATATTCAGGGAGAGCAATGTTCACAAATAAGATGATATGTGTGATCCAGCGCTTTAATAAGTCCAACCAGTAAGACGATAGTCTTTTTTTAGTTCAAGGAATCCGTTACACATGTTAGGTTATGTCTAGTAAAAATTACAGATTTGAACAGTATTGTGTCTTGTAACACAAGAAATTATATCCATTGCGTCTATAGCAGACTATTTACGGTCATAGAATCGCTTTTGATAGCTAAATAGACCAATGCAAGAATGGCACGATCTACCACAAGCCTGACACTAATAGTACAACCAGTAATAATACCATCTATAGTAGGTAATAGGCCTTAATGGCGAACACACACAATTCAGTCGTCAATTGGACAATCAGGTCATCCAGCCATACGTATTACTCACGCGCCATAAAAATGATGTAGCATTCAAATATTGCAAAAACATGTGGTGGTTGCTTAGTATGTGGATGCAGATGAGCCCATCAATAACATAAATTGGAGCAATTTGTCATTGTTGTATGAAAGGGATCATGAAAACTTCACGCCACTTCTCTAGCGGGATATGCAAAGAGAACTGAACGCCATATGGCACGATCCTTACACACATCGTGCTTCTTCAACAATGTCAATGTCTTCTTCAACAATTGCTTCTTCAACATTCATGATCCTTTTCATACAAGCTCTATGGTTTTTATTACTCCTAACATTATTAATACATGACCAATCTGGTTATAATCAAAAAAATATGTGTTAAGTAGCCCAGGCTCACTTAACACATATTTTAATGAATTTTTTGAGTCCCCATAAACACCATCGGAAAATTATACGTAAGGTTAAATTTAGAAGTCCATGCGGACAAAGCCGCCGGTAAAAAAAAACTACAGCAAGTGCAATTAGAATCTTAATAACGCTCGTTATGAATGGTTCAAAGAAACCAATCTACCTAAGTTATGCAAGGTAAAACAAAACACTAACTTCCGAAGCGACGCTTTCCAAGACAAGAAGTCTGAATGTGAATGATGAATGATTACAGACTGTGTATTATTAGATTAACTTTCGGTTTCTGTCAGCTCTGGCACTGGCGAGTACAGTTAGCCATTAGACAAGTAAGATTCACTTTTACCGAAGTATTGTAAAAAAAAGTACTATGTAAGCATTTGAACGGTTTGAAAAAGTAAGACATGTAACGCGAAATCTCTTTTCGATTTGTAGCATTAAATAGTCGGTTTTTATACATAGCAATAAGACCAGTTTAGTTTGTTTTTTTTTTGGTATATAAAAAAACGAAGACCAAGAATTGATATACTAATTAGTTAACGTTATATTCCCCAGCGTCAAAAAATTTTTGCATCGTACATTGAGCTATTATTACTACGTATAGAGAAGCTATGTCAAACAAAATTATTATCACGAAGCATGGACTGAGCGTGTTTCAGCATTTGCAGCGCTAAAACTAACAATTGTCGTCTAATTAAGCTATTAAAACACGCAGCGCTAGATCGCTCATAGAGTAAGTACATTTTTCTCGGGACCAAAACGTCGTAAACGCCATGAATTTCATGGCGCTTACGCGTGAACGTAGGCGAGTGACTAAACGAGTTGTTGCCGATCGGCAACAACGCACAGCGCAAAAAACTTGTTCGCTGCGTCAATTCCTTAAGCAAGTAATAAAAGTTCAATTGCATCGTATCATTCTAAAGTTGTTATTCAAATGGTGGTACTGCGAGACTTCGGACTAACTTGGAAAGACAAACAAAAAACCAGTCACATACATGTGGGACCTTTAGACTATTCAATGGAAAAACACTAACGTCTCAAAAACAACGCAGACTTTGCCAATGTTCTGGACACGCGCCACGGCGCCCGTCCGCGCTATTGCCGAACGTACCTAGTACCCATGTCGTGCGCAAGACGTTTTTCTGCAAATTCTTACACGTCAAGAATTTGTATCTATTACGTGACGTAATCTACATCACCACTTTATACTTCAATGGTAATCTTAAGGTACGTGGACGATTGGTAGGCTGGATGCAATCAATAGGTGTAATATAATATTAATAATATATCAGACTACATCACATACATCAGAGGTAAGTAGCTTAAGCACTTGTGTAACGGATATCAGAAACAACACTGGTTACAAATATATACTTAAATATTCGATATCAACATCCAGATATAGAACAAACACAAGTATTTATCATACGAATGTTTGTCCTGGGTGGGGATCGAACATACAACTCTTGGCGCATGGGGCAGGGTCACTACCAAATGAGCCATCGAGCCAGTCAATACAAGATATAAAATACTCAGGTACCAGTAATGACAGGTAGCAGAACAGAATTTGTCCTAGCAAGATATGGGAGAAATTTGAACGTAGCTTAAGCATGTCTATCGAAACCTCGTTGTAGCCTACAAATTAACTAGGAGTAGTAGGTATATGCAATGCATTTTTGGTGAAAGGTTAAGACGCCATCTCATTATTTTATCATTTTAGAATGTCCGCTAAAGGTTGATATTAAACAAGAATAAATGTTTGTATGCTGTATAATGAAGTGACGAAGCATTTCCAGATTTTCCAGATTGGTCGTGTATTAAAAGAAGGTGATGTTAGGAGTCATAAAAATCGTAGAGCTTGTATGAAAAGGATTATGAATGTTGAAGAGGCGAGTGAGGTGTGTAAGGATCGTGCCATATGGCGTCGGTTCTCTCTGCCTACCCCGCTAGGAAAGTGGCGTGAAGTTTAGTTAGTTAGTTACGAAGCATTTCAACGCCCTACAGCCAGTACAGTCTGAGTATCACGTTAAGAATCTACATTTAAATTGAAGATGTGCGGTGGGACACCTGTACACTGCGCAACAATAATAAAGACTTGCATCACACAGAAACGCAAAGATCAGCAATCTTCTAAGCAAACATCTTCTGAACGAAACAATATCGCAATCACTTCACTACTTGTGTCTGTTGAACAAGTGTTATTGAAAAAACAAATTAATACACCGGCTGGAAACCGGTCACGCGATGCGAGCGGCGTGACGTCACAAGGGAACTGTAGCTCATTACATTATACAGTTTGTTTAGACCTATTGCTCTATGACATATTGGTTTGGTTGGGCCCTTAGATAGACATCAAATAAAATTAAGTTCAAAAGAACACGCTTTAAACCGATTTTTCACGCCTGCTATCTCAGAAATGTTAGGCGGTCCAGGGAGAGATAAATTATTTGAGCAGCCAACAATAAAATTGAGTTCGATTGGATGGAAAATTGTGTAAAATTAGTGACAAAGTCTCGTCACCTACATACTTCCGGCATTAACAACAAATCTTCTCATGGTACCAAACCATAAATTGCATTGACACATAATGATGTGATTATATGATTGTCTAAATAAAGGTAGCTACCTAAGTGTAGCTTCGACAAACTAGTAGAGTTATCTATTTGAAGACAGAAATGATTCGTCTTTTAAAGGCGAATTCGTCGTTTAGCGATTCATGGGGAACTTTTCCAGTCAAAAACATTCTGCACACTCTTGGACTGCACACCGGTACAGTAACATTTTATATCATTGACAACATTGTTAACCTTCTCGAATATACCAATCGCATATTAAATAACATACGTCACGCGCGTTTAACGAAAACAATACGGTGTTAATGAAGAGAAGATATATTTTGACTTGTTAACACTTTCTGATAAAATCGGCATAACAAGTCGCCTATCAACACTACGGCCTCGTAAACTGATGTAGTTGTTACTCGGTGTAAAATCTTTATGGTTTATACGATTCTTCCAGTCCAGTTTCTGAAGACACACTCAGGCTTATAAGACTGAAGAATTAAGGGGATTTAATTTTAAATTTTAAACCTAAACAAATTAGGCGGCGGGTATTTTTATCATTAACGTGGTTGTGTTGGTGGTCCAAGGCATTTTTTTTGTTTCAATCAAAAAATTTAAAACCTTCGACCACCTATAAATCGAAAGCCCTGTATTAGATGGATATATGTGGTAGTTACTACATTTAAACCTATATATATATATGTTTTGATCAATTCATGGATTTTAACGCTTAAACCACGAGTTTAACAATTCGGTAAATATTTTAAAATTCATCGCTTGCGTGAATCGAGTGTACCTTGCCACGCTTATTTACATCAATTACCATTTAAATACTTTATTTATAACAGGAATACAATTACCGTAAATAGGCCACGATGGCTGGCTATCAGGCGGGCTGTAAACTCGTTTGCTGCCTTAAGTTGTAAAAAAAAAATTATGACAAGAAACTTCCCATCTCTTTGCGCTCGTTTTACGGTTCTTAAGCACAGCTAACATTTAAATGGAAGCATTTATTTATCAATTTAGGCTAAATATTAGATTAAATTAAATAGCCCAGTGGTAATACGCGCCTCATAACCGAGGGGTTCAAAACCGAGCACGTACCTACCTCTGGATTTTTCAAATCTATGTATGTATTTATACCACTAGTTCGACGGTGAGGGAAAACAAACCACTTTGGATTTGTAACCATGATCCAAAAATTATCTGGTTCCTCATCATAGGATGACGAAGGCAATTTAAATTTTAGTAACGGCAGTCGCTTTAATGTAATTTACCAGACTCGCTAAATCCTGAATCATGGTCTAAGCGGACCCCGTCTAAGCACGGAACATGACGCTAGGATGATGATGATTAGATTGAGATACGAAGCAAAATTACGAGTCAATGAGACAATCGAGGTCATAATAATCACACAATTGGAGCAACAACTAGCAATCCGGGGATATCCGTTGCCGTCGCTATTTCAACTGATAATGAGTTGCTAATTACTAATTAACGAGTTGACGCCCCTAAGCAAAGAATTTAGCGCGTATGTTAATTAATATCGAGTTTATTCACGGTCATGATTTAGAGAAGCGTTTGCTGTTAGCAGTTGAGAAGGGAAAGTGTTTATGAATGTATTTAGTTTGTCCTAGTTTAAGATTTAGTAGACAATTAAGAAGTTAAAAACAAAAAAAAAAATTGGCTGCTAAATATTATGCTCAATTTTATACAGAAAAAAACGAGAAGGTATGAAACTCTAATTTCCGAAAAAATTTTGTTTTCTTTAGTCATAATGGAATGGATTTTTCAAAATCACACATGTTTATTTGTATCATAAGTAATTTTTTTCTGAAGCACATGTCACTCACACACACAGAACATCAGCTCGATTTCGCAATTACTTTCTAAAAATGTTATCCTTTGTGTCCAAAAAAGATTATTTTTTTGTGGATGGTAAGCATTTTTTAGTATTAACAATAACTTGTATACTCTTAAATGCTTTATAAATAAGATATAAAGCAACAGTGTTGGCCAATAGGATAACTCTGAGTACCTTTCACTTTCTGTTCACAATGATTGAAGTCTGTGAGACTATCACTTTACACAGTGGGTGGAATATTAAAACATTCCCTGTGTAACTTAGTCATACAATGTGTGCTTAATATCTATAATTTATCATTTGGGAACTGTTGCCAATCATACAACATTGTTATTACAAGTAAAGATGTGTTCTCGAATCAAATTTTCTGATAATAAATTCTTCTTGAATTAATTTCATTTATTTTTCCACATTGACAGATTACATTTCCATTTACAAAACTAATAGGATTTATCCTTGTTTATAAATTATGTTTAAACTTTGTTTCCATAATAGGAATGCGGTCCATACTATATTTGTTGCAAATTACCAAATTTACTTATTTGGTTTGTGTTGAAGCACACTCCAAATAATTAAGACAACAGTATTGACAACAAATAGGTTTTTCAACAGAATAAAATGAAAAAATGTTCAGACATACCTAAATTTTAGAAAGTGAAAAAAATATAAGTTGTATAGCATAAGTTGTAAAATTACAAGTCTTAACTAGTTCTGATCAACAAACTGCCATTTCTTGGATAAAAATGATAATAATCATCAGTAAGTATAACAGTACAATAGGCCCAATAAATAAACTCATTATTGATTTATACAACACTGTTGATTTAACATTTCACCACATAATGTAACTCTGCAACTATTTAATATCATTAAACAAGTTTTTTATTGTGAAGGTTGTGAATTTGAACAAATTAAGATTATTGTCACTTGTAATGACATCATTAATATCATATTAATTGCAAATCTTTTGAAATGGAAGAGGGTTAATTAGAAAACTAAAAGTTTATAATAGGTTCAAGTTTTTTATAGATCTATAGTTGTCTTACACATGGGTTCTATGGGGTATAAAAGGTCTTCAGTGAATAATACATAAATAAGTATTGCCAGTTCCTGAGTTTAAGAAGGTTAATTAAAAAAATAACTTACCCATCGGTTGTCACAGAGTTCAAAGACAGTGTCTCAGTAAACGTCATCTCTTGATTCTCCACAGCAGGTCTGGTTTCGCGTTCTGCTCCGTCTCTCCCATTTTTCTCTTCAGGTATACTTGTTGGTACATTTTTATCAATCTCCGACGGTTTATTACTAACGTTGTGAAGTCCAGACAGATCAACGTTCGCGTTAACGTCGCCCTCGCCTTGTAGAGCCTCGGATACGACCAATATGAACAGAGCACAACTGAAAAAAAAAGAAATAGTAAGATGAAAGAATCCTGAGATAAAAATAGGAAAACTGCCAGTTATCTTACCTAGACAACACTGAAATAGTCAGTAACGACGTATAAATGATACATAACCCGCCCTTCATCGTAATATTAATGAAATATCCACAGTACAGTACATTTTGTGCGTAAAATTAACACATATTCACAACGGCCTCGAAAGTAACGACAAACATGAACTACAGAACTTGTTTACACGTATCACACACTAGCAATTCATTTTTCCGTTACAATTTTTGATAGAAATTAAATAACCAGCTGTTTTTTGCGATGGACGTTAAAATGGGGGAGCACTTTTTCCAATTTTTACTTCTAAAGAATTTTGACACTGACAATCCAAAATTTGTAAGTATTTTGCGGTTAACATCTGATATTTTTAACGAATGAAATATTTGATTCCCACACAAGATTGGCTGTTTTATAGAAACTTGATCGATTATTTTCTTTTGACCAATACAAATTAGACATTTAGTACAACGACAGAATCTTATTGGTAGTTACTTCGCCCGTGTTGTTACAACTCCTTGCTACGCATTAACCGTTTCAGGTCCTGCATAACTAATAAAATTAATTTTATAATTGTTAGTTCAGCACTTATTTTTAACAACTGAAATGCTTTTTTTCTTTTTCTTTACTTAATATACAAGTAAGAATGCTAACAATTGCATATAAACGCTATGACTAATTTATTTAATGAATCTTTGCATACATTGCGTGAATTGGAAAATTGTAAAGCTTGGTTTCATGTTTTATTCAAATAATATCACAGGTTTTTGATAATTATTAATAATTTACAATTGTAATTATAATTACTTGTAATTGTAACTTAAAATTTGAGAAATAAAGATATTTTTATTTATTTTATTTTTATTTTATTATTGTTTTATAATAAATGTAGATTATTAAATGCTATCTGATTATAATAGACATCAATTGTCTTTTTACAATTTTTTTATGTGTTTCTGTGTATTAATTCGTTAATTATTTTCATTTTAACGATTCAATTTATATGTATAGACAAAGCCTTAATAAATAGATGTCGCTGCTGTCGCCAACTCACAGCTGTCAATGTCAGTCTCCCTGTCATCGACGTCAACAAGCGACAGGCGTTTTAGTTTTCAATTTGCCGGATTTTATACAGATACGACGATGGAAGCGTTTTTTGCTCTACCGTTTACAGTTCTTGAGATTCCTAATATAAAAATCAAGAAACCATCATGGCTACAGGCGCCGTCGGCAATGACCACCTTCTCTTTGGTGCTTTTATCATATTTCCTAGTAACTGGAGGTTAGTGGCCCCGCGTACATTTTCGTATAAGATTCTATTAGAATTCCAATTAAAGCTATAGTTATTGTACTGTGTATTCTAGGTCAGAGGGTAGCCTCTATATTTACTTAGTCACTACATACTATGGGAATTCTGTTTACTCAATACATATTATCTTTTTCAGGCATTATCTACGACGTGATTGTAGAACCGCCCAGTGTGGGCTCCACAACCGATGAACACGGCCACAGTCGGCCCGTGGCGTTCATGCCGAACAGAGTCAACGGGCAGTACATAATGGAAGGCCTTGCGTCGAGCTTCCTCTTCTCACTAGGAGGTCTAGGCTTCATCATCCTGGACCGCACACACAACCCGTCTACACCTAAACTGAATAGGATCCTGCTCATATCTGTTGCCTTCCTTTGCATCCTAGTGTCTTTCTTCACCACATGGATCTTCATGCGCATGAAGCTTCCAGGTTACTTGCAGAATTAACTCAATAGTTGTAAGCAAAATGTGCTTATCACAAATTCCTTTCAGACTGTATATTAAGTTGAATAAATATTTTTATATATTTAATTGTACTTTTGGTGTTATTTATCATTCCCAACTTTAATGCATTAGAATATAGAAAAATTATATCATTTAAAATTTGTAACAAAGCTGGAATATTTGAATTTGAATGAATAAATAACAATAAGCCCGCTGCCCCTTTGACTCTGCCTACCCCTTCAGGGATTATGGGTGTGATGTTATGTATGTGTAAGCTGGTACATAAAATATGTTGTTAATTAAGTAAAAAGTAAACAGCGAAACAAATAATTTGGTTACTCTAAAATCAATGAAGTTGTGTGGAGTACATTTGTAGCTTCACAATGTATGTGAAGATGTATGAATAAAGATAGGGTTTAGTTTTATTTCAAAATAAGATACATGAAACCATTCTATTACAATTTGGCAGTTTATTAAAAAAATTGTCTAATAGAAAATACATGATTATAATTTAAAATTAGACTAAGATATAATAATATATAATGAGATTTAGGTATGTTAGATCTTACATGTTTATTTTCTAGTAAAAGTGTAAATAAATTAATAAAGGAAGACATTATCACATAAAATCATAAATGCATTCACAGTATACATCGTAAAACTACTTTGTGAGCTGAAACCATATTAGGTTCAATTGATGTTGCTATTGTGTTTACAGACTAAATATAAAGACTTATTTTTTCAAAATACTAAATGTACATGTCTACGTAAAAATTGAGATTTTTTCAAGAGATTGTTGGACTACTAAAAAATTTTTACAATTTAATTCTGAGCTTATTATGAGCATATTTATTTATATATTGGGAGATTCTTATTTTTAATATCTTTCTACTGAACTTACAGTTATAGTCTATTAAAGTATAAATGAACAATATCCCTAGTTGTGAACTTGCACTGTAAAAAGTGAATATATAGAGCACTAGTAAAAGAAGGACTCCGTGCCACTAACTAGACATTGGAGCCCCTCAGGTGCTCCAACTTGACACGCAACTTACGTCACACATTGACATAAAAAGCACTCCTAATGACAGATATCCAATATCTGGCATTCATATGTATCTCACTCACACATGCATAAACGTGGCTTTACAATATAGTATGACAGCATGGAGTCCTTCTTTTTTTACTATTCCGTGAGATAGGGCTATATTTTCTTACATCTATTTATAAAACCATTCTTGACTCATTTCACACCCAAAAGTGACTTGGGAACATTGAGAACGACAACTTGTGCAGCAACACTTTTTATCAACAATTATTTTTTGCTTCCTTATCTTACAGGCGGTCGACGTTGTCGGTATCGGCTCGGTTTCGTAATAACTTACAGACGTATTCTAAAGGAGCTGAAAAAGAAAAATTTGGTTACAAAACAATAATCAATATCGACAGTAAGTTGTAGGCTATTATTACCTATGTTTTAGGTAATACCTAAGTATTACCTACTTATGTTTCTGAGACACCTTCCTTTAATGTAACAGTTACTTTCAAATCAACATAAAAAAAAATGGTGGTAAAAAGCGACTGAGAAATTATCCTAACCATATCTTTCCGAAATTATTGTCATTGCAGATTAGTTGATTTTGTTGTTAATGGTTTAGCAAGTCTTGTTTTTACAATGAAGTGACTGCCATTTCACTTTGTTATCCTTATATTAGAGACATTATTCAAGAAGTAGTCGATAAATTAAGTTTGAGATGGAACAAGTGAATGCTGGTTATATTACACTATGATAGATAAATACATGATCAATTGTAAACTACTAGAAATTGATCAGAAAAACACATATTTTGACCAGCTTCCAAGTAAGTAGCTTGCATCCAGTCTCGTAAATAGATCCGAATACTAACTGGCAAAAATCCGAACTCTTATCGATGATATGCTCGAACTCTGCGAAGGACAGCGCCCCATCGTCGTCGAGATCAGCTTCCTCCAGCACATTCTGCACCAGCTGCTGAATCTCCGAGTCGCTCAGCTTCAGGTCGGGGCCGCACAGCCGCTCGATCACCTCACGCAGGTCCGACACGCCGATCATGTCGTCGCCGTCGAAGTCTACAATTGGCGTATATGTGATTTTAAAATAAATTTTCAATATAATAGGTGGTAAGGAATACAGTCGACACTTTTAAGTCTCAGACCAATATGGGAAAAACAGGTAGTTTTCCATCAATTTAAGTTACCATCTGTCTCGTTTTATCATGACCACATCAGTTTAAGGCAAGACTTTCATACAAAGTACAAATTACAAACAACCACTATTTATATAATTATACAAAATCTCTATTTGCCGTGGCTAAACTACACAATACAAGTTTTTGTGTTGCTTCTTGCAAAGTAAAAACCCATGCGTAACCTGAAATTCGTATTTTTTTTGGATATCTCGCTTTGTTCACCGTCAACTAGCCATGGGCTAAGCAGACTCATGGTCTACTTTGAGGGCTTATGGACATGCAAAGGACGTACATACCTACTTGATATGAATGTATGATATATAGATGTAAATACCTGAAAAAAAGATATAACTGGAATGGACAGCACTGATGATGACTAGTAAATCAATTAAAAATTGTATCTAAGACTTATATGTTCATTTTTGCAATTAAAGATTGTATCTCTTGATATTTCCAAACCAAAGAATCTCTTGAAACGCTGGTTCCGCCTACTGACATCCACCATTTAGCTAAGCTTAGTATTTGGAGACCTTGGTAAAAATAAACCGTTCAATGTTTTCAAACTTCCAACTTATCAATTGTAATAATCAGTTAAACATGATTTGCTTATGAGTAACTGAAAGTGTTAATTCACCATCAATGAGTATTGTGGAAACAACTATGTATTTAAACTCCATTTCATACTTCATTTGATTTTATTTATTATGTACACATCACCAGATTAGTTCTTAAGTTAGGGACACATGTAAAATTTCAGTATATTTTCGCTATTTTAAGGGCAGAATGAAATAGCAAAAAATTTCATTGTTCTTTTTTTTTCTCTGTGTTTAGCTGCAATCAATCTCTTGACTATAAACTGATTTGTTGGTAGTCATTCTTTTATAAGAGCCATAAAATCACTTCTTTTCTCACTCTCCCCCACCATTTGTCCCCCACGGGCAGACATTGGAAAAAAGTATCTATATTCCTCAGTGAGGGACAGCACTCCGAAATTCTTCCTTTGGACCCTACTGATGGACTATGGGAAGAAATGAGTTTCTTTGGCCCACAGTGGTGGATATTGACAGCAAAAAGTTGCATTGTCCCCCAATATTGATTTTGGGATAATCCGATCTTCATGATGCAGAGAAACAGAACTTTTAAAATGTTACTATCACTCATCAACTAAATGCCTACTAATCTATACTTACCAAATATTCTGAAAGCATGCTCAGCCTTTACTGCTTTTGGAGCCATTTCACTGAACACCGACATCATATCAAGGAAGTCTTCAAATGTGCAATCGCCATCGTTACTAGAGCTGAAGACCTTGCAGATCCTGTCCCTGAACGGGTTGACCCTGAGCTCTGGGTACTGAAGGATCTTGGTCATCGGTAACTTTGCATTCTTGTTGTGGCCAACTTTTTCTGGCGCTAATGCTTTAAATTTTTGATGTGCACTGGAGGAAAATAAGTTAATTTAATTATACAATCGTACAGGTACTAGTTAGATAACGCCTGATATTTTTAGGAATTTAGTATTAATCGGTTCTGTCTGCCTTCCCGGCTAGGGAAGTGGCGTGAAGTTAAGTTAGTATTAATCACACTTATATGAGGGTAAAGCATGTAATACATATTTCAAAAACAATCACAATGATATGCTCTACTAAGACACAAAAACCAATCCAATGTTATTATAACATACAATAAGCCTAATATTTTGCAAAATTGCATTTATTGAAGAAATAAATAATGACAAAATACTTTACTGCAAAGTTGACCTTCACTTAATATAACATGTCACTATTTAAAAAATCATCTTATCAGATAGATCTAATATTTAAGAATATTAAAGAAGTCAACACATGAAATAAAAAAAAAATACATTTCTCAAATTGTGTTATTGCTTTCCGATTCAGCTTTTTAGGAACAGAAATTAGTCATCACACTTTGTAAAGGAAAAATATGGAATAATAAAGAAGTTTCATGGATAAAAGTTATTTCTATGACCCCGCCAATTATCGTATAAGGTACGTCATACAAGTATGTAATACTTACTATAAAACTTCCTTCTTCGTAAAATATGTTAGATCCTGCAATATAAAAAACAAACTGGGTGTGAGCTCTAAGTAAACAAAGATCGTGGTAATTTACCATTTATTAAGAACTGAGTTAAGAACACGTACCTCGTAATCTTGCAGTTCTTCTTCTGTGAACTGACTTTTGCCTTGACCCATATTCAGTGTACAGTTTTACCGTAATTTGACTTAGATTCGAGACAACAGCTTAAAATCTAAAATCTATGTTGATTTCGAGACGCTAAACAATGCAGCCAGCCTCCAGCTGGTCTAGCTAACTGACATTGACAGTTTACTTTTTTTATCTTCTTACCGACATGGGTAATGACAAAATTCTATTTTTAAGCCCAAGAGTAGGTACATAATTATTTAATTAATTGAATGATTGATTAAGTAGGTATATATGTATGTATTATGTAAATTATTTTATTAAATTGATATTTTTAACGTCTTCACATTATGTGGCTATAGCTTTTCCCTTTAAATTGACCTCATTAACGCCCGAGACTGTTGTATCTGTAACTGTAATCATGCATGCAATAAATATACAAAAAATGTTAATAATTTGCGTTATTTTGATAAATAGATTCAATTTACCCATACCGTTGGAGATGGTCGGTTTTCTAGAAGCAAAAATCGATCCTCGTTTATAGGGTCCTCCTGGCAGTAATTCGCATAATACTGGGTGCTTCTTTTTACAGGACACTGAGCGCCAAGTCCTCTGGCGAGTGAGGAGGACGCAATCAAACTTATCGATGTATCGCCTTGGGTGACCGGGATCCCATGCCCGATAGGTGGAGCAATCTAAGGCTTCACCTGAAAATGTGCGCTTTCTGTGTTTTCAAATACAGGGTATTCGACTAATATTTGGCTGAGTATAGCTATTGGGCTTCAATCAGGTTCAGAACATAATTCTATGAGCTAACTAATTATCTTTAGTGCATTAATGTGTTTTTCTATTAATAAGGATGATACTGTAAATGCATAGCTGCTTCTTTACTGTATTTGTCTCGTGAAGAAGATAAAAGCATTCGAAGATATTATCAAATATTTTATAAAACATTAATGCTGTAAAGTAAAAAAGTAAGTAAGTAAGTAGTAGTTATGTAAATGTCATGGTCCAACCTACCATTCAAACTACGAAATGCACTCTCATTGTTTCTCCTCAAGCCTACCAAGGCAGCTTCAACCGTCGCTCCAGCTAACATCTGCGCCAACGAATCAGTTCTTTGCTCGCTCGTGACGTCAGCTAACGCTCCGCTGATGTTCTTACATTCAGCCATGGCTTCGGTGAAATTGTGTCTCTTAGGCAGCATTAAGAACATACCCGTGCCTAGTACGCATGTTGAATTTACATTGGCTGGAAAATGTATGCAGAGTTGAGGAGAAATGTTTTTCGTTTGTAGGGAAATGCTTGCTGTTATATTTAGGTCAGGCGTTAAGTAAATATAGTCGTAAGAAATACGACCAAAGAATTATTTTATTCTCCGTTGTTTCGTAAAGCTATAATGAAAGTAACCAAGTACTATACTTATTGTATTATATATGTTATATTTGAGTACTAGATTTTTGATTGTGTAGAGACGAATTGGCTAACTAACCCTAAATATATTTTGGCTTAAAGCTGTTAAAAAGCTTACTGTCCATTAGACTCTATCAATCCCATTGGAGTTTCCGGGTACTTACTGTAGTATGCATTCGTAAAAAAATATGACCATATAGATATTACTCACGGATGGGCTTCGCGTAAATACTATAATAGTCATATCTCGTATCATTGACTAAAGACAGTCCCCCATCAGCCTCAGCACACTTCAGCACCTCACACGTGTACTCTAAAGGCTCGTCTCCATCCCGCCAGGCTTCCGGCGGACTAAAGTTCACCGCCAGGGCCTTCTTATCTATGCCCAGTCGGTGGCAGCTGGTCACTGAACTGTAGTTGGCCTTTAAACGAGAAAATTCCTATCTCTTAAAATTAATGTTCTATTTGTCAATGTGTTCAAGTAATTAGGGCAATTTCCAGAGGGTCAACGCCAATGACACACTAAGGCAAAATGTTAAATAAATAATTTCAGTTTTGCAGCTCTTTGTATTTTCTAGCACCGCTCAAATACTATAATAAATTAGAGCAAGTGGCTAGCTACATGCTTGTACCAGATGGAACTGTAATTAATTCTAATACTTGATTACCTTTGCAACGATGCCAAGTTTGGAGCGATGGCACTTCTCCATAATGTGGTATTTGGGGACTCGCGGCGCAGAGTCGCTGGAGCATAGCATGTTGGCTGCGGCCGGTGACATGATGATGCTCAGAAGTATGCTTGCACGTAGATCCATTATTGCAGTTATTTTTAAATATTTTGGCAGAATTTGATGTCTGGAGCACATGCTATGAACTGGCAGCTAAGTAGAAACGCATTCACTGAGGAATACAGGACAGAATCTCTTCAATATAGGTCTTCAGCTAGTTTTAAGGAACCCAAAATCGTTTTCTTTGTACGATGCTAAAAACAGTTACATCTCTGAACCTGCACAAGTTAATATATTAGATGGAATAAGAAGTAGCACGAAATAGCATACTAAGTGAAAATATATGTCATCAATGCACCCTTAGCTATGACTTTTAGTGATTATATGATTGCATTTATTTCGTAACACCACCACTTAGAAACGATACACATATAAAACTGCGAATGTTGGCAGATTTTAAAATATCATTGTAGGTATGTGTGGTTTGTGTTATGACGGAAGTTTTTTCTGTCTGTCTAGACATGATGATTGGCCTACAATAATCACATCAACTACATTTATAGTTTCCGCACTCTTGTCTGTTCGTCACACAAGCGGACAAGCGAGGTCATAAACTTACAACTCCACTGGATATGGTTGGGGAAGCCGATTGAGCCAAAATGAGCGCTGATGTTGATGAAGAATTAGTAAAATATTTATTTTTCATTAATTTATTTATCTTTTAATGTTAATTGAACATAGTATACGTATTAAGGATCCATTAGGTACAACAATCTTCACCACGATACCTTTTCTGGTTCTAGGATTAAACAAAAAAATACTTAGTGAGTACCTAAGTAGCAAATAATATCTCTTTTAGGGATTGCTTATCCACCATCCCTCTGTTCGAGTGAGCGATTGGATGTGGGGGATCCTCTTTCTCTCTAATGTTTTTAGTATATACTAAGAACATTAGGGTATACCGATCCATATGGATCGGTATTCCCTAGACTACCCTAAGTACGTGATCTCTGCCTACCCCCATGGGAAAAAGGCGTGACATTATGTATGTATGTATGTATACCCTAAACTGCTTGATCTTGCATCACTTGAGTCATGGTATTATAGGAATGCCGATCAGCTTTAAACTACTTCAGTACCTCCTGTAATCTAACTCTACGTGTACAATACGATCGACACTTATATAAATATATTTAAAAAAAAGGTTTGATCAAAAAACAATACTGTCTGAAATAAATAATAAAAACCACCGTTCCAAAGGCGTCAAGATCTAGACGTTCAAACAGTTGTCAATTATTTGGAGATGTCATTTTACTTCGCAAACTTTAGTGAGAATAAATATTAGATTTACAATCGTTACAGGCTAGTGTTTAGTATATTTTTAGACAAAATGGGTTGTTTTTACTCTAGACGGATGGAAGAGGTGAGTACGTTAGTCACTGTCCAGATTTACCTACCAGTAAAGAAATAATGATCCATGAGCCAGTTCCTTATCATAGGGTTGTCAACATCTATTATTACATTATTTCATTTAGTAAAAAACAACAGTGATTAAAGCTTGTAACTAAAATGGTAAAGTATAAACCAAAACGAGCGAGCATTCTGCTAGATAATCAAGCCAGTTGCACATCTGATCTGTTATGCTGTATAAGTCTTAGATCATTTTAGATGTCGACCGAACACTAGACACACCCAGGGTATAACCACCATTCCGACCAGTTTAAAGACCTCCTTTGTCAGTTATCCTTACCGCTATAGTCCTAGAACGAATTGAAACCCATGATGGTATCTTCCAATAAACCTCACACCATACTTTCTACTCATGTAGATTTCTAAAAGACCAATGATCCAAAAATCGACTCAGAATCATTTCTGCATCATACTACGCTCTTAAAAAAATTACTCCGAAATTCCTTGATAAGAAAGTATACTGCTGGGATTTTTAGGTCTTCATCATCATCACTATTCCATTATTATCAACCGTCCACTCCAGGACAAAGGCCTTTTAAGGTCTTGAGTTGCTCAAACAGTACCCTTAGACATTTCGACCTTCAGGAGGATATGGTATACGACATGTCGCCGATCAGGCACCTGCCTGTGATCTTCGTAAACGGCGTGCCGGGCGCGGGCAACCACACGGTAGCGCAGACCATTTCCAACATCACCGGCTACACGATGATCAGGCCGGGCGAGCTGGTCGCCGCCGAGGCGCTCAAGGACACCGCCAGGGGGCGCCTCATTGCTGACAAGTTGCAGGCTCGAGACGATATACCTGAGGTACGAGGTTCCGCATTTCTTATTGACAGTTTACTGTACTTTAGTTTTGTTATCTATTATTAGCTGGATGGAACATTGTAGTTGCCATTATTTCTGAAGGCTAACAAGGCTGAAAGAATCTGTCGTTTCAAAAATTTAAATGTTTTTTAATAGTCTGTGAGCATTGACTACCGGATTTCTTTTAGGTAGAACCCAACAGTAGCTAATTTGTGTTTGACTTTGAAATATCTGCGCTACAATATTCACTTTCAAGGGGTTCTTATCTCAAATCCTAAAAAGCTTATCAGCAGACCAATAATGACGCCGTATAAAGGTGAATATTTGGTTCGGTACCAAGGCAATACGGCTTTATAAGCAAGGTTTTTGACTACATTCGATTTAGTGGGATTGATATATTATCATAAAATTTTAGCAACTGACAGTGGACCTAATAAAAGAAGCGATGCTGACGCACCAGGACGCGACGGGCTTCATCCTGGTCGGGTTCCCGAAGAACCCGCGCATGTCCAACATGTTCAACAGACAAGTCAAGTGGCCGGAGAAGATTGTGGCTTTAGAGGTTGACAATGAGGTGAGAAATGATATAGATCAGAGGGAAAGAAGGAGTTTATAAATAAATAAATATAATAAGTAAATAAATAAATATCCGACGACATCACATACATTGATCTGACTCCGAAGTAAGTAGCTTAAGCACTTGTGTTATGGATATCAGAACCAACAGTGGTATATTACAAATATACAAATAAATATTGAATATTAACACCCAGACACAGAACAAACACAAGTATTCCTCATACGAATGCTTGTCCTGGGTGGGGATTGAACCCACAACTCTTGGCGCATGGGGCAGGGTCACTACCAAATGTGCCATCAAGCCAGTCAGTATACTCAACAATTGAAAATCAGCAGTTTTGGTAAATTAATAATCCCTTAAAACAATAATTAATGCTTTTTTATTCTCTGAATTCCTAATATAGGGGATATATTAGGAATCTAGAGATATATAGAATGGAATATACCCAACCATTTATCTAAATGGGTTGAAAGATGCATTTAAGAGTCGCAGATTTCAGCTCAACTCGATCAGTATTGTACTATCAGGGTTCTCAGTACAGCGAAGATTCCACTCCTCAGTTAAAGATAGAAGAGATGGAGATAGACCGCCTAAACCACTGGGCTGTATCACAACACCAGTGGGTGATCCAATGGGGCGCTGTTGCAGTCACTAAAAAAACTACGGTGTAGACTCTGTGAAATGTCTTTACAGTATGACATTTATCTCATCAGGTAGCAGCAACAAGACTTCAGAACAAACTATCAGAGCTGGGCAGGCCAGAGTCGGAGATCAACGCGGCTCGGCAGATCGTGAGGGAGGCGGCGCACAAGGTCAAAAACGTGCACAAACGATTTGGAGGACATGTCGTTACGGTAAGGAGAATTTGAAACTTACGATATTTTTGCAGAAGAGACTTTCAAGGATTTGGGAGCCATTGTAAAAGTGACAAAAGAGAAAGAAATTTTTTTTGCAACATGCAAGTTACATTATTGATGTCCTTCAAGAGGTTTTACAGACACATTAAATCGAACTGATTTTCTGATGTAGGTGTCATAAAAAGTATTACGGAGAGTTGAGAATTTACAAAATCACCGATGAAAAAATCCCTAATCTAGAATCTTCTTCTTAAGGCTAGTTACCTATTCGTAGCTTGTATTAAACGTATCATTAGACTCACTAGATTTTTCATTATAAGCAGCCATACATCTCAGGTTCCTTTCGATAGTTACTATCTACCAGGAATCTCTGGGGCTGATCCACTGTCGCAAGGGTATTTTGAAACTCGCATCAATATCCTCGTCATTGTTTGTCCAGGTGGACAGCACCGGCAACCCGAAGGCGCTAGCGTCGACGCTGAAGGAGATCCTGTCGGACACGATCGAGAAGAGCCAGAAGCGCAGCGAGTCGCCGGAGCTGCGCCCGCCGGCGGCGGTGTCGGCGCCGGCCGTCGCGCCGCTGGCGCCCGCGCCGCCCGACGCGCCCCGGGACGACGACAAGTGACCCGACTTTCGTAGATGTTTTGAATTTTGGTATTACATGTTAATGTTTATATGAGGTGGTTTTATTTCTGATTTTTAATCTCTTAATGAGTTTTACAACATATTTGTAGTGTAAGTCAAAGAATATATATTTCTAAAATAAAAAATTGGTCGGTACCCAACGTATCACATCTCTTCTAATTAGTTCGCAAATACTTTTTAGGAGTGCCTAGTGATACCATCAGGTTACTTTCCACATACTTACACCTATAAAGCTCGAACGGTATGCTCGACGGTAACCAGCGCATTTTGGGGCTGAGGGCAAAATTGTGTCCGTCAAAATGCTCACCATGTAATGAGGTGACTGTCAAGACAATCTAGCTATGAGAGAGGACGTAATAGAAGAATGTCGATTTCAAACAGAACAGAAATCCACTTCAATTTCCTACTGACTAACTTTTTTTAGTAAGTATATTATCATGCAGTAGTGACGACTGGTTTATTCAGTAAGAGACCAAAAACCCAAGTAACAACAGAATAAAAACATTTTAATTAATTAAAATTAGCATTAATATGTACAGATTGTCTAGAAGCGGGCGGGCGTTCAGTTGGCGGCGGCCTTCGCCATGATCGGGTCCAGGATCTTCTGCACTTCAGAGAAGATTTGGTCCACTGTCTGCTCAGCGTTTATCTGTAGAAGAGGAAAAATAAATGAATTCGTTAAAAAAAACATAAGTCTCAGTCACCGTTATCAGCCATGGCTGTGATCTGTGATCTCAGTAGATCTCTATCTGGTTGCATAAAAGTCTTTGTGAATTAAGAAAATAAGCAGTAATCTTAGAGCAACTTTTCGAATTCTCCGATCCTGAACATTGCTGAAGAAGTTAGTTGCAATATCCAACACTGTAAATTTAGTTGGGAAATTGCATAGCGCAGCGCCGTATACACATATACCAGTGGTGTAGAGTGAGCATGATGGACGAAGTAGCATCTAGGAAGTAGGCCCTTGCATTCAGCACGTCATGCTTCAAAAAAGCCTTAATGTTTCAAGCTAAGAATTCTAAGGTTTTTCTTGCTGAATAGCCTGGTAGGAACTCGGATTCGATGAAGAGGCCTACGTCCAGATTAGCGGCTGTTAATGAGGATGATTCGGCAAACTCACGTCAAAAAATATATACATGGACACATGGGCATACGCAGCTTTTGGTCAAGGGGGTAGGAGCAAATTTTTTAATTTTTTTTTTTATAAATATCGGATGCATTGATCTGACTTCGAGGTAAGTAGCTTAAGCACTTGTGTTACGGATATCAGAAACAGCAGTGGTATTGCAATTTGTCCTGGGTGGGATCGCACCCACAACTCTTGGCGCATAGGGTAGAGTCACTACCAAATGCGCCACAGAGCCAGTCAGTATTATTGATAGGTTCTTATAGTATATAGACTAACAGATAACTTGCCCCCTCCCCCTCCCCCCTGCGTAAGCCCATGTATAGACAACATGAGTAAGAAAAATAGAAAAAGAAGGCATGTTATAGACTGACCCTCTTAAGCTTCTCCGGGTACCCGGCGAGCACCTGCTCGTTGTTGTCGATGAAGGTCTTGAGGCGCAGCTTGATGGTCTCCTCGTTGTCGTCCGCGCGGCCCGAGCTCGCCGCGCGCCCCAGCAGCCGCTTCGTCAGCGTTTCTGATGACGCCTCGAAGTAGATGATTACCTAGAATGCATTGGGGATACGTTAGAGGACAGGAGAGGATTTTAGAAGTGCTGTTCGACCAATCAAATATTTCCAAAGCTATAATTATCGTAACATACGAAACCTTGGAAAATTATGAAGCAGATTAGTAGATTACTACAAATTTTGATCCAGGTTATAATTCATTATTTTGTGTGGGTAATGTTAAGAGCGGTGGTAGCTCAATGGTAAGGACCCTCGCCTCTTAACCGAGGAGTGCGGGTTCAAACCCGGGCACGTACCTCTGGATTTTTCAAATCTATGTACGTATTTATACCACTAGCTCGACGGTGAAGGAAAACATCGTGATGAAACCTGCAAATTCAAACAACTTTGGAATTGTAACCATGATCCAAAAATTGTCTGGTTCCCCTTTCTTAGGGTTACGAAGGTCAGATCGGCAGTCGCTTCACTGTGATAACCAGACTCGCTAAATCCTGGATCATGGTCCAAGCGGACCCCGTCTAAACACGGGACATAACGCTAGGAAAATGAATGTTAATGGGGGCGAAAATCAACGTCATTACAGGTCGCACTTGAAATGGGTACGACATATGACTATTGGTTTGTATCATTCATAAACGATCAGCAGTTTTAATTTTTTGTACGTGCACAGCTTTCTTCTCCAACGAATTATTTTTTGTTAACCCAGGCAAAATCGAGACACATCACACAGTTGACACCATGGGGAATGAGTGGGGTATGTCGAACTTCCCGGCCGTTAGGTGTAGTGGTGGACCCATATCCACTGTGCATCTTATTTTCACGCCTTCATGTAAGACGGTCACGGGATCTCTGGTGCAGTTACAAGTGGAATGTTCACAGAGCTGGTGCAAAAGAAATTTTGAACAAAACTAACCGTGACGGGCGCAATGGCCTTCTCGAAGGCGACGCCCTGGCTCTTCTCGCGCGGGTAACCGTCCACCAGGAACCCCTTGGCCTGGTCCGCGGCCGCGATGATGGCCTCCTTCAGCAGCTCCAGTACTACGTCGTTGGGGACCAGCTCACCTAGAAATAGGTTGTTGATTCAGATAGTGAAATGGATATAACGTCATATGGGCTAATTGAACATTCTGAAGGAAACGTAGGATGAATAGTGAAATATCCCATTTTATAAATAGTTATAAAATATTCAAGTCCCCCACCTAAAAGCAAAGCCCTTTGAGTGTATGCAATTTGGCACTCATGTCAGAATTCCAAATAAAATAAGTAAGAATTGCGTATCTCCCTTGAAAAGCAACCATTCTTTTGAATATTCCAGCTCGATAGAAAGCCTTCTTGAAACGAGTATGGTATAATCAACCACATCTCTATTTAGGAACATGGGAAGAATGATATATGTTCGTATGCAATGGCGTAACTATAGGGTGGCGGCAAAATGAAACGGGCCCCCATCTGGAAGGGGCCTTCGAAGTCCCGTAAACCGGGGGACCCCCCTATGCTGCAGCATTGAAATCAAAGCCCATTAAGTAGAGATCTCAACCGATGAAATTGCTACGGGCTTCCAAAATTATTACGCCAATGTTCGTATGTATACAAAAGGTGAGAACTGCATACCCCGCTCCATGATGGAGGTGAGGCACTTGGCGCGGTCGGAGCCGCTCTTGACCTCGGCGCGCAGCAGGTCGCCGGTGGACAGGTGCGTGAACCCGTACTTGGCGATGATGCGCTCGCATTGCGTGCCCTTGCCGGACCCCGGCCCGCCCAGGATCCATACGATCGGCTTCTTTGAGGGGTCGACTGGTGCCTGGAAACATTTAAGAGCTCAACTCAATATAAACCACAATAAAATTATTGTCACTTGTAGCAGTCAATTCAACACGATCTCCTCAATATTCCCGGATTCATTCGAGGAAATCTTTTTAATTAAAAAACACCTGTTTTTTTTCATAGCGGATTTGGAAATGATATTCTACTAATAGTTGCCGAATGTCCTGACCTATAGCCATAGACTATTTAGGGCAATTTAATACATTTTGTTAATGTTCATTCTATGTTTACGGACCCATGTCTATAAATGCAGATGCAGATGGACAGGTAGCCTATATATGGTCACACTAACAGATAAAAGCTGATTTTGGTGGATAGATTCAACTGTACTAAAGAGTGAATCTTTGGGGTTGAGGGGCTTTGATCAATGACTTTGTAATAGTGAGTAAAATTTTAGGACCTACGGGACTGTGATCAGGAGGCTTTGCCTAAGGCAAAATAAAAATAATGTATTCCTAGCAATTAGGAGGAAGTAGAAGGTTGGAGCATGGACTAACAAAAAAAAGGACTCTACGCTGTCATACTATAGCGTGAAGCCACGTTTATGCATATTTGAGTGAGATACTTATCGATATCAGATATGTCAGTGTGGTGGTGCTTCATTGTCTAGTTAGTGGCGCGGAGTTCTTCTTTTTTTACTAGTCCGTGGGTTGGAGTTAGACAAAGTAGGAATAAGGACAAATAGCAACCCTGCTCTTATAAGACTTGCATTTCGGAGACATGCACTGCAGCGGGCAGGGAGGCGCCTTGTTCACAATTGGCTCATCGCAAGGGAAACACGACTTCTCCTCCATTTTTAAGTAATTTAATAAACATAAACAATAATTTTGCTGACGTTATTTACATGTCTAAACTGTCAATGTCGTAAAATTATTTTATCTGAATAAGCGCGAGTAAAAAGGTTTGTTTACAATGAAATTTGTAGGCTGAATATGTTCGGCAGTGAAAACCTCGTAAATGCTTTTGACAACATTTTACAGGAGGAAGAAAAAATTCCTTCTAATAAAAAATTTATGGATCGGAATAGTACATACCTACTGTTTATTGTTATTTTTTTAAAGAATTATTGTAATCAATAGTATATAACCTTAAGATTTCAAATATCTCGTGGCTAAATAAGTCTGATGTGACCGTGGATGTGACTTAAAAAACAAATAAAAAAAAATAAGCAAATGCGACTTCCGAACACGTTAAGAGGTTTATCAACATAATTAAATCTCACTTACTTGCACACGGGCACAGAAATAATTTCAGTGCTTTCAACCCTTTTCTCTTTAAAAATGCTTATGTTTCGATTATGGACTAAATTGGAATTGGTAGTACGGCTTAGAATTATCAACTTAAGAAATCAAAATGTATTTATTGCTCTATTGTAAAGTAAGTTTATTGGGTAATTCAATTAAATATGGACTGACGGCTACTGCACATGGCATACACAATAGGTAGTAAATACATTGTTTGATTAAATATTGTACGGTTCTGAATACCTATGTGGACGTACCTACCTACATATAATCACGGTATTTTTAAATAGCAACTACGCCTTATACAGAAGAACCCACAAATTTTACGCAGAAAATCTTCGACAAACGAGAAAACTTTTGGGATTCCGTATTCCGTTCGTTTTAAAAATGCGTACAATATATGCCGAAAATAACAGAAATAACATAGTATCGTGACGCACACACTTCCATTTAGAACGCCACGGTCGTGCATATTGTATATTGCTATAGAATATAATAGCTGTCAGCGACTTGCCAAAATATTGGAAATGCTTTTGGACACCACTCAAAATATATAATGGGTTAGCGTTCTACTCAAGAGTAGATTATGATGATTTTCCATACATATAATTATAATGGATGCCAGTTGCGTTGCTATATTAATAGCAGAACTAAATAATACTGCAGTTTAAAGTACCTACACGTGTACTTCATTCTAAGTGTTGCCTGCGCTAGAATCAATATCTAGTCATTCGATATTACTTGTGCTTTCAGCTGTCAAGGAGGAAAGGACTTTAAAAAGGCCTTTTATTTAAGCAAAACGCATCTGACGGAAACCAGATAGGTAACTACTGTCATCATGTACCTAATGTTGGTTAATTTTAAAGGAATAGCGGTATTCGGATACCTAAGTACTCTACTTTTGATGGAAACTGTTTTAATTGGCTACGACTTCCTACTTCCTACGGCGTAAAGTCTGATACTGATGTTAATATTGATATTGATCATGCAGGAATAAAGTAATTTAGCCAATCTACGTTTATGAACTCGTTTCCATATACATAAATGCAGACATATATTTACTTAAACATTTTTTACACGCTGTAAATGTAAATAAAATACTTACAAAGGACTCTTGTAGTTCTAAATCGTAACATTTATATTATGTGGTTCGAATCTGTAAAGATTACAAGTAAAAGGCTCATAATTGAAGCAGAGTTGAGTTATTTAATGTCTACGTTGCCAACTCTGTGATGTTTTTCAAACAGACACGTCTCAAGAGACGTCCGAAACGAATTTGTCCCAACATTTTATACCGTTGAACTTGGATAAATAGATTTTGGCATTTAAATTTGTGCAATATCAGAGCTATACTACACCTTACTTTCCCACTGAGAAGCGTAGTGCGTTATTTCAGTCTGTCATTGCGTCTTGCGCAAGCGCAGCCGAAGCATCAATACCGCGGATCTATTTCGGTCCGGTCCGGCTCATTGACAATGACCATGCCAGAGGCAGACAATGTCAGGCGGAACTGATGGGAACTGGCTGCTGATCTGGCCTTGTCATTATAGACGCTAATTTGTGTGACCATGGCTTTAGAATTTTAATATCGTGAACCTTTTTCTTTTTCGTTGGCAGTTATAGATAGTTTGTGTTTTGCTCATTATTTCACAGCTTAACAAACTGAACTTATGAATGACACTTATACACCATTCGCATGATAACACAATGTCAGTTTTTTTTAATTAAAATTAATTGTATACGATACTCCACGAAAAACTTTAATGTGTTTGCTTGGTTTTCGTTTCTCATATAGTACGGACATTTTTAATTTTAGTAGGGGTTGAAGTAGGTAAGTATGAAATCCTTACATTATCTCTTTTTTGGTGTACAACAGTAAATATTTAATTCATACTTAACTATTAAGAAAATCTTCCTAGTAATTTGTAGGTAATATATAATAATCTGTAATATATAATAGTCTGTAATAATCTGTACTCCTTAGCCATCTTTGTTATAAACCTCGTGTTCAGAGAGTTTAAATATCGACAATAACTTAGCCTATAGACAGAACTATCACGAGTGCGTTATTGACGTTGCAGGAGTCAGGCATTCGGGACTTTCATTCGACGAACAAAATATAACTGAACGATTAAATGTCGCTAATTTACTTTGATCTTCTGTGACGCGGTGGTACTATTCTGTATCGGTATCCGCAGTGTTTGGCAATGGCTCTACCACCAAAACTATTAGTGAACAACAAATTAGTTTTAATCGCCTACCTGATAAACTGGTCTCCTCCAATAATAACTGCTCACTTCGAACCACAATCCCAGCACTACAAGGCAGAAGTAGAACCAGTCTCTCACGGTTGCGTCTACTTTATTTTTCATTTACGCCAGCACCCAAGGATACCCACTATTTTCTTTAGAGAGACTGAAATACTTCATTAGATTTCTCTTGCCAATTTTTTCTGGCATTCGCATCACCAACTCTGCCCTGTCTGAACGGTACTGGGAGCTTTTGGAGAAAACACATCGTTTTATAAGTTTGGAGAGACTGAGCGTCGGGATCCGACGATCGTGTATAGGGAAACATGGTGAGAGATCAAAATAGTTTACGAACTGACGATGTTTCACGTCACATAGTCTGTAAGTACGTCACTCGGTCTTCGGCCTCGCGGACACGAGTTGTTGACAAATAATCCAGAGATTGGGAACAAGTGAGTTTTATTTTGGATGGAATCCCATTAATTAAAGTTGTTTTTCTGAGTCTGTATATTTTGCTTTATAACAAATGAGTTCGGATAAACAAATGAAAAGTTGTAGCACTATCTCAGAAGAATTTATGTCCATAGCAATTGCGATTCTGTAAATAATGTTTCAGTTTCCGTTTATATTAACATTTCGTTCGTAATGCCCAATAGATTACGAACGTTATGTTAATGTAATAACGTCCATAGGAACATATGTAAGTCCACAGTCTAAAGAAAGTAATGCAGTTATTTTCTTATATTTTTTTGATAAATTTTATCTTATCGTGTTAAAGTGTTTTGTTCAATGGCTTATGATTAAGATATATTTATGCGCAGCGCAGAGATAATGTGCATTAATGCAAGTGTTCAAAGGTATAGTAGTAGTAAAATACTAGCTGTGGCCACGGTTTCACGCGCGTTTATGGTTAATGTTATATTGTCTATAATCTTCCTCGAAAAATTAACTATACAACACAAAAAATATTTTTAATTCGGACCAGTAGTTCCTGAGCGCGTTCAAGCAAACAAACAAACTCTTCAGCTTTAGGTATACTATTGCTATAGATTGCGTTATTTCGAGTTTGTCAAGATAAAACATCAGATGAAAGAATTTACATTCAATTACACATCCAAAGAAATTGTAGTTAATCACTGAGTTAGCTTTCGACGTTGTTTAATTATTTCCAAGCATTAAAAGTCTAGTTACTCGTTGCTTAATTAAGCTTTCTATTGCATACTTAATTGTCATTTTCATATAGATTCAGTTCTATGTATGGGTAATACTACATATGCAGGTCAATACCATTTCGCTTTCTTAACCAAAATTATCATCAATTCGAAATTAATTTTCGTAATCGGGTTGAAAAGGACTAGAAGGTAAGTTAAGGTTTGCAAGATTCATATTATGTAAAAGGTAATCTGAAATAAGATAAAATTACTTCATTATCTAGCTACATCTTGTACTTTGTAATAAATACGCTTAATTACGGCCAGCTTCTAATAAAGCTAGGCCAAATAAAATGAACTCTGATGTTTTTAATTACAGCACATCACAATTATAACTACTCACAATTTATAGTCAATTAGCGACATAATTATTATTTAATAGCAGCGTTTGGCAAATTCCTCGGGCCTTGAGATTGCAGCCGAAAGTCAATGCGAGAAAAGGAGAGCGAATGTTGGAACGATGCACCTCCTGCAAGGCGACTGCAGCGATAATGCGACGGGGACCTAAAATAGCTCAAAAGGTTATTGCTCCACATTGTAAGGGTCTGAATAGAGGTTTCTGTTTTAGACAAATAGATATTGAAATGAAGGGGTGTGTCTAAAAGCATTGTAAATCACATGAGGTTACATTGTCAATAAATCTTAGTCATTTATATATTTAATTTTATGGGTTACATATTTGGCCAAAAATAAATGAAATATTTGAAATAAATGTTTTTTTTTTTATTTATTTTATATATTATACAATATATAAAAATATATAAAGAAATAGGAAAAAACGAGATTAAAAAAATTCCTAACGCAAAATAATCACATTTGTATGCATCCCTCGGCCTTGGTGTCGCACATGTTTCTCAATTTAAATCAAAGATTTTTTTTTCTCTTATGACGTAAGTTTTGCTAAGGTTTTGAATGTAATCCATTTTTATATTGTTTGTCCCATGCTAATCTGGGCATCAAGTCGTAAAAGGCGACTAAAGTTTTGCGACCCAAGTTTTGCCTTTTATTACTTAAAATTTTTACATAAGTATGATTTTTTACAGTTTATGAACAACATGTGTTGTTTTGGCCGTTACATGTCTCAACGGGTGACGTAATTCAAAAGATTTTTACATCATTAAAAATGACCAATTAATCGTTTATCCTTTCTGAAATAATGTTTGAAGTTGATATTGAGTTCGTTTATTCCTTCCACATCAACACAGTTAATTGCTTACGTCATTAACGTCACCCAAACCTGACGCGGCGATTAGTTTATTGAACCGTGAAAGCTTTTAGGCCGGTCACTCGATACGATCTTGGCGGAATCTGTTTGTTTATCAAAGACTAACGGCGCCCCGCGGTTTCACTCGCGTAGTTTGCGTTCCCGTGGGAATACGGAGATACAATATAGCTTAAATTACTCGCTGATAAAGTAGCTTTTATTGGTGATTTTTTGAATCGGCCCAGTTTTGGAGCCTATTCAATACAAACAAACAATCAAATATTTTCTCTTTATAATATTGGTATACCTAATAAGTATTAGGTAATGCATCGGAATGACCTGAAATCAAGGCACGAGTCGTACTTATCGATTGATTGTAACCGCAATCGGTTTGCATCGTACCTAATTATAACTTTGCGGATTACCTACTACTTACGTATGCATAGTCACATACATAATAGCTATAGCGATATTAGATACTTACTCCTAAGTACATAATACAATACACAGCATACAAAATACTACAAGTATTACATACTTACTTGAATTGGTTTAGTGTTTATCCAAAAGCTTGGAATTTAGTTAGTACGGGGTTTCGATAAAATAACTAGTTCAGACTGACCTTAACACGAAAAGGTGTTGATGTTTAATCGATGTTTATACTTTTTGATAATTGGATAATGTATCTTACATTATCAAAAAGTATCTAACAGTAAAGCAATAATGAGTAAGAAAACCTAAAAGGGATTTTCATTTAGAAAATCCCTTGTAATTATCATTGAACTTTAAACTCTTTACAAAACTTTAATTTATATATTATAATTGCACCTATTTTCTCTCCGTGTTCAAATGGTGGGATAAATAAATAAATGTGGTAAGTACTCTCTTGAAAAAGCTGAGAAATCTAGAATAACCTTAACATAATGCGGTCTAATTATTGACCTGTGACGTCACAATCAGACAGAAACCGCCTGAAAACTGTTAAAATCGTCTCCCAGCTGTTATACAACACCTTCTATTTTTACCTTTGCTGATAAAAGTTCCAATATTTTTATCAATATGACTTCACAACACGGTTATTTAATGACAGGCAATAAAAAAAAAGTTTGATGAAAAATTAAAGTGAACTTACCATTTTTTAATTTAAAACAAAACGCGGGGTTACGATGCAGGCAAAGGAACTAACGCACGTCGAGCCAGTGCGGCGTGTACGGGCGAACTGCGGCGCGCTCGGTCAAGGCCACGGAAACTGTGCCAGCCAGCCAATAATCGACCTCTGACAGCGCGGGAAACTTGCAGCATGGCCGCCGCGCCGGCGCGGGAAAGCTGTCATAGGACATGGCTACGGCGGAAAGCTGAAACGGGCGGGCGGAATGAATTTTAACTTTGGTTATTCTTCTTTCATTATATATATTACTTATAATTCTATCGCTAAAACTATTTGATAAAATTGCTTTTTTTGTAACATCTCTTTATTTCTTCTCTTCTCTACCTTGATTGTATTCAAATTACAAGATAGGTACTTTATTTTGTTTGCTTTGCTTGTGATAGTTATCTATATGACTAATAGGTAGGGTTGCCAACTTTTTTTACAAGAAATAAAGTATATTCAGGTCTATGAAGAATATTAAACAGTATTTTAGAAAAATGAACAGTAATTTATTTATTTATTGTTTTAAATACTTACATATTTGTTAGAGCTTCTTGCACAACTTATTAATTTACAATCTTTTTTAAAAACTTCATACGCCTCATCACAATTATAACTGAAACATAATGTGGTGCTGAAAACAGTATTTTGTATACTTTATTTTTGTTCAGCAGTAAAAAGTACAATTTAGTGAAAAACAGTAAAATACTGTTTAAAACATTTTGTTGGCAACCCTACTAATAGGAAAGGTAATGTTTTACGTTAAGATCTATGCTAGATAGTTAATAATTCTGACCGAACGGGTAATTTGTGAATCAAAGGACATTTTACGTTATAGTCTCAATAATGCTAAACATCAACAGTTTCATCACCAAATTTCTGGGTATATTATTGAAATAATATTTTTTATTTAAAATGAATGTTAATTTTTATATTTCGAACCCGTAAGGCTGTAGTAAAGTAAATTTTGTTGTTATATATTAAATAAATTCTGTTGTTATATATTTTTTTCTCAGGAATTAAAAACAAAACCTATATAAAAATGTGCATTTTATTTCAAGTAAACAAAGTTTCTACAAACACATAGTGTTCAGTAATTCTAAATTAATTTTCGAGGTGAATAAAATTGGCAAAACGATAGATAATACTATTAATTACAATAAGTATATATTCTAAAATTTATATAATGACATGACCAGCATGCTCTACAACTTTTATATCTACGTACAAAAAATATATAAAATGATAAAATATACTATCAAGGCTCGAAATAAGGGCTACCCTTAAGCGCATATAGTCGCTAGGCAATTAGACGTTATTTTTTTTGTACATCTACCATATGCCGTTTTAAGGGTTATTTAAAAGATGTCAATTTAAGGCCCAATGTATACCAATATATTATTTATTATATACCAAGGTGGCAATCAAGTTTGTGGCCAGCTAGGGTAAGACACAAAGGGTATCAGTGGCATGTTTCTCATTCTTTTAAATTTTTGTTAAGGATTAACTACGCGGATGGTGTGAGCGCGACAAGCATTTTAGGTAGGTAGGTTCCTCGTCAATGTTCCTAAGAGTTCGGCTTTCGGTCGATACTCTCAGTGACCGGAGAATCTCAGTATCTTATTTTCGTCTGAGACTTAATTATAAACGAAATCCATTTCAAAATTATTTTACCTATTTAATTATAACGTATACCATACCGGTTCACTGAATGATTTAACGTTCAGTAACGGTAAACGTTCTTTATAGCTTTTACTTAAAAAAAAGTGACCGCTTTAATTTGAAATAAGTTTAAATTATGTTAGGTATATGCTGGACTTAAATTAAACATTTCTTTGGTTTCTAAACCATATCTTTTAAACATAAACAAAACAAATATCTTTGTTAATTGAAAACTAAAGTTGCTACTTATAGTAAATTAAAACAAATTTTCATCTAATTTTTCACAGCTTCCTTTAGAGCACTTTATAAAGCTATACAAAGTTAAATTCATTTATTTTCATATAAAAATGAGTGCACCAAGTGGAAACGCTATTTACTCCTCTAGATCTATTCCTACGTCTAAGTCTAAGTTGGCCCCTGTATTGTGTTATTATTACCTATCTACGTGAATTACTGCGTATTTAGGAGCGGGTCGCAGGAGCAATTTTTGGGTTTTTCAAATATTCAATGTGAGAACCCCACTGCTATTTTTAAGAGTGTATGGGATAAACATGGATGTACTGTAATTATTTTACCACCTAGTCGGCAGTGATGGAAATCATCGTAAAGAAAAGTGTACATTCAAATAACTATTAATATATATAACTATGATCCAATCGCCAGCTTTTCAATCCAACAGTTAGTTGACAAATAATAAGTAAACTGCAAAAATTGCTAATGCAACCAAATGATCCTCAATAGCTACATAAGTAAATGGGTACATATTTTTTTTAGTATCTTTATAACTTAAGTAAAAGAAAAACTGATGACTGAACTGAGAAAAAATTATGTAAGTAAGTAGGTAAAATGACATAGTAGGAAAAGACTACAAAAAAAAAAAATTTCATAATTTTCATCACAATATTTAAATGATACACTTGCCAAATGATTTAAAATCAGATACAAAATAACAACTACTTAAATATAAAAAAAAATACTCAATATTTTGTACCCATGTACTAGAATTAATTATTTTTTTACGTACTTAATTAAAACTGTCTATTTGGACGCCACATCAGTGTTGAATTTGTGCAAATTTAATCATATAGGTACCTACGGTCATAATAATTTAATTTTAAATATTAACCTATTATAATTATTGTAAATTTTGACGACATATCCTGTCGTCATATTATAAAAACAATTTTTCCGAGATGGAAACAAATATATTATGTAAAATATATAGCGCTGCAAAAATATATATTTTGAAAAAACTTATAAAATAAATTAAGATATATTTAATATTTTATACATATAAAACGTTTCCAACATATTTTCTTAAATACAATCGTATACACATGATATTAGTTTTTTAACATACCTAGCTCCTTTCGCATTTAAACTTAATTTTAAACAACCGTGGAAAAATAGTTTTGCTGCAATGTTTTTAATGCTATCTATCTAATGCTACATCATTAAAGTACATTACAACTAGATTAATTTGTAACTAATATATTTCTATTTAAAAATAAATCTTATGCTAAGGCACTGTAAGTCAATGTGCGTTTGCCTTTTATTTATAATTTCTTCTAAAAATAACCTATCGACCAATTATTATGGTACAATTGACTTAAATATAATTTAATTACATATATAATATTATACATGATAAATGGTCATACATAAAAAAATTGTGATGGCTATAACCATTATCCTAGTAGCCTTACACGATTTTATATAATACCTGATAATAAAATAAAAAAACCGGCCAAGTGCGAGTCGGACTCGCGCATGAGGGGTTCCCGGCCATTATCTTTACAAAATTAGATACTAAACAACTAAAATCAAGTTTGTTGTATGAGAGCCCCCCTTAAATATTTATTTTATTCTGATTTCATTCTTTATTTTTTAAGTGAATATACAATTAAATATTCTGTGAATATTTCAAGCTTCTACCTGTTGTTGTTATAATATCGAGCAAAAAACGGCACTAAAATCACGTTTGTTGTGTGGGAGCCCCCTTAAATATTATTTTAGAAATACATCATTTGTAAAAATTTCACGGTTCATGAGATACAGCCTGGTGACAGACGGACGGAGGGTCGGACAGCGGAGTCTTAGTAACAGGGTCCCGTTTTTACCCTTTGGATACGGATCCCAAAAAAAACAGTCCCAAGAAAATATCCACAGATAATATCACACTACATCACATACATTAATCTGACTCCGAGGTAAGTAGCTTATGCACTTGTGTTACGGATATCAGTAACAACAGTGGTATTACAAATATATAGGTACTTAAATATTAGACACCCAGGCACAGCACAAACACAAGTAAGTATTCGTCACACGAATACAAGAACACGAAATACAAGTTTGTCCTGAGTGGGGATCGAACCCACAACTCTAGGCGCATGGAGCAGGGTCACTACCAAATGCGCCATCGAGCCAGTCAAGACAGATTTGATTATCTTGACCATTTATTCCTTTTGTCGCTGACAATTTACCAACCCCGCATAGATTGAACAAGATTAAAGCTACATAGATGTCTATGTAGTCTGACCTTTAAGGATCATGGGAATGTAACACATATTATGACTGGCCCGTTGGTCGATTTGTCAGAGACTCTGGCCACGAGTGTCGTGGTTTCGAAACCCGCTAGGAGTAAATGTTTCGTGTGATGAACATGAACATTTGTACTGAGTCATGGATGTTTTTATAGTTATGTATGTCCATCCGTTCACCTATATCCATAGCACAAGGTTTAATTTGGAACTTGGGCATTGGTGTGTCAGTCTGAAGAATTTATTTAAATTTAAATTTAGAAGACCAGATATTAAAATTTTTCGTACTTCATCCAATCAAGGCAATTGCTACAAATTTGTAAGTATTACAAATTTGATTTACCTTAGAGCGTTTACTTTGTTTGGTCTGACAACTAAATGCATATTAATATGAATTAATCGATATCTGTTGAAAATAATTTCTAGGCTACGCTATTTGTACTTTTTTGTGCCGTATAAATAAATATCATAATTATATGTAAAAATTCATTCAATGCTCATAAAACATTAAATCTTCACGGTGATTGCCACACATGCTGTCAATTTATTTGTATTTTTCCTAAATTTATATGTAAAAAACTTATAAATAGTATCTTTTGTAATTTTCTAGACATTATACAATTTAAGCTTACTCCAATAAATCTATTTTTACATTCACATCTAACAAGTGTTGAATTAGTAACTACATATTTCTAATTTAGAATTATTGGGTACAAAGAATGAAATTATAGTTTTCTAGCAACTTACAGCTACCTACATACGATATTTATACACGATATTTTAAAAAAGGTTACATTCGGCACTTGTCTCTATTAATTGGTTTCTCTTAAAGAGTCCACTTTTTTAATACTAATGATTTTTTCTTTGTTCAGCGTATTTTATAAAGTATGAACCTTGAAAAAAAATAATTTACTATGAGCCTTAATTTTTTTAGTGTGTTGTTTACAAATTTGTTTATTCCGAGTTTACAATTAATTTATAAAGCGATGAGATCCAATATTGTTTTTAAATTTGTCACATCACAAATGATTTTTGATGAATATACTTTACAATACAATAATATTTTTTTATAACTAAAATCTATTATTTAGTCTATTTTACGTCCGAAAGACTATTACATATTTTTAATAGTGACTGGGTCACACCATTCCATGTTATTTTGAAATGACAAGGTATCAAAAATAGATTTCTCTGAGCCGAAAGTAAGTTCATATATAACATAACCAGAATATTAATACGGCATAAGTTAAAGCCAGATTCATGTGATATGGCTGCTGATAATTTTTCTAGTATACATACACAGCAATAAATACTTTTCGCAATTTTCCATTAAACCCAGCCCAGTTTTGTTTTTGGCTGAATGTGGTTAAAGGCAGAGATCTAGATCGACGATCTGAATCTCTGGTTAAAGGGGCCTGTTGCCCATTTGACTCTGCCCACCTTCGGGGATTATGGGCGTATGTATGTATGTACTATTCACAAATTTCCTCCTTTTCCGATATTCGCAAGTGGTAGTATACTCCTCTTTCTGACATACCTACATAATAATGAAGACAAGTCATAAACCATAATGCTTCCAATATACTGGCAGTTTGAAAACCTCCATAAATCTGGCCTTACTTTCCTTTATACATGTACTTTGGCTTACACCATGGCTGGCTTACGCTAAGCCAGTAAGAAACTTCGATATTCAATATCATTTTCATAGGAAGTTAACGCTGTCTGAGATGAACGCTGAACGAGAGCGGTGGTAGCTCAATGGTAAGGACACGCGCCTCTTAACCGAGGGGTGCCGGTTCAAACCCGGGCATGAACCTCTGGATTTTTCAAATCTATGTACGTATTCATACTACTAGCTCGACGGTGAGGGAAAACATCGTGAGGAAACCTGCAAATTCAAACAACTTTGGATTTGTAACCATGATCCAAAAATTGTCTGGTTCCCCTATCTTAGGGTTACGAAGGTCAGATTGGCAGTCGCTTCAATGTAATTACCAGACTCGCTAAATCCTGGATAATGGTCTAAGCGGACCCCGTCTAAGCACGGGGAATAACGCTAGGAAGATGATGATGAGGAAGTTAACGCTGTCTCATTTCCTTCAATTCATCCTTTACCAGCACTTTTCCCATGTTAGGCTGGGACTTATACAGCTCTCACACTGTTGGAAAAATCCCTGGCATGTCCCAGAACTGAATTGCCCTAAAGCTTATACGGTTGAAGTCTCAACTCAGCGTAAACCAAACCACAAGATGCCTCCAGCCGAACAAACGAAAGTGAACCTTACGCTAGTTATCTTAAGCACTAAAGCTATTCTACATGTGTGTGTTGACGGACACGTCGCCGGTGCTCTGCGCGTACAGGCGGCGCACCTCGTCGTGGGTCATCTGCGACACCGTCGGGATTTTTGACACGTTATTTGCTATTGGCTTTACCTGCAACAAACGTAAAACTTAAGTTCACGCCTTCACCCTTGGGGGTATTCACCCCCAGAGCGTAATAACTATAGACATTTATATTTGTGGCAGTTAATGGGTTAAATAGTCCAGTACTACTTTATATATGTATTTAATTCAAAATGTAGGATTTTGCAAATTGGTTATTGAAACATATTTTGCTTGTCGCAAGCCCCCACTCTAAAACTTTGATGCTCTTTATCTTTGTAATTTTTTGTTATCTTGATAAGGCAGAAAATATGTGTAATTGTATTTTTGTATAATCTAACTGACGGACTAAATTGAATGACAGTTTTTTTGACCCAGTATTGTTTCCAAATGCAGTCTCTAATATAAAAACAAAAAAGCGGACAATACCTACATTAAAATATAGTTTGAAATCTACTGGCTAGGGGCTACCTTGTTGTTGATGCCCGCGAACCCGTTGGCCAGCGCCCCATTGGGCAGCGCGCCGTTGTGCGCGACGCCGTTGCGCAACGTCCCGTTCGCGTACCCGTTTGTCATCGCTCCGCCCATGCGCGACATCGCGTGCGCGAACTGCTGCAGCGCTGATGTGTCTACAAATGATTTGAAATTTTGAATATATTAGTTTTGTAATCCTAATCTGAATTAAAATATATGAAAATGTTAATTGATAACCTTATTAAAAGATTTGGAATATCGATGTGTTTTATTATTACACTCGAAATTGTGTTAAAAATTTTGAATATCTATAAATATACTACCCCTTTGGTCATGCGGTCGTATTTATGTATAAAAGATACAAACTACCGCTGTCCCTACTAAATACAGATCATTTTGTTATCAAAAAAATTATATCATTGTGAATCGTATGTAGCACGTTTTAAATGTTCAAGGAAGTGCAATATCATTTAGTGACCCTCTTAATTTTAAATCAGAGAGGACACGAGGCACCTGGAAGGTCATTGATTGGAAGAGGGCACCCACAAAAGCGGGGGGCATCCTATTCGCAATTCCCAATGCTGTCTAATCGATACCCACCAGCTGGGGGAGGCGACGGCTCAGCGGGGGGCTCGGCGGGGGGGATGGCGGCGAGCGCGTCAGCTTTGTCCATCTCCTCTACCAGCACGCGCGCGAACTCCTCCTGCACCTCCGAGGAGTCGGTGTCGCCATCCACCTGGAACATAACATTGTCCCAATCTTCTAGTGATATGCCCCGTTCCTAATCAACATTTCCATCATCTTCTTAGCGCTATGTCCCGTTGCTAGCATTTCGCTTAGACTAGGCTCCTGGATTTGAGGCTGATTTTACACAGAAGATACTGTCGATGTGACCTTTGTAACCCTTAGACAGATATACCATACAAATTGGAACAAGTTATACAGCCATAGTTATTGTATTGTGAAGGTTTCTTTATGATGTTATGCTTCGCTGCCAAGCTAATGGGTTAATTTGTATAAAGACTTGAGAAAAATATCTCTTTACTTTTCTTTGAGTTAGTTTGTAAGATTTGAAAAATACATAACCGTACGAAAATTAGTACTTCCTCTAAGTTTAGTGTTGTATACTCAGGGACCAGGATCCGTAGGCTTCCGAACAATCCTCTGTCCACTACTATTAAGCTATGGTATGAGTTATGGTGACTGTAGTTTACGGTGATTTGCCATCAGGTAGATCGCAACTCGTATCCTTGTTAGCCACGCTTAGTAGGCTAAAGCTTATAAAGTAGGCTGTTGAACTCACAATGACAAGCCGGTGGTTCTGATCGAGCTGCTTGAGCATGGGCAGGCTGAGCTCGCGGAACACCTCGAGGCGGCGGCGGAAGGCGGCCACCGAGTCGTCGCGCCGTCCCCGCCCCAGCTGCAGCTTCGAGCAGTCCAGGAGCAGCATGCGCGGTGACACGCGGAACTGGGAGGATCATGTCAATCATTAGCATCTTAGCGTTGTCCTAGACTAAACAGGTCATGGTTGTAACTAAATCGGCAACAAAAAGCCTTTTGGGCCGGAAGAGGCGCAGAACTAGGAATGTCAGATCTATCATCATAATCTTAAGAATTATGTTAGATAGGAACATAGTCTACATCTAGTCTGGGGTGCGCGTCGAGCACGAGGCCCAGCCTGCTGCGCGCCACGTCGGTGACGGTAGTTCTGAGAAGCTTGGAGACCAGCTCCCTCGAGGCCAGCTCACCCCCGCTGCCGACCGAACAAGCCAGCGCGCCCTGACAACTTTAATGTTACACTGTACCTCCTTTTCGAACTGCTCCATTTGGTCCAGGTCCCGAGGGTATCCGTCGAGCACGAGGCCCAGCCCACTGCGCGCAGCGTCCGTGACGGCGGCCCTGACCAGCTTGGAGACCAGCTCCCTCGGGGCCAGCTCGCCGCCGCTGACGGCCGAACGGGCCAGCGCGCCATCGGACGCGGGGCCGCCGCCCGCGTCAGCGAGGGCCCGGAGGCGCTGGCCGAGGCTAGGGGAGATAACAGGTGATGTATAGTTTTTGTGGTTCCTTTATAGTACTTTTACAGCACAAGCAACAATCGTAGTGACTTACTGCACATTATAGCTAATCCAAACTCTTTCCAAATGAGTATAAAGCCGAATATAAGTAGGTGTAATTTGGAGATAAATATTTTTTTACTACTTTCAATATAGAGAAGCATTGAGGTCGGGCGGGCGAGAGATGGGTGCGTCTATAACTCCCGTCGAATTATAATCTTGGTGAATACCACGTGATCGATGAATCATCACCGGTGTCACCAGCTAGCCGATCAAACTTGGCTCACCTGAAGTGCATCCAGCCTTCGCGCCGGGCCACAGCGCGTTGGCACAGCGTGGCCTTGTTGCTGCCCGGCCCGCCCACCACCCACACCGTGCCGGCCGCGGTCACCGCGCCGCGGACTCTTATCACCTCCGGCTGCGGACAATAGGAACATTTGACATCAGTGGGATCCAAGATAACTTTGGAGAGTGGACTAGATGAACAAAGATTTTAGTTCCTTTAAGTCGTAGTACTAACCAGGAACTAACCAGGAACCTTTTTGTGGCAGTGCCTTCAGGCGTTCCGCAAGGCTCTCATCTCGGGCCACTTTTTTATAATGCGTATTTATATGACATTTATACATGTTTCAGTAGCGCTAAGTACCTTTTATACGCGGACGACAAAAAGGTTTTCATGAAAGTCAGCTCTTTTAATGATTGTTCACTGATTCAACAGGATCTCAATAGTCTATTAAATTTCTATTCAAAAAACAACATAACAATCAGTATACCAAAATGCCAATGTATTAGCTTTACACGCAAGAAACAACCAATCATATTCAATTATAATTTTAACAGTATTGCAATAGAGAGGGTCGAGCTAATTCGTGATTTGGGAGTCTGGCTAGACTCTAAAATGTCGTTCTCGGATCACGTAGATAACATAGTTGGCCGTTCGTTTCGTAATTTGGGCTTTGTGATGCGCACCTGTAAACCTTTCACCGATATAATTAGCCTCAAAATCGTTTATTTCGCCTACGTACGGAGTATCATAGAATACGCTTGTCCCATTTGGTATCCATTCTACACCGTTCATAAAAATAGAATTGAGAGCATACAAAAGAAATTTATTAACCACCTTAACTTTAAATTAAAAAATAGAACACGTACGTCATACACCGACAACTGCCGGGAATACCGAATGCTGACCCTAGAACAACGGCGCAAAGTGCTGGACATGGGGCTCCTGCACGACGTGGTGCGCGGGCGCCTGGACTGCCCGGAGCTCGTGGCGCAGTTGGCGCTGCGGGCTCCGGCGCGCCGCACGCGCCACACGGCCTTGTTTGCCGTCCCATCACATGCCACTAACTACGGCAGCAATGCTGTGCTAGCTAGACTCGCTAATTCTTATAATAGGGAGTTCAGTGAAATAGATCTTTTCATAGGTAGCAAAAAAGTATTCCTAGACAATGTCAGAAAGATACTTATGTGAAGTAACGCTTTATTATTTTTATTATTTACTTTATTTATTTATTCTATACATTATAATATTTATATCTTAGTTTGTTTTATTTAATTTTATTTAATCTTATTTGTTTCGTGACGAATATATATATTTACATACCAGTATTTATCAACGTGTGTGTAGACTGGATCATTAAATACAACACTTGATCTTGCCAAGCATACCATGGTGCAGTGTAATTGTGATCAGGTGTCTATTTCTATTTATATTTGTTTACCGTTTTTAATTTGATAGTTTAAGTTTAAGCAAAATTTGTTAATTCAGTGGATAATCTTTTTGGCCTAATTAGTCTAAGGAAAATATTTGAATTAAGTCTTTTTTATGTATCGGCTGTTGTTATTCCCAAATAAATAAATAAATAAATAAACTAGGATATTAAAAGGTAGAGACTTGAGGAGGACTTGAGGTTAGTTATTTGAGTCCGCCCGACGGTGACGTCTCATTTTCATATTTCTATTCAAAATCTATAGAAGCATTTTCGCATCTCTTCATTATGTCAAATGATTGGTCATGACTAGCTCCAATTAACGATGAAACTACAGTCCTGGCTTAGTTGACAGATCGATGTCACCACGACATTACCAATTGCCAAACTATTCTTATAATCTGTATATTCAAGGCACTCTTAATCAACGAGAGCGACATCCATTCCAATCAACGATCAATGACAAGCCTGTTGGTCGAGTGGTCAGAGACCAGAGAGCAAATGTTTCCTGTGATGAACATGGACATTTGTACTCGAGTCATGGATGTTTTTATACGTATTTAAGTATGTCTATCCGTTCACCTAGTATCCATAGGATAAGCTTATAAGCTTAGTTTGGAACTAGGGAATCGGTGTGTCAGTCTGGAAAAAATATTTATTTATTAACTATTTATCAATTTACAATCTAAACCGTTTTCTGACTTAGTAGACAGATGTCTCTAGTTGCGCCACAACATTGACAAATACCAAAGTAAGTAACCCTTTAATTGGTATATTCAATGTACGGGCTAGTGGCATCCCGGAATAGTTGGACGTCTGGAACACTTACTCACCGACTGCAACATTGCAGTATGTTCGAATATTGCCACTTTATAATAATAATGTCCTCATAACCGATATCGGTCACGGCGGCCAATCTCAACAAGGATTAGCCGCAGATGGCATTAGATAGTGCACAAGTGTGTACGCAAACACAGGTGCACTCTCATAGTCCGGTGAGATGGCATTTCGACATGACCAGTGAGAGGTCAGGCGCAGGATCAACAGCTTAACGTGCTTTTCGAGGCACGGAGGTGATTAAACCGTCAACTTCCTGACTCCGGACTGTTTGGTACTGAGTAATTTCAATATTAAAATAACCAGCCACAAATTTCTGGCCCCGGGACCTCTTGGTCCTTAGGTGGCGCATGCTACCACTAGACCAACGAGGCAGTCGCTATTGCTATACGTCGTACTCGTAAGGCACTTAAATAACATTGCTAGGTTCACTAATTGTTTTGGGCTCACACGATTGATGAACTTGTTAATAAATTATAAACGCGAGTCATCGTCACTATTCCATTGAGGCTTCATTAGCCCAGTACTCTAAGTTAATTTAATTTTTTTTTTAACTAAAGCAGCCATTAATGTTTTTATTTCAAAATTATGTCACTGTTTCGGACTTTCACCTTTTATTTTATCGTTAAAGAGAGAGCACAAATGATTCATATTTTTACTCTAAAAAAATGTACGTACCTTTTTCCTGTTTTTTTTCTATCCACTAACTATGAATAAGATCAGACGAGAGAAAGAAACCTCTTGCCTACATACATAACTCATTATTTTAAGGAACGAATTTCAAGGATTTAATAAGTAAAAATTTTTTTTTACTGTTTATATAAAATAGCGAATCAGCTGAATAAGTTTTGTATTAAAAAGTTTTGCTGATTTTCTGAAATCTTTTAAATTGATTTCTCAATTTAATGAGTTAAATAAGTAGGTAAGAGGTTTCGCAAAAAAAAAAAAATGAGTACTTTGTATAATATAAATATGTGTATTTAATTTGTGTTCCGCATTTTTTCATTGTTTTCTTCCAGTCCCAGACCACTATGGGACAAAAATACATTTTTATATGGCTAAAATAAAACGAAGCAAATAGGCACGCCTGATGGCAAGCATTTAGCGCAGACTAAGGACATTTGCAGCACCAGACCTATCAAAAGTAGGGAAACCTTGCAAGTCCTTCCGTAAACCCTTTTTGAAGAAAGACTCCTAGATTTAAACATTGTAGTCTGTGTTATTTACCTTAGTACCTATTCGTATATACCTATTAAAATTTAACAAAACCACATCCAGAAATAAGTCCCAATCATCATCGTCTTGCCCTTCTCCCAGTTTATCTGGGGTCGGCGCAGCATGTCTTCCTTTTCCATACGTCCCGGTCAGCCGTCATCAAGCTATCCACTCCCATTTCTCTCATATCATCTTTCACACAATCCATCCATCTCTTATTTGGCCTTCCTCTTCCTCTCCATCCACTAACATTCATACTCATCACTCTCTTTGTCACATGTTCTTCCTCTCTTCTCATCACATGCCCATACCAAGATAAACTAAGATACTGTAGATTTTTCCCTTAATCTTTAAGGGCATCCGTGGATCGCATGTTGTTGCAGTGACCTGCCGCCATTTCATCCAACCTGAGTTGATTCCCAATAAAAATAGGAAATGTGCATGAAAAATATTATAGTCATTTCATCGGAAAATATATAAAAATAATAAACTAAGAATGATAATCAAGATTTATGAAAAGACCAGCGAGATATAACTATTTTAAACAAATATATCCTCTCACGACATTTTTTCTATGCACATTGTATGGCGTCCGTGTCATTTGACGTTAAGATCTTTCTGTCTAACCGGCAACTTTAAACCTTAACAACTTGGTTAATAATCAAAATACAAAAAAATCTTCCAGTTTTGATTACTTACCTGTTCTATATTAAGTCTATTATTTAAATAAACATGTAAAGAAAACCTCTTTACTTTTAATTAGGTTTTCTTGAATTTGACTATAGTCTATTAATGTCAATAACATACATATTTTAGTAATATTTTTTTCAATTTAAATAAAATCGTTTATCGTTTTGCTGTACATATTTCTTAAAGTTATAAATAGAGGCTTTAAATGTTGTTTCTTTTGCAGAGAAACGCAATTTTTTCTTTATTTTAAACTATACAAGAATATCAATAATAGTTATTATTATAAACAAATGAATGAAACAACCTATTAAACCCGTCCACGACTACGATTCGAGGTCGAATACTATCAAATGCAGTCCTCTCTTTCCCACTGGGCACGGCACGTGCCCAGGGCCCCCACCATCTAGAGGGCCCTCTAGTTCTAGATTACCAATAGATTATCGACATTTAATACCCACAAACACATTAATTTACTAACGTGCCCACTGCCTCCATTAAGTTAAAGACAGCCCCGATCAAATGCTTGCTATTCCGACTTTAAATAAGTTACGATGTCCTTCGCACATACAAATGGCAAAAAAGGTGTGCTACTTATCTTTGATAGGCACAATAGTACAAATGGCCACTGAAAAAAAATACGGTCATCTATAAAAAGACATTCACAAGATTCGAGTTCGAAACGAATATTACTGTTTATTTTTAATGCTCTGCTGTTTATTTAAATGTAACTAACTAACTAACTAAACTTCACGCCACTTCCCTAGCGGGGTAGGCAAAGAGAACCGAACGCCATATGGCACGATCCTTACACACCTCACTCGCCTCTTCAACATTCATAATCCTTTTCATACATATTTAAATGTCTATTTCTAAAATTACTTATCAATGAAACTGCCACCTGAGTAGTTTTACTTTCAAAGTTTTGAATAGCCTTCAAATATGTATGATCCTAAAATTAATAGAAGAAAAAAAACAATTTTACTACTATCGCAACAAATTTACTTTACTAACAGTCACCAAACTTCCTGCGACCTCCTGTACTACAAAGCGAACAGTGATGGATGAGTTAACGTAAAAATCGTATCGAAGGCTCGTCAAGACGCGTGAATAGGAAGGTCGATAGGACGCCTTGACCTATTCTGTTTATCCTTGTTTATTCGGCTCACGAATTGTTAGACAGCTTTGATCGCGTAAACAACATGTGTCCCTAGCCATTGTTTTTGGTCTTGATGCCGCAGCTGTCAGTCGGCCATCGTGCCTTGAATCAATAGGACAATGTCTTCTCTTTGAACTTATAACGATGGAGTAGCGTAGATTTAAATATGAAGGGCAAGATTATACTGGCTAAAGTCTACCGCAGTTTGTGTTGTCTAGATGTTGCGAAGGATCTGACAAGGTATTACGCGCTCGCACTAAAAGTGGAAGTACTTCCGTCAAGCTAGGTGTTGCTTGCTCGGGGACCTAGGTCCCACTAACCGTCTTGGTGTATTGTATATATACTTAGGGAGCTATAATCCTGACTATCTTGTGACGCGGTCGCCACAATACCCTAACGATGGTTCAAACGCTACTTACACAACCCGTCTAAAGTTCTATAGGGCAAAATCTTGTCTTCCGTTATCAGTTATTTTTCAAATTACTCTAAATTGTCCGAAGGGCAGAAAGGACACGTCTTCCGTCATCAGCTTTTAAAAAAAAAAACTAAATTGGTTATAGGATAGAACATGAACCGTGTATGTTGTATTATCAAGGTAGTGAAGACACAAACCTTGGGCGTGACCATCCTCTCAGCGTGCCCATTCTCATGCTGTGAAGGAGCAGGCGCAGGTACGACAGCAGGGATGGCGACAGGCGCGACGGACATCACGGCCGCCGGCAGCACCGACGCGAGTGTCGACACGCCCTCCTCCCGCGGCGGGCGCGCGGGCGCAGGCTCCACGCCCACGATCTCCCCCGGGATGCCCCCCGTGCCGACCCCCACGCCGTTGATGGCGGCCTGGTCGTCGTGCGTGCCCAGGATCTGGAGGACGGCTGCTCGGAAGTCCTTGTAGACTTCTTCTGGGTTCCTCTCGCCGTTTACCTGACAATAATGTTAGAATATAATCAAGTGTTTGAAAAATGTCACTCGTTAATAATTTGAAGAAAAAGAAAGATAACATATTTATTTTGCTCCATATATAACCTCAAACTAATTTTAGTTTGTTATTATACAAGCGTAGAATAGTATACTAGCGCTTTATATTTATCTATACTATCTTATATTAATATATAAAGCAGAAGAATTTGTTTGTTTGTTTGCTTGAACACGCTAGTCTCATGAACTATTGGTCCGATATGAAGAATTATTTCAGTGTTAGATAGCCCATTTATAGAGGAATATAACATTAACCATTAACGCGGGTGAAACCGCGAGCACAGCTAGTAATAAATAAAAGGTTTTAAAATTGGTGTAGCATATGCATCAAAAAATTCTGGAGTTTAATCTCATGCCGAGGAATTGTGTCAGATCTGTGTATTTCATATTAGCACCTTAATTGATTCTGATTCTTTGGGATCAGATCAATGTTTGGGATATTGTATGATATTCATTTACTGTCTGATATTCATACGAAATACCATAATCGTGTGTGTCCGACTCACGTGTCAAGTCTTTACGACCCTCAGAAACTCGCCCTCAGAAAACAACCTTAACCCTCGTGTTCAGAATTACAGCCATCGCGCCATCGACAATATTAAACGCAACGCCGATCGCACCGGGCGATTCGCACACCGCATTGCAATTAACACTGGAAATGAAATTACGGCCGGCGGCAGGTTAATTACGGGCAATTACATCTGTAATTACAGCAGTAGCGCCGTGACATGGATATCGCAGGTCACCAAATCATACATCATAAATGAATGTACATCATGCCGGCATTTCTTGAGGTATCGATGGAAACATACGGGAGGGCTTTTGTGAATGGCGCAGATATTTTGAATTTCAATTTTAGACTATCTGGTGAAATAATGAAAGATTCAGAAGACTGGATTTTAGAATAGGAGCAGATACTATTATCATTATAATTAAGTTTATAGAATTCATTGTATTTATATTTATTATTTATGTCCAATTTTGGTTTAGGACTTAAAAATTGTGTTCCTTGCCTAGCATGTTGTAAAAGGCGACCAATTGTATATAAGGTTTGGGTCATGTGATTGTGAAGGCGACGAGCTATCCACTTATCACTACTTTTTCACAACTTTCCATCTTACCTAGCCCAGTTTAATTTTTGGATAAATGTCGTTAAAGGGGCCTGTTGTCCCCTTGACTCTGCCTACCCCTTCGGGGCTTACTGAAGTTGTATATATGTATATATTAATTTATCATAACTTAAATACGTTGGATTTATTACTTATTCGTCACAACAAGACATTCAGTGTATACCAGTGTACAAATTATGGATCGCTCTGGATGGATGTTTAAATTGAGGTAATATACTATCTAATCTAATCTTCCCTACCCAGCTAGGGAAGTGGCGTGAAGTTTAGTTAGTTAGTTAATCTAAGCCACAGCTTAATGAAGTTATAGATTTCATTAGCGAATCTTTTAATAGACCATTTATTCAATCCACTTAACACAAAGCTAATTACAAATATCATCTCTAATCGAAAAGGAACGCTTAACACAGCGTAAATAATTATCAAACCATAGATTTATTAGAAGTTATTGTACTTGTATCATCTTTTTATATAAGATAGCAGCGCCCCACGGTTTCACCCGCGTAGTTCCCGTTCCCGTAGGAATATTGGGATAAAATATAGCCTATGTTACTCCCTGATACAGTAGCTTTGTATTAGTGAAAGTTTTCTTCAAATCGGTCCATTAGTTTTGGAGCCTATATAATACAAACAAACAAACAACCAAATCTTTCCTCTTTATAATATTAGTATGAAGAGTTATTATAGACCGCAACCGAACCGCCCGCCATAGCCGCCCGTGTGTCTCATAACAAATAGTTCAAGCCACGTTTGCAGGCTCACTAAAAATTCATAACCGTTTCTTTGTAGCCGGCCGGCCACGCCTGCGGACCGCTGCGTTTTATTTATTGGCTTGCTCATGTTCCGCTATTGATCACGAGCAGTCTTAAATAATAAATAAGTCGCATTTTGATAATTCATATCGAATAATGTGTCCTTAGTACGGAAGGATACGTCGAAACTAAAAGTCGAAGGTGACAAAAGTTAGCTAAGTGTCGAAAACGTGCCGTTTTAGACGCATTTTAGACGCTCGAGAGTCGTAGCATGGATCTTACTATGTAGCAGGAGCGATACTACGAAATTCAAGCTACGAAGGTTTGCGTTAACTACGAAATACTATCGCGCATACCTACGATTGTTTTCCGATTTGTCCGATCGCGCTACGAGTGCTACGAGTCGTAGCATGTATTTCTTATAACTTATGTGATTCTTTTGTAGTTATCACATATCAACGATAAAGTGACTATACCTCCTAACTGTAGATGCTTATTTTACAGGAGAATGAAAAAACGATCCAATTTTCAGGTTTTGATCATAAGACTTTCATATAACTTTTAATGTAATGTTTACAGGATTACTTTATTATTTGATAACAAACAAGAAAAAAAAATATTTCACGCGAAATTGAATTTTTAAGCTACTGCATTAAAAAAGTCGATTCCTAAAAAAATATTAGTTAGGAGGTATTGTCACTTCATCGTCGATATCAAATGAAATTATGGAAACTGTTAACTGTATTTGTGAAGGGATTGTAGTATGAAACTCAATTTCTGTTCTAAACATAAAATATAAAAAATAAAAATTTCAACATGCAGGTTTAGGTACATAAGTAAGAGGTTACATAATCACTTCAATCACAAAAATACGAATCCTACAATGTTGTTATACATTTACAAATGCTTTTCAATGGCGCCTACACTAAAATAAGACCTGTATCGTAGGAGCCTGTGCGATTAACAGAAGAAGAGGCCTCAATTAAAAATGCATAGCATAAATAAAGAAGACAAATATATAAAATAAAAACATACTTCATCTTCGGTGCATTATTAAAAAGAAATGAAAGTCTCGAAACTGGGACAGCATCAATATTTATCCAACATACATCCAGTATTCTTCGAGGCGACGGACCCCGCCCATGGTGCCACTGGCAGAAGCCCCATTCATCGTAAAAGAACCATTTTGACTTCATAAAAGTGGACAGACGTCTTCGATTGGAAAATGATGCTTATGTGGATGTTTTAAGGTTGTTAGTTATATACGATGATGCTGTTTCTTGGGCCAAAGGTCGTCGGTGTGACACCTGGGAGTTCTCACGGCTTCCTCAGCTGCTGCATAATGTAGTAGAACATAGCCGTCTGTAATTTCGTCTATTCAGGGGTACCAAGTCACAGCGTGTATAGGGAGTTGGTACAATGGATTAGCAGATAGCGAAAGGAGATTGCATTTAAACTGGTCGGTAGCACAGCCGTCAGAGAAATTAATTTTACGTCCCTTTCTAAAGAATACTATAATATATATGTAATCATGTCAGAGTACTACTACAAAATTTGATGCCAGTTCGCTAGGTAATGCTAGGTCTGTTGCTAGTACCAAAAAAAGATGGAGTAACGTGAATAATATGAACATATACCAATAGTCATACTTTTTGTTTAAACTGCGATGCGGACTGTACTTTGAGTTCATGACAAAACTACACGTGGTTAATTAAATATAATATAGCAATGACCAAACTACACCATTTTTTTTTAGTGACGAAACTACTCACCATGACTACAACCCTACACACTAACTACACTAACCCATCTGGTCGTGGGCCAAATCGTTTGTTCCCTACTGAACACATAAGAATTAAACTTGACAAATCACAAGATTTTAAAATATAAAAAAAAAATATCGCGGACGAAACTACGGGGAAAAGCTGGTTACCACTATACGTAGATATAAAAAGACATATATTCATAGCATGTAGCAATATCAAAAATATAAACAAAGTCATCATCTTCCTAGCGTTATGTCCCGTGTTTAGACGGGGTCCGCTTAGACCATGATCCAGGATTTAGCGAGTCTGGTAATTTTACATTGAAGCGACTGCCGACCTGACCTTCGTAACCCTAAGATAGGGGAACCAGACAATTTTTGGATCATGGTTACAAATCCAAAGTTGTTTGAATTTGCAGGTTTCATCACGATGTTTTCCCTCACCGTCGAGCTAGTGGTATAAATACGTACATAGATTTAAAAAATCCAGAGGTACATGCCCGGGTTTGAACCCGCACTCCTCGGTTAAGAGGCGCGTGTCCTTACCATTGAGCTACCACCGCTCTATAAAAATATAAACAAAGTAAAAACTTAATTTTTCGTATCACATTGTACCGTAACATTTAGTGATTAAAGTACTTACTGACAGTCAAAAAGATTCCATATACGTCTTATATCTACCTAGAGTTATGTCCAGTGCATAGTCGAGGCCAGCTCGTCACCTGCCGTGCCTAACACAGTTTTTTTTTACTTGAATTGAGGGTGCCTAAAATTGCGAAATTACGGCGTAGATATATGTAGGTATTTATGTCATCATCATCTTTCTAGCGTTATGTCCCGTGCTTAGACGGGGTCCGCTTAGACCGTCATCCAGGATTTAGCGAGTCTGGTAATTATATTGAAGCGACTGCTGATCTGACCTTTGTAACCCTTAGATAGGGGAACGAGACAATTTTGGATCAAGGTTACACATCCATAGTTATTGGAATGTGCAGGTTTCATCACAATGTTTTCCCTCACCGCTGAGCTAGTGGTATAAATACGTACATAGATTTGAAAAATCCAGAGGTACATGCCTGGGTTTGGACCCGCGCCTTTCAGTTAAGAGGCGCCTGTCCTTGAGCCACCACCGCTGTTTTATTCCCTATACGTATTCTTCCCTAAAAATTCATCGCGCGGTTACAATGATTCATTCAAACACTTTCACATTCTATCGCTTCATCTATAAACCTGAATTTTAGACAATTACACTGAACCCCAACCGAAATCCATTAGAACAATGGCACAGACAATTTTGTCATAGCGGCTTTATAGCACTTAAAATATGCATGAGCGGTGGCAGGTAATTGGAAAACTTAACATCGGCCGAACGATATTCGGCCCTTTACCGCAATGACGACTAATATTCGTTCGATTAGAGTTCCGTAGATTTTTAAATTACATTTTATCGAATATAATGTTTTGACTGGCTCGATGGCGCATTCGGTAGTGACCCTGCCTCATGCGCCAAGAGTTGTGGGTTCGATTCCCACCCAGAACAAACATTCGTGTGATGGATACTTGTGTTTGTTCGATGTCTGGGTGTTAATATCCAATATTTAAGTATATATTGTAATACCACTGTTGATTCTGATATCCGTAACACAAGTGCTTAAGCTACTTAGTCGGATATAAAAAAAAAAACAAAAATGTATGTCGATACATTATATTGGATATGGATAGGGAGCGGTGGTAGCTCAATGGTAAGGACACGCACCTCTTAACCGAGGAGTGCGGGTTCAAACCCGGGCACGTACCTCTGGATTTTTCAAATCTATGTACGTAATACGTATATACAATATATAATACCACTAGCTCGACGGTGAGGGAAAACATCGTGATGAAACCTGCAAATTCAAACAACGTTAGATTTGTAACCATGATCCAAAAATTGTCTAGTTCCCGTATCTTAGGGTTACGAAGGTCAGATCGGCAGTCGCTTCAATGTAATTACCAGACTCGCTAATTCCTAGATCATGGTCTAAGCGTACCCCGTCTAAGGACGGGACATAACGCTAGGAAGATAATGATAATGTATGTAGATATACTATAATTTAAACTGTTTAACACTTGTTATTTAATAAAATATAGTCGGCATATGGGCGAAATGCGAAGTGTATTTAGCGCGGATTTCTCCCGCTACTTGCTCCTTATTTGCTTAAAAGGAGAGGTCTTATGAACCTTCAAATTAATAAACGTTTTTTAAATTTATTTTTATTTTTTCATATTTCTAAAGTAAGTTTGACACCAATAATTAAATCGATGAGTTTTTGAGGAAATCTCTAAATGTCAAGTCAAGATGAAAAGAGGCATGGATAAGTGATTCGAATAAGCCGAAAGACTGGAAGATGAAAGATTGACTATGCAAATGTACAATGGGAAAATGGAAGGATGCAGGTGTCGCAGACTTTTTACGGCAGTTAATTAAATATTTTATGCTTAGACCTACAAATTAACCACTAATCCTATATTAAGCCTGCGTTTTCGAACGGCGAGTTTGTTTTTATTTCTCGTATTAAAGCGATGACTATCAGATTTCTTATAGAACTCATATAAGTTTTTATGTTTTTATGTACTTATAATAAATCTGTAGAGAGGTCAATTCTGTACATGAAATATATTTTCAAAATAACTATCAGGGGGTGATTAGTGATCGATACTGATGCCAAAAATGCAATCAGTAAAATTTTTGTCTGTCTGTCTGTCTGTCTGTCTGTCTGTATGTTCCTTATAGAAACAAAAACTACTCGACGGATTTTAACGAAACTTGGTACAATTATTCTTCATACTCCTGGGCAGGTTATAGTACACTTTTCATCACGCTACAATCAATAGGAGCAGAGTAGTGAAGGGAAATGTTGGGAAAACGGGAGAAGTTACTCCATTTTTTAAGCTTCCGTCGCGTGTGCAGCCTTAATGGTTAAAGTTACATAGAAATCATGTATGATGGAAATAGTCTTTATAATATTAACCATAAACGCGGGTGACACCGCTGGCACAGCTAGTAGATAATATAATCAAATATGAATTGGGAAGCTACGGGCAATATGTTTATTTCTTTAATTTAAATATGATAGTCACAAGGTCTAAGGCCATATAAGTCCATGTATTTTGAAAGGTAGGTTATTAATAGCAATATGAAAAATAATGCAAATACAAGCTTTTTCACAGTTACCTCTCACGGAACCTAGATTATGCAAGCCCGATGTGGTCTTGGCCAATTATAATGAATCCACTACATGAAGTGAATTCGACAAATACTGAAATCGTTTCCGATTCTTTTAGCATGACTCACACAAATAATGATATATATACTAATTTACATAAATCAAGTTGTTGTTTCTACCTTCACACGTTGGAGGTGGGAGGGTGTCAACAAAGTGTGACGTCACGTGACAAAGTACGAGAGCATCTAAAGCTTTGTGACGTTACATGTAGGGGAAAGTGGGGTAATTGGGAACACCTAACTTGAAACCCTCAAAAATAATACAAAAAAGTCACAAATACAATCAACTTTTATTGAAACGGTAACGTTGTTAATCTAAGAACACAATAATGGTAACAAAATTCTTATAAATCACTTTTATAATCAACATTTTTAAGAATATAAAAAACCTTGCCGTTCCTAATTTCCCGAACCCATATGGGGTAATTAAGAACAGCTTATGGGGGAAATAGGAACAGTATGGGGTAAATAGGAACAAACATTATAAATTTAATTAACGACAAGTAATTACTTTGTTTGGCATAAATCACATACATATCCATTAGAAGAGTTGCCGTCTGTACATTTTTCATGTGCCCAATTGTTGCAAATGACGCACATTATCCATTCTTCTATATTTGGCATAAATTTTTCGCTACAGAAGATACAATAATACTCCTTTTTGTTTTCATTATCTTCTAAGGTCTTTCTCAAATTTCTTACTCCTTTTTTAGATTCCTTTTTCAAAGGCTTACAAACTTTCTCCTTCTTCACAACTTTCTCTTTTTTTATTTTCTTCTCTATTTGTTTTCTCTGCTTTTCCTCTAATTGAGTTTTTATGGGTGTACTGGACAAAATTTGTGAATGCTTCTTGTTTTGTCGCTTCGATTTGGTTATTTTAGGAATGACCGGTACATTTATTATTTCAGCCAGAGGCAAAGGACTGCGTGGAGGAGTTGCATCATTACTCATGTTGAAATTAATTTCATTTTCAATAATAAGATCTTCAGGTCTTTCTTGACTAGGACTCTCAGTCTCAACGCGTTCACTCAAAGTCTGTTCCGCAATCGTACATTCTTGAGTTTGATTGATGTGGGATTCGTCTAATGGCATATTTTCGAAACAGTCTTTAAATTTATCTGAATCAATAGGATGGATTCCAGCTGCTTTGAATCCATTGACAGCTTTGCTTATATTGGCTGTCTTGTTGAAAGCATTTGTGAACAGTTCCCCAACTTCATATGGTGTAATTTTTTTTCCAGGATTCGAAACCATGTAGAGCTCACATTCTCTATTATACGCCTTCTTCATTGGGCCGAAGATGGTCAGGTCCAATGGCTGCATTTTATGTGAAACATGCGGTGGCAAAGAAAACACGTGCAGGTTGTGTTCTCGCATTAGCTCGTAGACTCCCAAACTAATGTGGCTCTCATGGTTATCGAGTACAATTAAGACGGGATCTTCTTTAGACGGTTTAACAAATGAAATGAAATGTCTTAAATAGTCCACAAAAATAGACTCATTTATCCAACCTGAATCGGATACAGAGGCAATCATGTCGCTATTACAGCCTTTAAGCAAAAGTTCGCTCATTCTTTTTCTTTTAAAGATGAACATTGGGGGCACATATGTGCCATTAGCACTCACAGCACAAACCACTGTGGTTGTAACGCCACGTTCACCACTGGTTGCTTTTGCGACCTGTTTCTGACCTTTTGGAGCCAATATCTTGGAATTTTTCTGAACAGTACTTATGCCTGTTTCATCAATATTATAAATACGATGACCAGGGAAATTATGTTTTGATTGGAGGAATTCCAATTGGTCAAAAAACAGTTTCACTTCGGTAGCATTAAAAGCTGTTATTCTATTGAGCGAAGTAGCTTCAGGAGCTCTTAGGCTGATGCAAGGATGTCTGGACATGAAAGAGTAGTACCAGTCTTTGCCTGCTAACTGAGATTCTTTGTTGAAATTGTGCTTCAGTTTGTTAGCTTCAGCAAATTTAAAAGCAATTCGTCGCAGTTGTTTTGGTGTGATTCCATAAAAAGTTTTGCAGCAATCAAGGATATATTTTTCTAATTGGTCTTCTTGATCTTTAGTAAATACAGAATACCGACCTTTTTTTGGTGTCTTAAAAACTTCTTGTCTCACTTGTTTAAATAACGTTGTTTTTGGAACAGAGTATTTGGCAGCAGCTTTGCCCAATGTGAGCTTTTTACTCCTGACATCTTCTATTGCACGTTGAAGATCATGAATTTCGTATCCCGGTGTCGTTTTCCGGTTGTAATTTCGAGGCATCTAAAACAAAATTTTCATATGTTTACAAGAAGAAACCCCTAATTGGGGTAATTGGGAACGTTTCCATTTACCCTCCTGACGCCGTTCCTAATTACCCGAAATAGGCACATTACATAAAAAAAACCGTTACTCAAAATGGCATTTTTGTTAGTGTGAAAGCTATGTGGATATTTAAAGTAGACAGCACATACAAATAAATAACAGGATACGGCTTGTTTGAGATTTAAAAATATCATGTCTACATCGAGTGATACAGACAACAAAAATTATAACAAAATTACAAAATTTTTTGTTAGACTTACCGTGAGAGCAAGCGCGCGGCCTCTCGCTCTTAACTTTGCGGGCGTACTGGGGGGCACTACGTACGTAAGTTGAACCTGTGTTGCGCGGGGTAGGGGGGGCCAGAAGCCAGATATCGCACTGTTCTCAATTACCCACCGTTCTCAATTACCCCACTCTCCCCTATCATCTTCTTACCATTATGTCCCATGTCAGGTTCGCTTAGACCTTGATACAAGATCCAGATGGATCTTGGATCCAGATGGATGGACCCTGATGGATGATTGTTGCCCACAGTTATTTAGATTCATCACGGTATTAATCCGTACATAGACTTGAAAAATCTAGAGATACGGGCTCGCGTTTGAGCCAGCATTCCTCGCAGCATTCATCTTCGTATGATTATCTAGCCACTAATCGGTCGTTTCTCTCCCAAATACAAATTTGAAAAAGAGGAGATGAAGTTTCTACATACATAACATAACATCACGCCCATAATTCCCGAAGGAGTAGGCAGAGTCAACGAGGCAGCAGGCCCCTTTAACCACATTCAGCCAGAAACAAAACTGGCTGGGTTAGATGGAAAATTGTAAAAAAGAGGTGACAAGTGGCTAGCCTGTCGCCATCACAATCACATACCCAAAACCCGATACACTATTACTCGTCTTCTACGACATGCTAGGCAAGAACCACAGGTGGCACATTCTTTTTTAGTCCCAGACCAACATGGGATGTTTCTAAAATACGAAATTCCTGTGATCTTGTATAAAATGAAATGAAATGAAGTGAAATGAAATGAAATGAAATTGTCTTTATTTACGTAGGCTTAAAAAAAACACTTATAAATCGTCAGAATAAGATCAATATCTACCGGTTCAAAAAGTAGATTCTACCGAGAAGAAACCGGCAAGAAACTCGATAGGTACTCTTTTAAAATGCCAAGTCTTAATAACTATTAGTTACAATTTATACGTGAATGTAAATTTAGCAGTGCAGGCGAACAGCCTATTCTGGGTCTAACCATATATTCTTATCATTTAAAGGCCCTTAAAAGAGTAACTTATTCTTAAATTTAGAAATATTAGCCAGACCTCGTACGGTTATCAAGTGACGAATCGGCCGTAATCGGACGACTGGCTCGATGGCGCATTCGGTAGTGACTCTGCCCCACGCGCCAAGAGTTGTGGGTTCGATTCCCACCCAGGACAAACATTCGTATGATGAATACTTGTGTTTGTTCTGTGTCTGGGTGTTAATATCCAATATTTAAGTATATATTTGTAATACCACTGTTGATTCTGATATCCGTAACACAAGTGCTCAAGCTACTTACCTCGGAGTCAGATCAATGTATGTGATGTAGTCGGATATTTATTTATTATGTTTCTCCCAAATCGTCTCGCGGTCACACAAGTCGACGGCTATTGAACGGTGTCGTCAGCGTTGACGAATCGATGGACATCAATAAACCAGCGGGCGGCGCGATCGATCCCGCTCAACGTACAATGTCAACCACGTGGTAAACAAACTTGTTGGCCGTGGTGACTGACTGCAGTGTAGGGTTCCCAAACTTACATTTTTAAATATACTTATATTTTAAATAAATTTGGTACATCAGTATAATTTCGGGACATAACGCTAGGAAGATGATGTCTGTATAGTACAGACATCATCTTCCTAGCGTTATGTGCTTCCCGTGCTTAGACGGGGACCGCTTAGACCATGATCCAGGATTTAGCGAGTCTGGTTATTACATTGAAGCGACTGCCGATCTGACCTTCGTAACCCTAAGATAGGGGAACCAGACAATTTTTGGATCATGGTTACAAGTCTAAAGTGGTTTGAATTTGCAGGTTTCATCACGATGTTTTTCCTCACCGTCGAGCTAGTGGTATAAATACGTATATAGATTTAAAAAATCCAGAGGTACGTGCCCGGGTTTGAACCCGCACTCCTCGGTTATTGGTAAAGATTCTTTTAAATAGTTCAAAAGCTTTTTTCCTGAATTTCTCAAATTAAAATAAATTTGGCAACCCTAGCGTTTCTGTAACTATACCTTTCTAAGCCTGTGACAATTCGGTTGAAGTCCTCGCTCAATGACAGTATTCGGTTTCAATACTAGACAATACCAGGGTTGCCCGTGCTTACGGAGCTCCTGGAGCCACCTACGGGTGGAACCTGTGACACTTTGGCAGACCTGCTACTCTAGTGTTACGCGACTAGACGCCTCTGGACGAGGCTGTTATGTCAACTTGAGAGATTTCACACAAATAGAGATTTCACACAAATAGAGATGATGACTGCATTAAAAAACTATAATTCTATTTAGTCCGTCAGTTAGATTATACAAAAATACTAGACACATATTTTTCGCTTTATCAAATTACCAAAAAAATCACAAAGATAAAGAGCATCAAAGTTTTGGAGTGGGGGCTTGCGACGTCACTATTTAGTAAAAATTGTACGAAAGTGTGACGTCACGCGCAACTTCAATGCATTGTATTTTCGTCAATGTTTGTTCGACAAATTAATAAAAAAATACGTGTTTAACATTTTTTTATAATATAACTGACGGAATAAACAACATTTTTTAGTCATCTTGCCTATTGACGGGAAAATATTGTAAAAGGGGTAATGAGTATTTCGAGACTTACTGCGGGGGAAATACTAAAAGGTATTTTTTAATACTACGTTGGTCTGGATTTCAAAGCTGAAGTACCGTCACTTCGTATCTACAAAAATATTCATAGTATTAAGGCACGTAATATGTAAATAAAAAATAAAAAATATAATACATTGTGGCCCATGAGGGGATCGAACCCGCGACCTTCGCGTTATTAGCACGATGCTCTAACCAACTGAGCTAATGGGCCGGTTGTGTGGGATGGCGAAATTGTTGTTATCACTTTAATTTGATTATAATAGACTACCAAAGCTCATTTAATAATCTCCAGATGGAAGTGATAAATTGATACCAATTGATTATTTTTATTGCTATGTACAGTACATATGTTTTGTTACTACATAGCAATAAAATTAATCAATAAACAAGTATTCTTCGTAGTAACGAAGAATACTTTCGAATGCGTCACATAATATACAAGCTTATGCACGCGGCTTTACTCGCATTGTACGTCGATAAAACGTAGCCTATGTGCGATTCTGATGTATGAGTATTATTGTAAAGTTTCATAAAACGGTATAAACATGCATCCATCCAAACTGTCATGTTTTTAATGTTAGTAAGATTGTGATGTATTCAAAAGTAAACTAGCTGTGCCCATGGTTTCATCCGCGTTTATGGTAAATGATAATATTGTAGCGTGCGCACCACCTATATATCTCGAAAAATGAGAAATTAATTATACCACTCAAGGATATGACAAACTACATGTAGTAGTAAAACCTGGATATGACAATTCAATTATAATAATATACTTGTAAGTTGATAAATTAAATAAAAAAAAAAAGAGATTTTATAGTCAAAAAGTCGTCAACAACACGTTTAATAAGGAAAAATATCATTTATTCAAATATATATATTCTCATATGATTATAATCTAAAACAATGTTAACTTTTTTTTTTTAATTGTATAAAAAAAAAAAAAAACGGTGGAGGTGTAGTGTGCGCACCACCTATATCTGTTTACACGCACACTCACTTCCTCCCATAGTATATAAGCGCATGTAATGTTATTAAACAGGCTTTTTAGATCGCAGTCAGTCTTATCATTTAAAGCTCTCCCAACGCCCATCATTGCAATATAGCCTATGGACTTCGTCGATAAATGGGCTATCTAACACTGAAATAATTTTTCAAATCGGACCAGTAGTTCCTGAGATTAGCGCGTACAAGCAAACGAAAAACAAACTAACTCTTAAGCTTTATAATATGTATAGTATAGATTTATCTATTATTTGGATAAGTACTGCGGTGGCCATTTACGCCAACTCAGTTCAAGTCAACTGAATCCCGGTCGTAACCGTAACTAATGTCATAAATGCGATAATTATTGTTTGACAAGCTCGATGGCGCATTTGGTAGTGACCCTACCCCATGCGCCAAGAGTTGTGGGTTCGATCCCCACCCAGGACAAATATTTGTATGATGAATACTTGTGTTTGTTCTGTGTCTTGGTGTTAGTATTGAATATTTAAGTATATATTTGTAATACCACTGTTGATTCTGATATCGGTAACACAAGTGCTTAAGCTACTTACCTCGGAGTCAGATCAATGTGTGTGATGTAGTCTGTAGTCTGATTGTTATGCTTCACATCGGAACTATTGAATTGGCTATATGATACATGTATTTTATGCATATGTGAATGAAAATGGCCATGGAATATGTGAATATATTAATTTAATCCTGGAAATAATTTAATTTAAGAAGCATATTAGCATCCTTAAAAGCATCATAATAGTCGTCTCTTACTTAGTCGCCCTTAACAGCATAGGTTCCCAACCATTTTTGTATAAGAAAAAAAGCATCCAACGCCCCCTTTAGTAATATACCAATTTCATATGTATATATATTATTTATTGTCTATTACTGATTACAAATTAAATAAGTTATGTTTCTTTAATCGTGCAATTCTTTGTCGTGACTGAATGAAAAACATCTTAGAAGACTAGATACGATGTTTTTTCCTAAAAGTAAAGGCAAGTATTTTATTATGTTAAATTTCTAATTAGGTAGTGCACCGCGACCGTCTCCTAAACTGTCATAACACCCCCCATTTGCCTTTGGGAACGCTACCGCCCCCTCGAACATCTCTAGCGCCCACTCGTTGGGAACATAAGCTATATAGGATGTCTCCAAGTAGGAAATGTGACCGATAATTGAAGACTTCTGAACCGAAATAAAGACGTCATTTCTTCTATTGTCGCTTCTATTATCTTCTATTGTAACCTACCAGGTTAAAGGTTTTGGGGCCATCCATAAAGTACGTCTCACGTAAAGGGGGACGGAGACGGGTCTACGATGTGTGACATGGTGTGACAAGGGAAGGAGTCCAAAGTTTTGTGACATCACGTTTCAAAATCTAATATATCTTAATAATTTGCAATTACTGAATGTAGGTACAATTGCAAAACATGTGATGTCACACTAGGGAGGGGGGAGTCCCACAAATTTGACCAGCTGTGACAAGGACGGGGGGAATCAAAAAATTATGAAATTCGTGTGACGTACTTTATGGATGGCCCCTTTGTGCCATCAACATCTCCGAGACCTCGGGCCCAGTAGACCTTTCAGGGTCGTCGATACTCTCCGGCGTGACGTCACTTACCGCTATCAGCATGTTGGACTGGTCGAAGTAGTCGGCGACGGGCATCACGTTGCGGTAGAAGTTGTTGAGCTCCATGCGCGCGAGGCTGAGCACCACATGGCCGAGTCGGGCTCCGTACTCGATCTGCCGCTCCAGCACCCGCTGTCGCCAGCTCACCAGCACGACGCCGCTTATCGTTTGGATCTGGCAACAAATTCAACTGTTAGGAGATTTTTAAGCAATCAATCTTCGGATCAGGGTAGGCACTCCACCCTTTGGGACCAACGCTATTGGAGGGGACCGTAGGTTGGCGTTGCTTTCCCTGGCCCTCTCCCCATGCGATTGGTGGTTTTAGCGGATAAGCCTCTCTTTATTATAAGGCGAAAGTCACTCATAACCACTTTACCAGCTCGGGTGAAGGCGTAAGCCATTTTCCAGGATAAAAAAAAAAGTAAAAATGAGATATGTTCACGATGATAATAGTATCATATACTTATATTTTTATTCTGTAGCAGTAATGCAGAAACCGCATTTCAAGTAACATAGATAAGTTGACTCATGATTTTAGTAGTCAGCTTTCGTTAAGATCCATTAATAAATAAATTAAATAAATTTTCCAAACTGACACACCAATTTCCTAGTACCAAACTAAGCTTATGCTTGTGCTATGGATACTAGACGAACGGATAGACATACTTAAATACGTTTATAAACATCCATGACTCGAGTACAAATGTTCATCACACGAAACATTTGCCCCTAGCGGGATTGGAACCCGCGACTCTTAGTTTCGTGGTCACGGTCTCTGACCACTCGACCAACGGGCCAGTCAAGTCAGTTGATTAACGCTTGCCCATAAAAATGTACTCGTAGTTACTATGTAGACTAATTAAAGAATCGATTGTTACATTTCTTCATTTTTGCCTGAATGTGGTTAAAGGGGCCTGCTGCCCCTTTGACTCTACCTACCCCTTCGGGGATTATGGGCGTGATGTTATGTTTGTTTGTTTTGTTTTTGTTTGATACATCAAATTCAGTTTAGACTGGATTTCAGAATACTTCGAAGCACTGATGATGTTTTTACATACTCTAGGATGATAAATAAACGTGGTTCCGGTTCATCTATACCTAATAGCTACATATAATAGGGATGTTACTGCATTAAAAAACTATAATTCTATTTAGTCCGTCAATAAGATTAAACAAAAATACAAGACATATATTTTTTGCTTTATCAAGTTTACCAAAAATTACAAAGATAAAGAGCATCAAAGTTTTAAAGTGGGGGCTTGTGACGTCACTTTCAAGGAAAAATTGTGACTAGGTGTGACGTCACGCGCAACTTGAATGCACAGTGCATCTTCGTCAGTGTTTGTTCGACAAATAAATGAAAAAATGTGTTCAATATTTTTTTTTTAATCTAACTGACGGACTAAACAGAACTTTTAGTCACCTCGCCTATTGATTACATTATATTCGATTTATATCCAGATAAGCTGCTTTGTCCAGCAGTAGTGGTTAGAGACCCTGACCACGAAATGAAAGGCCTTGGTTTGAACTCCGTTAGGGGCTAACGTTCGTGTGATGAACATGGTCATTTGTGTACGTGTCAGGGATATTTATTTTAGACTGGGTCGCGGTTTCGAATCCCGCTAGGGGCAAATGTTTCGTGTGATGAACATGGACATTTGTACTCGAGCTATGGATGTTTATAAACGTAAAAATATGTATATCCGTTCGCCTAGTATCCATGGTACAAGCATAAGCTTAGTTTGTAAGTAGGGTTATAGGTATTGGTGTGTTAATCTGGACAATTCAGTTTATTTATTATGTTATTCAATAGCCCAATGATAAGTACATAATTATCGAACTAATTATGTACCTATCATTGGGCTATTGAATTGAATTAGCCAAGAAATTGGTGAGCTAAGCTGCGGAAGAGCTTGTCATATATTCTGAGGATAAATCGATTCTATACATTATCAAACATCAACCATTTGATATTTAACGACATGTCATTAAACTAAATGATCGTTGTTAATTAAACCAGTAAATAAGTCAGAGAGAACGTTCTGTTCTTTCTGCTTAAGCTGCTAGGGAAATAGCGTGAAGTTAGTCAGTTAAATTAATCAGGATACTAGCAAAAAGCGACAACCCCACTGCGTCAACGCTCGATGTCGTCACAACCGAGCTTCAGCGACCAAACATGTCGTGACTGAAGCCACATATTTGTAAATAGATTAAAAAAACCCGTCATGCACACACGCCCTTATCGCACCATCTACAAACTGAAGGGTGATTCATTCCAGAGGTGAGGCGCTAATTCAACACACCATTCAACAATGAACCTTATTGGGCTGTCATAGAAACTTAAGTGTATATTTCCATGTGCGAGAATTGAGGCTGACGCGGCGATGATGTTGCGAAATGTGTTTGCAAAGGGAAGACAGCCTGTATGGACTACCAATGAAGTATTTTATCGTGGTAGCAATATCAATAGGTTTGTTTAGTCATCCGCGAGGGTGAATGTTCAGCGTGGGTGTTAATATGGATCATCAGATCTCATTGAAATAAGGATCATGATGTTAATTGTAAACTGGTCAACATCCTAGCGTAATGTCCTGTGTGTAGGACGGGGTCCGTTTAGACCATGATCCAGGATTTAGCGAGTCTGGTAATAACATTGAAGTGACTGCCAATCTTACCTTCGTAACCCTTAGATAAGGAAACAAGATCATTTTGGATTATGGTTACACATCCACAGTGCAGGTTTCATCACAATATTGGTATAAATACGTACACAGATTTAAAGATCCAGAGGTACGTGCCCGGGTTTGAACCCACATCCCCTGTTTAAGAGGCGCGGGTCCTTACTATTGAGCTACCGCCGCACCGTTAGTTGTAAACTAGTGTATGTCATGTTCCATGGTGATCTTTCGGTATCTGATTATGGCAACAAGCTACCAATTTGTCACTTATTTTTCACATTTTTCCACTTAACCCACCTTAATTTCATTTCTGGATATAAGTGGTTCTTTAAATTCTTCCCTAGCCTTTTGATTAGAGGTTTTACAGGATAAGGTATTTGACAAGCTCGATGGCGTATTCGGTAGTGACACTGCCGTCACTGCCCCATGCGCCATGAGTTTTGGGTTCTATCCCTACCCAGGACAAATATTCGTATGATGAATACTTGTGTTTGTTCTGAATCTGGGTGTTAATATACAATATTTAAGTATATATTTGTAATAACACTGTTGTTTCTGATATCCGTAATACAAGTGCTTAAGCCCCGCAGTCCGGAGAACCTCGTAGTCAGATCAATGTATGTGATGTAGTAGTCTGATATTTATTTATTTGAGGTACGTATGTAGGTAATTGAAGAAAATTGTTGTAACGACCTGTCTCGACATTAATTTTCAAGGGCTGACACTATAGTCTATATGTATCCATGGATATTTCGGCCAATATGGTCAAGATATTTATAGAATACCTACAACTATGCCCTCGTTAAACTGTATGTTTTACCGCGAGTCGTGTTTTGCCGAAGACAATATACATTTTTCGGTTATATGAAGCAGGCGATATCTTTTCTCAAAGTTTACACTTGGGTCGCGTACCTTTCATGAAAATCGGTTAAGTGGAGGCGTGAATAACCGACAGAGTTACTTCCACATTTATTTTTTACATTTATACATAAAATCACGCCCATAATCCCCGAAGGGGTAGGCGGAGTCGAAGGGGCAGCAAGTCCCTTCAACCACATTCAGCCAAAAATAAAGCCGGGCTGGGTTAGATGAAAAAAAATAACCTGTCGCCTACACAATCACACACCCATAACCCGATATACCATTAGTCGCCTCTTACGACATGCTAGGCAAGAACCACAGTTGGCATATTCTTTTTAAGTCTCAGACCAACATGGGACAGTGAGCTGGGTTGGATGGAAAGCTGTGACAAGTGACTTGCTCGTCGCCTACTCAGTCACATAGGTACCCAAAAGCCCGTAAACCATTAGACGCCTCTTACGACATGCTAGGCAAGAACCACAGTCGGCACATTCTTTTTTTTTATTTCAGATCAACATGGGCCAAGTCCCAGACCAACATGGGACACCATTTTTTTATTAGTAGATAAATATTTTTATTAGTAGATAAGGATGCTTTCTTGTGTTGGAGGACGGAGGTTTCTTGACTTTGTCACGTTTACCAGCAAAGACGATTACCCTTTTTATAGGATTCGAGGTTACCCAGAACCATCTATCAATGTATGTGATACTGCCCCTTTGACTCTGCCTACCCCTTCGGGGATTATGGACGTGATATTATGTTATGTGTATCTATATTTATTTAATTATTAAGTCTGATATTTATATTTATTTAATTATTTAACTATGGGAACTTTAATTTAATATTTTATACGCATTGATAGAAATTCGTTATATTGTTTGTTGTCATCAACGCCGACATTCCCGAGTCGTATCTAGATCGATAACGAACACGTGTCAATGCCGTCTCCGAGACATAATTAATAACGTGCCTAGCATTTAATTAGCATGAATCCATCCATTTTACCTATTTGTTAATTATACTTTCTTCTATATCTACTGATAGAAATTCATGAACGTTTAAATAACTAATAAAACATTGATTAACAGTAGCACTAACAAAACGTTGCTAGCTCAATTACTGAGGACATTCAACGCAATGTTATTGGTTTAAATCCGCCCTCTAGCCAGTGGCGGACTACTTAACCGGGGGGCGGAAGGGGCGGTCCGCCCCGGGCCTCTGGTCCTGGGGGGCCTCATATTATTTTCAACTTCTCATCATCTTAAATCTAACCGTGGAACATAGTATAATAAATCATACGAGATAATAAGTGCAGTAAACTGAACGGCCCTAGCCCTCTCTTTTCAGTAGCTTATTTTCCTCAACCTGAAGGTTGCCTGGAAGAGATTGCTTTTAGCAATAAGATCGCCTGAATTGTATTGTATTTGTCGTTATCCATAATTCTGTATCTGTTTTTAGTATTTATATATATATATATTAGCAACCAAATATACTTAAACATACAGACATACATACAAATTATACTATTACGCCCGCAAACCCTGAAGGCCTAAGCAGTCGAAGAACTATAAAGTAATAAGCCTTTACATACATACATACAAAACATCACGCCCGTAATCCCCGAGGGTAGGCAGAGTCAAAGGGGCAGTCAGCCCCCTCAACCACATTCAGCCAAAGAATAAAGCTAGGTTAGATAAAAAATTGAGAAAAAACAGTGCCAAGTGGCCAGCTCGTCGTCTACACAATCAACCCAAAAATCCGATACACCATTTGTCGACTTTTTTGACATGCTAGTCAAGAAAAACAGTTGGTACAATATTTTCAAAATCCAGACCAATATGGGGCTCTACTTAAATACGTTTACGAAATCTCCATAACTCGAGTGCAAATTAACATATCATGACATGACCACTTGCAGCTAACGGGGTTGTGCGTCGTCCTTTGTTTCATGCCTAGGGTCTGTTTATGGTCAGAAGATATGAATGCGGTGTACGAAAATTATTTTTAATAGTTATTCGACAATGAGGGTTTTCAAATAACAAAACCCGCCAGATGGCGCGAGGGAGTCTCGCGGTCTTATCACTGTCACTATTGGCTCTTTGTTGACAGCACCCTTCATAATGTGACACGTATGTCACTTTGTTCTGACAACTAACCAATGAGGAGGGTGACAAGACCGCACGTCACAGTTATGCCACCTTTTGGATGGTTTAATTCAAAAAACCCTCAAGTCAGATTGACAAGACGTCTCGCCTAAAATGTCGCCCTATTTCTCTCATATCCTTAAACCCGTTTTCAATATAAGCTACCTACCTCTCAGTACATACATACATACTTAAACAAGGCATCCTTCTATCCACTCCCTCGGGAGCAGAAAATACTACTCCGGCGCTAACATACAGCTTTTAATTAGCTAGCGAGCTGTTAGCAGACCGAGTTATTGGTTATGCTGAGGGCGAGGTATCAGCGACGGCTGACCTTTCGTGACCACGTAATTGATGTGGACAGTCATTTAAATTCCTTCGAGCAAACGAGCTGTTTGTATCTAGCGTTAGCTAATAAACGTGTTGGAGCGAATATATTTATTGTTGAAAAATCGGGTTTGTTGGCTTCATCAAGCGTATCATTAAAACTTATATAAACTACATACATTGACTGGCTCGATGGCGCATTCGGTAGTGACCCTGCCCCATGCGCCAAGAGTTGTGGGTTCGATCCCCACCCAGGACAAACATTCGTATAATGAATACTGTGTTTGTTTTATGAGTCTGGGTGTTGATATTGAATATTTAAGCATATATTGAATACCACTGTTGATTCTGATATCCGTAACACAAGTGCTTAAGCTACTTACCTCGGAGCCGTATGTGATGTAGTCTGATATATGTATTGTATGATATTTCTGATATACATATATAACATTGTTCCCGCAAAGGTTAGGCAGAGTTCAAGGAGCAATAAGCCATGGACATGAAGCCATAACAAATACTTTTGACTAGATGAAAGATTGTAAGAAATAGTGATAAGTAGATTGCCTACATCACAAACCGAATACACCATCAATCGCCATATCCGACATGCTAGACAAGGAATACAGTTGGCACAATCTTTTTGATGTTAGACCAACATGGGACAAAACAAAACATTCTAAATACACCGATTTTTAAAGTTCATTCTTGGTATTTTCAGATGAAGGCGATTTACGGGACCTAACTCCGGTAGACACAGACATGATGATTGGGAACATAAGCGCGGAGAAGCACTTAAATGCACTGCGTTTATTAATATTAGAAAGAGGAAAGATTTAATTGTTTGCATTAAATAGGCTCCGAAACTACTGGACCGATTTGGAAAATTCTTTCACCATTATAAAGCACCTTATCAGCGAGTAACATAGGCTTTATTTTATCCAAGTATTCCCACGGAAACAGGAACTACGCGGTTGAAACCGCGAGGCGTTGCTAGATCTTTATCAATGTCTTACGGCCCAGATTGGCAGTGACGTCACGTGCGCCGTGTAAGTCGACGTCACCCGGGCTACATTACATGCACTTCCATTAATCTTCGTCGGCTTGCTCGCCGTTTCCGCGCACTTAATCCGGCCATCGAAACCTTTGCTCAGTCATTTACTGAGCTTTATTTTTTACTCGACCTACTTCAGGAATTTGTAATGGAAAATGCACCGGGTCTTTTTTTGCGGTGATATATCACCACAAAAAATCATATTATGATGGATTGTGCCCTATTTTTAGGCGTCTGATGAAAACAGACTATAGATTCGGTTATTGCATGGTAGCGTTGCAAGAGCGGTGGTAGCTCAATGGTAAGGGCACGCGCCTTTTAACCGAGAAGTGCGGGTTCAAACCTGGGCACGTACCTCTGGATTTTTCAAATCTATGTACGTATTCATACCACTAGCTCGACGGTGAGGGAAAACATCGTGATAAAATGAAACCAGCAAATTCAAACAACTTTAGATTTGTAACCATAATCCAAAAATTGTCTGGTTCCCCTATCTTAGGGTTACGAAGGTCAGATCGGCAGTCGCGTCTAAGCACGGGACATAACGCTAGGAAGATGATGATTCGGTTATTGTTATTCTTATTAGCAGATTATGAATGTTGAAGAGGCTCGTGAGGTGTGTAAGGATCGTGCCATATGGCGTTCGGTTCTCTCTGCCTACCCCGCTAGGGAAGTGGCGTGAATTTAGTGGTAAGTTATCAACTGGACAAGCTAAACAGTTTTACTATTTTTTACGACTTCAGAACCAGCCAAAGAGGATTATCATCCCGAATATTATTCAACAGAAAAAAATATGTGTTAAAAGTTATTGTTATTATAATCTTAGACGTTAAGTTAGACTTACATGAATAAATAAATAAATAATAAATATCAGACTACATCACAGTTTGATCTGACTCCGATGTAAGTAGCTTAAGCAAACAAACGTATTTAAGTGTTACAGATATCATAATCAAAAGTGGTATTACAAATATATACTTAAATATTGGATATTAACACCCAGACATAGAAAAAAGACAAGTATTCATCATACGAATATTTGTTCTGGGTGGGGATCGAACCCCCACAACTCTTGGCGCATTGGGCAGTGTCACTACCAAATGCGCCATAGAGCTTGTCAAATACCTTATTCTGTAAAACCCGTCATCGAAAGGCTAGCCTTTCCTTGCCCTAGGGCAAGAACCACTTATATCCTTAAATAAAATTAAGGTAGGTTAGGTTGAAAAATGTGAAAAAATTGTGACAAATCGGTAGCTTGTTGCCATAATCAGATACCGAACACAGTTTACATTTACACAGTTTCGTGGCGCATGGGGCAAGGTGACTACCGAATACGCCATCGAGAGCCAGTCCACATAGATCTCTATACTAATCATGTTGAGCCGCCAAATATCTAAATACGTTTGAACTTTATGTTTGTAATTCTGCCCGCGGCTTCGCTCACGTGGTACATCGATGAAACATGGCCTATATGTTATTCGGGTGTATAAGCTATATTTTTCTAAAGTTTCATTAAAATCCATTCAGTTGTTTTTTTGTGAAAGAGTAACAAACATCCATCCATACATACAAATCTTCGCATTTATAATATTAGTAGGATAACTCATATGATTGCACTTTTTTTGTCACTGTAAGGTGACCACCCTATTTAAGCGATTTCGAATCGTAGTCCGCCATCGACACCACAAAACAACCATTTTGATTTGGATATGCCAAGCTTAATAACAACACGATCGAATTCGATAGGCCGTAGTTCTCAAATATGCACTTTACCCCGATAGACAAAAGGTCTAAAACACCATAGCATGTCCAAATGTAGCTTGACCACGCGTAGCTACACAAAACGGAATCAATTGTGCGGTGCGTGAAGTGACAATTTATAAATTACTGTATTTCCTTTGCCCTTGTGTTGTTCAGACCGTTGTTCGGGTATCTCGGAGATCGATTAATATGTCTAGGTGTTGTTCACTAACGTCTGATGGAGAGGGATTAAATAATTTTTTTATTGAAATACTAGCTGACCCGGCGCACTTCGTAACGCCCCGTTCTCGGATTTTCAATACCCATTTTTTTTTATTTACCGCTGATTTTTTTTATTTTTTAAGAACCTTAACTTGACATTTTCTAATCGAGCGAGTAGTTCCTGATATTAGCGCGTTTAAGCAAACAAACTAACACTTCAGCTTGGAAAAAGCAAAGAAATAGACATGGATTAAGTCATAGTTGTTAAAATTCTAATCAGCTTGTTTTGCTAAAAGTGATTGAAGAAGTTTATTGCTTTTTGAATACTTTTGTTTTGTTAACCCAGGGGACTGCGTTACGCATAGTCCCGCTGAAACCGGGGGACAGTGCTCCGCCCAAGATGGTGGTGGGCGGGGTATACCGACTAAACCCCTGGGATGTACCGTTTACGCCCTTATGTGAGGCGCCCACGGTATCGCTTAACGCTAAACCACCGTGAACGCCCTGTAGGCCCTGCCATAGCGGGGCCTCCTGCGCCTAGGAGGAGACGACCGTCTACCAGACAGGCGGAGCCGTGCAATGCGGGTGGGGGCTCCCTGGCCCTCACCCGCGTCGTCCGATAGTGCTTCTTGAAAGAGTAACTACCGAGTGTCTTGCCGAGTTCTTCTCGGTAGATACAACATTCCGAACCGGTGGTAGAATCATATAGCTTTGGCTTTACCTGTATTTGACGATTTATATGTGTTTCCTTGAAACCTATATAAATAAAGAATATTTTGACTTTAACTTTGAACTCTGGCTACCGCTTCGGAGATTTTGAGTGTGATCTATGTATAAGTAGTAATTGAGATATCCTTGAGAAAATCAACAAAGCTGATTTTTCACCGGGTAATTAATACATCCCTTTGGGGATTGTGAGCGTGATGATATGCTAATGCCACATAAATATCAACATATGTCAAGTGCTGTATAAACAGGATGAGCAAAGCCAAAGATTGGGCCCATAGTATTCATTGAAGAGTCTATGTCCAGCAGAGAACGAGTATAAGCCGATGATGATTATGTCAGCTAGTATTTTACGGCTTTATCATGAGCTAGTGATTGAACAATTTTACCTTATCAGAGTACTCAGCCACATCCCGCATGGAGCGCGGGTACCCGGAGACCAGGTAGGTCTTGGCCGTGGGGGCCATCTTCATCTCCAGCATCAGCACCTCCGTCACCGTCTTGCTCGACAGCGTGCCGAAGTCCTGCATGTCTGCGGAGAGGATTATCATGTCATCCAAGTGTACAACACAAATCTCAGAGAAAGCAGTAAGGTTAACTAGATAAATAAATGATGGCAAAAACAGTTTCAGAAGTGGTTGAAGGAATTTCCATTCGATTATCTGAAAATATTATTCAGAGTGATGAGATTTACGTTATGATAGGGCTATAAAAACCTTTATATCCCTAGCATCACGTATATATAGGCCTTAAAAACCTTTTATAAAAAAAAACCTCTAGTCGATTTTTTTCACGTTCGCCTTTTTAAAAAAAATATCTCATGTAATTTACTCCAGACTACCTCGTTGGTCTATTGGCAGCAAGGGTCGCCCAAATATCCAGAGTCTTAGGTTCAAATGCCAAGTCTCACCCGACCCCATATTCGAGTTTGGATGATACAATATTGAAATTACTCAGTATCAGCCCGGAGTCGGGAAAATGAAAATGTGTTTAAAATTGTAACTACATTTTCGGCGAATGAATATTTTTTTTTTTACTTAATAAGGTTGAATCATATGATCTCGTTATTTACGTAGAGACCTGTCAAACTACCAAACTGTAGCGGTGGATACAGTAAAAGGAAACTTATATATCAACTCAAAACATTAAAAAAAATACTTTAACAGGAGAGTCCAAAGACGAAATGTGTACAGTGCAATGATACTATCAATGATATAACCTATTTAGAAATATGAAAACTGAAAAACGCTTAATACAACTAAATGAGAAACGAAAAATGCTAAATAAACATAGTTGTAATAGAGAACAGTTTAAAAACGTAAAAAACAACATCCAAAAATATTTCTGCGAAATAGACTATGACGCAAATAGCTTGTAGCCTAGGTTATGTCGTATAAAACATGACATAAGTCAAGAGAATACTCGAGACTTCTTCAAATATTAAACACTTAACACAAATAAATAACACAGGCCGACTAAAAATTCCAAGTAAGACATCGCTTGTAAAACAAAGACGTTAGAGTTCAATTTTCCTTGAAAATGTATGACGTTTGAACCTTGAGACGAAAACATGTGCTTATTCCCACCAACCTGGGCTAAAGTAAGGCCGATGGATAATTATATGGAAAAGGACTAGCAAGTACTATAATTTACTACTCATCAGTTGTTGATTCATCCGCGTATACATTATGTATGTAACAAATTACAATGTACTCTTTGTGCAATCAGTAACTCCAAAATAAAAGTTGTAACAAATTACGGAAAGAAAACCCTACCCAAAGAATCGTGATAGCAAGCTATATAAATATATTTTTAGAACACGCTACATATTTTAATTCAAGCAACACGTTGGGCGCCATTGATACATTCAAGCCTTCCGGTTAGTCGCCAAAATAGTTTTACTATACCTCTCGCCTCATAATAATAGACTTCCATTCTAAATCTGGAATTCCAAAATTATTATCTGGCCATAATGGCAACTTTAAAGAATTTGTTTTGCTTTTGCGTATTTAATATTTTACAGCTCCCAATGAGCCAGGCGACAGAGTACTTTGTACTTTTTAGAACCCATATTGACTTAATTTTTATGCATTTTCTTTAGACACCTTTTTAGGCAGATATAACAAATACAGCATACACGGATATACGTCAGAAAGTGGTTTGAAATTGAAAAAATACAAAATAAATCCAGTAATACGAGACGAGAATTATAGTAAGCAAATAAAAGGCTTAACGAAAAATAACATGTAGCTTAATGTTATATAAAAATAAAATTTTACGGACCAAATTACGTCGCTCGCCAGATTTGCATAAACACTGCGGTTTAATGCAGCAGCATACTGTTTATTAATAATTACTCGACAATTAGTCGCTAGCGTAGTGTAAACGTTAATAAAATTCAGCAGTTACACGGAAAAGTCAGCTTTTTTATTAATAAAACGCGACTTAATATGCAAAGCACATGATGGATAACTGTTGGTAGTTTTTAAGTAATCAATAAGGCTACCTTTTTATTCGCTATCAAATAATATGAGGCAAGCAGTGTCAGTAATGATTATTCATTACTGACACTGCTTGCCTCATATCTTAAATCTATCTGTGAATCTAAATTGACGAATATTCTATTTTAATTTATTTTAAACCGTAAATATGGGAGTAGTGCAAAAGATGATACATTTTTTTGCTGAAAACATGTATATGTGGACGAAAAACATATTTTTTTTTATTTTTATAAATGAATAAATAAATAAATAAATACTAAATATCAGACTACATCACATACATTGATCTGACTCCGAGGTAAGTAGCTTAAGCACTTGTGTTACGGACATCAGAAACAACAGTGGTATTACAAATATATACTTAAATATTGTATATTAACACCCAGACACAGAACAAACACAAGTATTCATCATACGAATATTTGTCCTGGTTGGGAATCGAACCCACAACTCTTGGCGCATGGGGCAGGGTCACTACCGAATGCGCCATCGAGCTTGTCAAGATATTATGTAGGTATAAAAGTGTATGCCTTGAAAATCAAAGAAAACTGAAAGATAGTAGACGATAACTGTGATACATCAACTGAAAATCAGTAAAAAAAATCAAACCGCTAGGATTTTTACCTAAAATAACCTATGACGCCATTTTGAAATAAATATTAGATATAATAAATTATTATTATATATAACTAAATCCATGCCATGTTGGTCTGGGACTTAAGAAAAATGTGCCAACTGAGTTCTTTGCCTAGCAAGTCGTAAAAGGCGACTAATAGTATGTCGGGTTGGGTATGTGATTGTGTACGAAGAGCTAGCCACTTGTCACTACTTTTTCACAAGTGTACCTACATCTAACCCAGCTCAGTCTGATTTGGCTAAGTGGTTAAAGGGGCTAGCTGCTCTTTTAACTCTGCCCTTCAGGGATTATAAGCGTGATGGTACACATAAGAAAGAATTCTATTTCGATTTTAGGAAAAGTTACACGCTTAGCAAAACAAACGTTCATGTAAAGAAAACAAATCCTTCTTTCAATTTACTTACAACAACAGTAAATGTTTGTTGTTTCCGAATCAGCGGAACCACCATAATAGGGATGTTGACTAATTTTTGGAATTGAATTTGTTCCATATCCTATTTAAATACGAAAATAATAATTTCATGAAAAAATACGTAAAATTTAAATAAAGTAATACGTAATTACAATTTAGTTTTTAGAATTCCCGCCAAAACGCACGTCACGTGACTATAATTACGTCACTGACCGATAAGAATTCTCGCGCTCTCTCAAAGTTAACCTGATCTTGAGTGAGTTCTTACGAATATGTCAGCTTGTTTGGCGGTCAGTGACGTCATCCCGCTTTGCTGGCATTCGCAGTCATGTAATAATGGATACTAAATAACGCAATTTAAATTAATTTTCTTTAAATTATGACGAATAAATATATTCTTAAAATGTTATTATAGGTTTTAAATACTGTCTTTCATGTATAAAACATAACTTTACATGAATTGGTAACATGTGTCAAAATCCCTACTATAACTTATTAAGGCTATAAAAACAACCATCAGCCTGCTATTACACCCAATGTTTCAGTTTGGATTCATATTTTTATTGAGTACTAGCTTCTGCCGGCGGCTTCGCTCGCGTGGTACAACGAAGAAGAAACATAGCCTATATGTAATTCAGGTGTCTGAGCTATATTATTCTAAAGTTACATAAAATCCATTTAGTAGATTTTTTGTGAAAGAGTAACAAACATCCATCCATACATACAAACTTTCGCATTTATAATATTAGTAGGATTATCAGATAATTATCGCCATTGGTACATTTATCGTTAGTTATCCCTTGAAAAGTGCATAAAGTTCAGTACATAAGTATATGACTATTTTTAGTATTAGGCTTTATCAATTGTACGAAGATTTTCCAGTTTTCATCATTCCCGAAGAAATAATCTTTCTAATGTAAGCTCAAAAATATAGCAAGCATTTTTTTTTTATTGGAACATGCTATTTTTATTAAGAAATTGTCACAGTTCTGTGGCTTCTTTTAGATTTAAATGCATTTATTGGCTAAATGTATACAGTCCTCCATATTACTTTAGCCTGAGTAGTTAGCTGCTTCCATCGTAGCAGCCGTATGAGCAGTTTATTTTTATTTTGTTGAAAAAAATCAAAGTCACAAATAATATTTGGGCACCACGATCTCCGAGACTATTTCAACCATTAACAAAGACGAAACGGTCCGCAGCGATCGGTAATTGCGCTGTTTACCGTCGGGTTCAAGCTCGCGAACCGGCTGAATAATGGACAAGAAGCCACTTATGCGACATTACCCGCGGCCAGTGCCGGCATGCCGAGTGTCACGACAGGGCTTTTATCTGGAATCGGAGCTAGCCGTTATGATGATCGCCTTTTAGATTTTATAAACATAAGGAGAAACACCGTGTTACGATATTTTTTAATTGATTTTTTTGGCGACTAACGCGGTGTTTGAATGATTTGCTAAACATGCATTTATTGCATCCTGTTTTTATTATTAGTTAGTTAAATTTGAAAGACTGTAAACAAAATATAAATTGTTATGTCCAATAACTGTATTGGGCACTTTTTTATTTACATTTACATACAAATATAAAAGCATGATTAAGTAAATTAGCAAACATCCAAAATATACAGGAATATATTCAAAGGATAACATTTAAAGACATTTTATTTTTTTATGACTATTTTAACCCGTTCCAATTACATTTCTATGACTTCTGAGTGTACGTTAGTAGGTTTACAGGTAGGGTACGTAGTGACGAATACGTTTGTAAAATAAAACCTGAGTTTGACTATTAGAATGCCTGACTTGAGAGATGAAAATCGCATGCAACTAGTTGTGAACTATTGACAGTATGTGCAAACCAGTGTTCGTTTTATGCGATGTACCGTTGCCGATGGCGTACTGCTGTAGCAGGTCCGTCATGTTGATGTGCACAACCCCCCGGCGCTCCTGCATCAGATTGTCGCAGTGGGTCACCTTGCCGCTGCCGGGGCCACCTGAGGACATATTTACTTGAGAAACCACATCCTAGCGACATATCGTACATGGGAGGATGTTTTGAAACCATCATTTCTCTAGCGTTATGTCTCTTTTCTTCTAGACTGAGCCCGCACAGATTTTCCCTTTCTGCTGAAAATGTGATACAAATCCGCACTAAGAATCAAGAAATACAGTTTTCAATACTTAAATAATTTACCGCTTTTGATATCATATTACGGTAATCAAGCGAGTAATCCATCCAACAGTCGAGTAAATTACCTTAAATGGTGCAATTCAAAGGCATTTAAAAGGACTTCATCTGGTGTTCGTCTCTTTTTCATGTGAACGAAAGAGATACCAAATTACAATTAATTTATTACACAAAAATGGTACATTTTTATTTATCTTAATTTTTAATAAAATAACAAAAAGGAAAAAAGAAATGTCTCTTAGATAAACGCGTAAAAAAAAAAATACGGCAATTGTTTTTGGCAGAAACCATTAGTATTTATCGTCGGCTACTTTGGAACAAATTAGAGCCTTAACAGAATAGTAGATACACAAATTGCCCACTGCTGCTTATTTACCAATCTAAGCGTCTATTTCATACATATTTAATCACAGTTATTCAAATTTCATTTTCGTGAGATAAACATGTATCATGAAGTTGGGCTTTCAGTTAATGGCAACTAAATAGCACTCACGAAGCTAAAATCATGCAGTAGGTACTAAGAATGATTATTAAACTTTTAGACATTTTGTTTTTGACGAGTAATGGTAGCTTATAGTGAAACCACTCCAAAGGTAAACATTAGGTTTGTGTGTAGTTTACGTTATTAAATAAACTGCGTAGTTATTACTGACCAGGATAACATTTTTATTAGTAAACAAGGTAATGGTAACATTGTGACGCATAGTAATAAGGTCGGCCTTAAGCGTGGTAATTTTTTTTTGGTAAAATACAAAGAGTTTATTACAGAATGTTCTACGAGTTTATTAAGAAATGTTTTCGATTCGTAACATTTCTTTTTAATCAACAGCGTAGAAGGAATCGTTCAAAATGTTTACCGCCATATTTTATCATATTTTAAAAAGTTCAATAAGTGGGATACAAACTCAAAATCAAAAAACTTCTTTATCTACTGGTATTTAGATTTAATAAATATTTTAAATAAAAATTTAGAAGATCCTATAAAATTTAAAATTATGGAAATTATTTTTAAGGCAAATAATTCAGTCTTATTTGCCTTTAAATATCCTACCACAACACATAAATTACAAGTGGTACTCGTAAAAACATCGTCGTTACAAGCTATATTGTTATAGCTACATATAAGTTACTCAAATTGAACTTTAACGACGAAGCCTTGATTGAGACCTATGAGCTATAGATAAAACTGATAATTTATGTGTTTAAAACCTCAACACTCATATTTTTAATAGATCCATAGATAAGTCCTTACAAATAGACAGTCAGCACTTTACGCTGCTCATTAGCGCTATCAAAGTTTACGCAAACATGCGACAAATTAAAATGGCACCCAACATGGGGCAGGGTTTCAGTTTACACGACAGGTATGTGTTTACTTCGCGCAAATATTACGATGAAAACCGCTAGGTAAATTGGATATGACATGTAACTACAGTTCTCGATGTGGGAAGGTTACCTTCACAATTTATCGTGATGATCAGGGCCGGATCTACTATTTGGTACTATTTTGCAGCCCAGGGCCCCCTGGACAAAAGGGGCCGGCTGCCCCTTTGACTGCCTACCCTTTCGGGGATTATGGGCGTGATGTTATGTTATAAAAGGCCCCCGTTGAAGACAAAACATATATCTATTGGCAGATGATTCCAGGTCACTAGTAAAACCATTTAGAGGCCCCTGAGTAGGTTTAGCTCAGGGCAACTCATTTGAAACGACACTTAGGAACAATCGAGGTTTTATATCACAGACAGCATGTATGGTACTATTATTTTTATTTCAAGTGAAATGCACTTTAAGTAATGAGACGTTAGGCCAGGCTATGTTTTCAATGGAAAAAAAAATTCTTTGACAGTCCTTACGTATTTTTTTTTACAAAATGGCGCCAATTATATATTTCGCTTAAAGCACCTTTTTTTTCATGGTCCAGTGAATTGCCGAGACTTACCCAGTACGAATATGACAGGCACGCTGGGCGGCTCGAACTTGACGTGGCTGGAGTTCTGCATGGGAAAGGATGCTGTCGGGGGGGTGGCGCGCCCGACCCACGCGCTGTCGCGGCGGCTGCGGTCGCCGCCTGTGGTCTCCAACTCTTCATTGTTTTGTTCTGGAAGTTTCGGATGCATTAAAGAGAGGAACGGATTTGTTCTGAAGCCAGGGCCTTGGAATACATATGATAGGTAACCAAACCATGCGTAATTGTCTCACGGCGGTGGACACCCAGTGGAAGAGGACGTCTACGTTACGTTTCACACTTGACGTGGTAAAATACAAACACGTACCTCTAGATTATCAGCTTTTTCATAAACTAGAGGTAGGTGTTTGAGTACGAATTTATACCACTAACAGTGAAGCTAGCCGGATGTGTAAACATGACCAATTTGTCTGGTTCCTTTGCGAAGGCAATAACGTCGCTTCAAAATAACAATCGGGCTCACTAATCTTGGGACAAAGCGGACCCCAGCTACGAAAAAAATATAGGTAAAGCTAGAGAACGATTGGTCTATAGATGTTAAGTCTTTTAATAGGTTTTATGAATGGTGTATAATAATAAACAAATAAACTGGATATAAGAAAAAGAAATCATAAGAAAGAAGTAAACTGGCACACACTACTTTAGTACGATGTAAAAAGAAATGCTTCGTCATTTTGTGTCAAGTAGAGACGATCAACTGATATACGCAATATCATCTTCCTAGCGTTAAGTCCCGTGCTAGACGGGGTCCGCTTAGACCACGATCCAGTAGTTGACGAGTCTGGTAATTCCATTGAAGCGACTGCCGATCTGACCTTCGTAACCCTAAGATAGGGGACCCAGACAATTTTTGGATCATAGTTCCAAAAAAGCAATATGAAATGCCTTTAAAACAGATTATTAGATATCATTATTCGATACAATACAATTAAATAATGTATATTTGTCATATATAAATGCGCAATCGATCCCAAACATATTTAACTTTTTTAGTCAAAATAATTTATAAAAACCAAATTATGCAAGAGGAATTTAATAAAATGACTTATCAAATAAATAATATTTGGTTGTTGTTGGAAAAATATATCACACGCAAAAATATGCCGGCGCTCATAGTGAACTTTTCCGCGCCAAAAAGTTTTAAGAACCTTCCAAGTGCGTGGAAGATTTGTATTCGTAAGTGACTAAAATGACCGTAGATTTACTAATTACATAAGCAAATGTATTTAAAATGTTAGATACTCACCAGTGTCTAAACAGATGCCCATATTCCATGAAGATAAATATTAAATACAAATCTCTTCGGCGACAAACTCACGACACAATGTCCGTAATAAATACAAAATATCTAATTTAAGTTGGCACTTATAGAAAAAATATATCCAAAACGCGCGTCCGGTGGTCTTGTCTACCGGCCACGGGCAATCACACGCTGTCACAATTAATAGTTTATCGATTGAAGGACGCCATCTTCGTAAACAGACCTCAAAACAAACTAAACATAAAAACTGTTAAATTCAAAATAACTATCTCATCTTCACAGCTTCAACCTTTTAACTGATTGACTTCTTTTTGGTTATTCGAAAGTTGTGCCGCCGTGATAGCATTTCTGCCAGCGGTTTAAATCTAATTGGCATCGCGGGCCCACCGCTTCCCCTCGCGCCTAAAACACAACTGACACTCACGCCTTAGTTTCACACCGGGTTGCCTATCAAAACACTGCTCGTCTCCCTCCCTCGCTAGTGATATACGACTTAAGAACGAGAAAGAAAATCAATTGAATAATTAAAACGACGTCCCCCTGAATGAAACTACTGCGTGAGTGGGTAATTATCGTACAAAATGCAAGGCACCTTGCATATGCCTGGCTGTGACTGATGGCATATTTGCTTACCTCAAGAAACACGACTTTATGAGTCGATTAAGGCCAATAATTTTTCAGTGAGTCAGACAGCCGGAGGACGGCGATACTTTATTCATATCCGTTACACTTTCGATAATTGATACGTTTAGGCAACTTTAAAGACAAAGTTCTGTGGAAGTAATACGTAGTTTACTTGTATACATTTCAATTATGAGAAAGTACGGTCAAATATACCGGTTCGAAGAAAATGTTGAAGGAGCATGTAATTACCTTATTAAAAATTAAGACTGATTGATTTCTTTGGAAAACTAGGATGACACATCATGTTGAATGAGATCACGTTTTCCAAGAAGTACCTAGTAAGGTCGTTGATACCGAATACAAACAAATTATATTAATTGCTTAAAATAAGGATAACGTTACATATCTTACTCTGAATCTGTTTGTAATGTATCGTATTTTGCAAAATACTTAAGAAACTACTTTGGCGCCCAACGTGGTGTGACTACAAGATGTTTTTTTGTGATAAATATCTAAATAAAACAGTTCATTATATATAGATGAAGATAGTGAATAGAAAATTTGTATTAAAATCCCACTAAGAAGCCGAAATAAAAAAAAGTGTGTGTAAAAATTACAATTTATTGATTGCAAACATTTTGTAGAGTACTATCGAGTGCTGAAACAACATTATAATTTGAATGCTAAAACTTCCATTAAGTACATTCTACCTCTGAACAGATCATATTATTTTATAACGTCTATGTGGAACGGTACAAACATACATATAATAATAGCAATGTGAACGTGTTCTATTTTGTATATGTATGCTATTATATCTATAAACAATTATAACAAACAAACCTGTTACCATATATATATTGCATACCCGAATGTTAATCAATAATAGATATCTTATGCAGGTATTTCATGAACAAAAATATAACTATTTAAGTAACCGGGTTAGAGGAACCATAATATTGGTATCCACAATACCACTAGGAAGTATGAATATGATTATAATCCAGAGAAATTATTAATGCTGGTAAAAGATTGGGTGAAACACTTTCTTTGTTATATTTGGTGTATTGAAACTTTTATTTATATATAAGCGTATACGTTTAATAAAATCAGTAACAAACAAAGAGTTAGGTAGTTTAAGTCAATACCAAATATTTTTCGAGACTGATGGTAGATTAGGTTTCATATATTGATTGTGTAATAATAATTCAATTTTATTTCAACACACGCTACAAGATAGAAACTAGATCGATTTTCTATTAAAAGTAACTAATTTCAAGTGCTTTGTGGTTCAATTCGAAACATTAAATTATCGTCGACATTCTCACCGGCACTATACATTAGTCCACTAAGTACAAGTCATATTGTATTAATATTATTTTAAAGCTCACAATTCATTAAAAATTATACCATTTCCCTGATGTCTCATTTGGAGGTCCAGGAAATTTGAAATTGAACTAGCATCAACTGATAAATTTCGATATTAAAGTACATTTGATAAATATTATGTAAATCACAAGATTACAACAGCATTTACCTATTACATATAAGTATCGTTACTAATCAACATTACATTTTTATTAACGTTACATTTTTACAAGAGAACGATTATGTACATCGCCAATATCATTATAATCACAATACGATTAATGGAAGAACATTCTATCACTTAACTCCTAATAAATGCTAGTATCGTATATACAGATAGATTATATACAGACGTTAATTTACTATTAAGTATACATGATTCGCTTAGGCCACTTAAAACGTCACTGTGACATTTGTATAGCGATTTATGTCAAATAGCAGCGCCTTCGCGATTTCACCCGCGCATTCCCGTTTCTGTGGGAATACGGGGATAAAATATAGCCTATGTTACTCGCTGATAAAGTAGCATTCCATTGGTGAAAGAATTTTCCAAATCGGTCCAGTAGTTTCGGAGCCTATTCAATGCAAACGTACAAACAAACAATCAAATCTTTGCTCTTTATAACATTAGTATATATGGCATATATCACAGTGACATTATACGTGTCTAACTATAATATCGCTTAAGTCTAATCGTACATATTATATTTAATTTAAGTAGAGTAGTTACAACTAGTGATTTAGGCTTAAGTCTCTCGATAAGTTTTAGGCATGACTGATATTTCTTTGAATATCGATCAATTAATTATACAATCGTTTAATTATTTATAGATGGCGCCATCAGCAAAACAAGGTAGGTATATTTCAAAAGATATTGAGAAAACAATCATAGTGAATGCCATTGCGTTAGTTATGCAGATATTTCGAGTTTAAAGCAATAATGTTTTTTAACATAACTTAGTTACATGTATGTATACTTAAACGTAACTTTGGAACACAACTGCTGTACGGCTCCTTCGGGGGCGACAGCTGAACCAAAAGGAAACATAGTTGTCTATCATAGAATTCTTCGGCTGCAATGAAGCAATAACATGACATTTTTTGCACAACTTTTTCTGGACTATCTGGAACATCATGCAACAGGGTTCATGTTACACGTTTTTTTTTTTTTTTTTAACCCAAGGAAATGCGTTACGCGCCGTCCCGCTGAAATCGGGGGGAATCAGCAGGGTGTGTCGGACTCCCGGGGCCCTCTAGATCAGCTATACTCAATGTGTGTTCCGCGGAACCCTGGGGTTCCGTGAAGCCTTTCTGGGGGTTCCACGAAAATTGGTACTGATGATAAATATCATAACTCCTGGGGGAAAATCCGTTAAAAGTCGATTATTACACCCCCCCCCCCCCCCCCGCGCTGTTTTAGGGTCCCGTTAAATACTCCGCTTCCTAAAAGCACAACAAGTTTGAGAAGCACTGCTCTAGATGATAGGAGGACCCTGCTCCGCCCAAGGTGGTAGTGGGCGGGGTACACCGACTAAACCCCTGGAATGTACCGTTCACGCTTTTATATAACACGTCTACGGGATCGCGCACCGCTAAACCACCGTGAACAGGGTTCATGTTACCCTGTTGCATGTTGTTACCACAATAAAAAGTAACAACGGAAAAGATGCAACGCGTATGACAGGGAGCCATTCTTACATTTAACGGCATTTAACTTCGACATTATTGCCAGCATTCATCATTACCTATGCGCCCCAATAATTTCACATTGAACATAGATAGTATCGACAATTAGTTTAATTTCCACTCCCTTCGCAACCTTAAACATACAAGGCTATTATTACTGTTGTCGCAAGCGATTTTGACCTTTCAATCTACGTTAATAAGGATGTGACGTCGCAAAATGTGTATTGCCGACGGGTGTTTTAATTTTTTTACTTTACTTTAACTCGTTGGGTAATTATAAGATGATTGTCGGCAACAATGGGAATCTGGTATTTTTTGATATTGGTTTTATTGTAGCATGAAATTCATAGGCTGGAAGTAAGTTTTACGATAGTAATGAATAGAGATTTTATAAATAAAATATATTATACGCCATCACATACATTGATTTGATTCTAAAGTAAATAACATTATCACAAACATCACCAGAGACAACGGTTGTATCATGTTGACGGAAATCAAACTGGCACTCGCGCGAATAAATGGAACTCGCAAACCCCAAAAAAAGACCTTTTTACAGATTTATCTAATTCATCGAATATTAGAGACGCCATTTTTTTTTTCTTAGCTCTGCTTACTTGTGCCTCGTTTATCACTTCCAAGGCGCCATACAGCAATAAAAGACAACAATCGCGATTGATTCGGTGAAAAGAAGCGATTCTACTAAGAATTCTAATTTTTTTTTTATTATTACGCGATAAGTATACATACGACCTAAAATAAATACAGTAATAAAAACATTTTGATATTTCATGACAGCGCCATCTCAGCAATCGTATCTAAAGACAATCTTCAAACATTTCAAATCGAAAGTCAGTTAATAGATTAACGCAAAAAAATAATACATTCATAAAAAAAAATGTTACACACAAAAATATATTTCATAACAATAACATAATGAGTCGTTATAATCACACAGCACGAAGTTACAAAAATTTAACAAAAATATCTCTTAACTTGTCAATCAAGCGTGGATGGATGTGGTATCACAATAATTAGGAATGATTTTTCAAGAATCAGATTAGAGACAAGTCGAATACAACACAACACGGGTGATTTTAATATGTCATTAACTGTTCCCTCAGTAAAATATCGAATGACATCCGCAAATTGGTGAATTATAATTTATCGGTTAAATTGTTGATGACTATTGAAAAATCAGCCATTAGTTAAGCATAAAACGTGCAATAAAGCAATAACTAACAAAACAGATTCAATAGACATTTAGTGTAAAGACGATTAAGTTTATTTTAATTCCTGTATAAATACAATTTTGTGTGACGTCATCAAAATTCCCTAACTGTGACAGATATTCACCTGAATTATTTAACTTTGCGCATATTAGTATCATTAAACATTTTAAAACAAACAACTTCATAACATTTCGTTTTAAATCAACCATGGACTAGTAAAAAAGAGGGACTCCATGCCACTAACTAAACGTTTAGGCATCTGTAGAGCTCCAACTTTAGACGCAACTTACATCACACATTGATATAAGCGCTCCAAATGCACTCAAAAAAATCTCACCCGCACATGCATAAGGGTGGATTCACACTATAGTATGACAGCGTGGAGTCCTACTTTTCTACCAGTCCGTGGTATAATTAAACATTGTTATAAAATGAACAAGTTAATATCATTTAGTTTTATAATAATTTAGTAACGTTAATTGTTAGGAATGATCATCTCATCAGCTCTATATTCGTACAGATTAGACATGGATAACTCAGCCGGAATTTTACGTCAATATAGTTAATAATTTTCCGGATTTCTACACTTATTTAGAATTTTGTTATCCGTCTCTTCCACGCAAATAATTATACATGTCGTGGCAGCTTCTAATTAAGGCAACACTATGTAAAATCACAAATGTTTTTATACTATTGTATGTGTATGTCTTGTTAGCTGTCCTTAAATAAATAAATAAATAAATAAGCACAGAGCTCTACGCCAGGTCTTTAATTAAACTCAAAGTCATAGGCGTGTTTATCTACGGTGCAGGGTGTGCGTTGCCCACGGGCCTAGGGTGCGCCGAGCGCCGCTCGCTACGGAGCCGACTTCGGCGCGCGCATCATGTTATCCAAAACCGACAAATTTCTTCTTAAAATTTAATGTCCAATCAATAGAGTTTATTATCCATTGGGGAAATTTGAGAGTTTTAGGTAACTTAGGGCTCACGTCAGGCCGCACGTTTACAGTGCCGCTACTATATTCGGCAGCAGGCCTACTGCCGAATATAGTAGCGACACTGTAAACCTGCGGCTTCGGGACGGCACAAAACGTCTAGTTTGAAAGAGCCCTTAATGTACTGCTGTACTTTGAGTGTGTGTGTGTGTGTAGGGGCGCTTAGGGTAATGTTTGCACACGGGCGCTACATAGTCTAAAGACACCTCTGCTCAAAGTTGCTCTATAGCAAACTTTAAGCGCCAAGTGGGTTTTTAGAGACAAGCACGGTATTTTTCGAGGTCTCGTCTGATCCTAAGAAGCGAGTTAAATTATCTAGCGCAGTAAACCGAGTTAGCGCATTTGCATCGCAGTCTGTGCATCGTTGAGCATGTGTGGCTCGGATATAACGTAGAGAACAGTGGTTCTTAACTGGTAGTCCGCGGACCTCTGGTGGTCCCTAAAAGCATGTCAAATGGTCCGCGGAGCCACCCATAAAAATCAGTAAATAATAACAATGTACAACGCGTCAATACAACGCGATGGTGCGTGGCGCGAGTCGCATGAGTGCGGGGGAGGACCGATTATTCCCTATCAACGACATATCATCTCCAAAACAATAATTCAATTAGGGGGTCCATGACTAGTCTAGCAGGCTAGCGGTCCCACAAGACAAAAAGTTAAGAACCACTGGTTTAGAACAACAACAGACAATCCAAAGCAAGTATTTTAAACACATTTGAGCATTTCTAAAGTATTAGTTAACATGTCTTTATTATATAAAAGGCCTATTTTTTTTTTTTATTGAAATAAAAAATAACAGTCCACAATTAATTACAATCTAGATGATATATGTCATCGATTTCCAAAATAAGATACAAAAAAAAATCGTAGAAAATATGAAAATTATGCCAAAATAGTTAAGATTCGTTAGTCAACCTGTCAGTAAGTTATGCAATTAGCAAAAATAAATTAATCATATATTTTATCCGTGGTATCGACAAATAAAAAACCAAATTCTAAATTACAAATACTATACAATAGCAGATTCGTCATTTGATAGATATTTCATATGACAAAGACTGGAACAATATGCTATCGTAAAAACTTCAGTAACTTTTTTTTCTTGCATTATGAGAATATACACCTCTAAAGAATACATAGCTTCAAATCTTAGTATATAAACATTTACAGATTACTTACAGACATTATAAAGTAGGTAATACGTTGATATAATTTTCAGGTACCTATGTGCGTGGCTAAACGAAAAGCTTTATATAAAACTTTGGTATTCATAACCTCTTAGACAAACCTTAGTATCAAGACTATAGGCACTACAATAACCGTGTTTATTAACATTTACATTTTTACTTTAAGGTTTTAGGGTTCCGTACTTAAAGGGTAAAAACGGGACCCTATTACTAAGACTCCGCTGTCCGTCCGTCTGTCACCAGGCTGTATCTCATGAACCGTGATAGCTAGACAGTTGACATTTTCACAAATGATGTATTTCTGTTGCCGCTATAACAACAAATACTAAAACAGAATAAAATGAATATTTAAGGGGGCTCCCATACAACAAACGTGATTTTAATACCGTTTTTTGCTCGATATTGGTACGGAACCCTTCGTGCGCGAGTGCGAATCGCACTTGTCCAGTTTTTATATCATCAAATCAATCGCAGGCTTAATAAAATCAGTCAAATGTTACAGCCAGTGGTGTAGCTACCGAGAAGGAAGGCAGGGCAGCGCCCCGGGGCCTCCAAGTTCGGGAGCCCTAAAACCTTATTAGCATACCCCTGTTTCATCTGACACCCTCTACCAACTCCCCGTAGGAAAAAAATAATTACCACCCTGAACCAAAAGCTGCGTACGACAATGGGCCCCAATTTCTTTTTTCCGCAAGGCAACCTTTGTTCCCTAGCTACGTCACTGGTTAGGGTTAATTGTTTATATATTTAAAACTAACTTTTGACGGGTGGCTTAGGCTAACAAGGCCTTGACCAGAAAACCAAAGGTTAGGAAGACATTTACATGACAGCCCAGCTTGTCAAAAGCTGATTAATTCTTTGATTTTGTATAGTAAACAAATACAACCACATAAGATAAGTTGTTAACATTAGTAGAACGCTAAATATAGCTTGTGATGTCGAAACTCATTTCAATTCAAAATAAATCACAAGATATTCTACTAATATTATAAATGCGAAAGTTTGTATGTATAGATGGATGTTTGTTACTCTTTCACAAAAAAACTACTGAATGGATTTTAATGAAACTTTAGAATAATATAGCTCATACACCCGAATAACATATAGGCTATGTTTTATCGATAATAAATAATAAATATCCGACGACGTCACATACATTGATCTGACCCCGAAATAAGTAGCTTAAGCACTTGTGTTACGGATACTGATATCCGTAATGATTCTGAAATCAACAGTGGTATTACAAATATATACTTAAATATCAATCGATGTACCACGCGAGCGAAGCCGCGGGCCGAAGCTATTGAAAATAAAGATACAAGAAAAAATATCTGATACCTGTTGTATGTTGTCACGTCACAAATTACTAATTAAAACTAGAAGATTCATTTCATTGATAAAAGCATGAAAAAAAGAAACACTATGCTAGGACTTCAGATTAACTATGAAAATGCTGAAAATAAAAATAATTCATTCGAAAATATAATAATAAATAATAATTAAATGGAGAATTAATCTCCAGACAGACACACCAATTTCCTAGTTCTAAACTAAGCTTTTATAGACTTGTGCTTTAGTTACTAGGTGAATGGATGACATTTACATACGTTTTATAAACATCCATAACTCGAGTACAAATAATATCCATGTTCATCAAAACATTTATCCCTAGCGGGATTCCAAACCGCGACCCTAGGTTTCGTGACCAAGGTCTCTGACCACTGGACCAACGGGCCAGTCAAATATAATAATAAAAATATCAATGGTATGTTTGTCTTTAAGTACACCAATAACATGCAGTTGCATGGAATGATTATTTGTTATAATTTACTTAAATAAAGGTAAATGTAGATTCGATGTCGATTTCGACCATATCACAACTGGATAAGATTTAAATTAAGTAATCAAGTAGGCGTGCTTGAGAGAGTATACCGATGAGGTAGAGCTAATATTAACAATTTAGTACTGCCAGAATATTTAGTTCAAGTCTCTTCTTCTTCCTGGGGTTATGTCCCGTGTTTAGACGGGGTCCGCTTAGATCATGATCTAGGATTTAGCGAGTCTGGTAATTAAATTGAAGCGACTGCCGATCTGACCTTCGTAACCCTAAGATAGGGGAACCAGACAATTTTTGGATCATGGTTACAAATCCAAAGTTGTTTCAATTTGCAGGTTTCATCACGATGTTTTCTTACGCCATCGAGCTAGTGATATAAATACGTACATAAACTTGAAAAATCCAGAGGTACGTGCCTGGGTTTGAACCCGCACTCCTCGGTTAAGAGGCGCGTGTCCTTACCATTGAGCTACCACTGCTCTCAAGCTACTTTTAGTTCAAATGTTAGTCTCAAAATTTCAAATTAGTGCCTAGTAAATTAACAAGTGCTTAACAGAGGTTAGCGACTTATGTTTTTTTTTTCCGCGTTTAAAAGAAATTTCGATTTTGTGGCCTGGTTTTCGAATATGCTATTCTAACTACATTACGTTAATTAATTAAGTAAAGCTATATAAGCTGTGTGTGATGTAGTAATAGGGATGATGACTGCATTAAAAAACAATAATTCTATTTAGTCCGTCAGTTAGATTATACAAAAATACTAGACACAATATTTTTCACTTCATCAAATTAACAAAAAAAATCACAAAGATAAAGAGCATCAAAGTTCTGGAGTGGGGGCTTGCGCAATTACTATAAAGTAAAAATTGAAAGTGTGACGTCACGCGCAACTTGAATGCATTGTATCTTCGTCAATGTTTGTTTGACAAATAAATAAAAAAATACGTGTTCAATATTTTTTATAATCTAACTGACGGACTAAACAGAATTTTTTAGTTATCTTGCCTAATGTAATCATCTATCGACGTTCAAAATCTACGAAATATTTACACGTTAAGTTTGATATAGTCTTGTGCTCGGCTAATAAGTGCCTTTACATATATATGTATTATATATTATTAACAGTTTTTATATAAAGTTTACCCTTTTCTCCAATGTCGGCGAACTCTCGATTACCGCAACGATCGCAATTTTATTGTAATTTTACTAGTGTCTATGAAAAATGTCTACTTTATAATTGGAGCCAAATAACTGTATATATTAAAGGACATTAGTCAAATATTTAAAACATTAGTCACAAGAATGCCCTATGTTATATAATTTCCTCATCTAATGTCGTCATGATAAAAAAAAAACTGACAAAGAACACGCACTATTAGAACTTTGACAAGAATATGTTATTGAACGTCTCTTCTCTTTCTAACCGCCTGAGAGTGAACAAGAGACGAATACAACTGTTATTTATGTTACACTTGGGATAGCCCCAATATAGATAGATCGCTGCGATTATCAAGTAAAGCTCGCCCAACTGAGCATCTAGCAAATAACTAAGTAACCTTTAAGTCGATATGAACTTTATAAGTAAAGCGATAAGATTCAGAATCGCCTGGAATGAAATAGACCTTAAGCGCTAAAGGTACTTTCATTTAGGCCGAATTTTCTCGTAGAAGAATATCTGAGCGACACTGTTAGGTTCCTTTAGGAGTAAACGTTTCTTAACAAACCTGAAGTGTTCTAACGCGAACTCGTATAATTCGTTCTCCATCTTCCATATGTTGGACTGTTGTATCTGCTCGACTGTCTCCGGGCTGGGCTGGAGCTTGGAGCTGGTCTGTCTTAAGTGGGACTTGTTGCTGTTGAGGTAGTGCTCGGTGGCGCCCTTGAAGAGCCTCGGCAGGGCAGCTTCGAGGACAGCAATGAAGTCCTGCATCTCCTCGGTGACGCCCACTACCAGGTAGTGGTTCACCAGGTTCTGCTTCGCTTGCTGCAAAGCCCAGTGGCTGCCGGGCTTCCTGGAAGGAAAATGAAAAGGTAAGCAATGAAAAAAAAATTAAATTTGAATCATAACACATTCCATACATTATCCTTCTGGGTGCTTAGCCAAATACGTGCCAGCGATTCGTTAACGAACTTCGCTATCGCTCGTATCGCGCCACAAACTTGTTTATTAAGAACTCATAGTACAGTACTCGGAGTTAGTTCCCGATTTGTCCACCCTAATAAGTCTGTGGCGCGATACGAGCGATAGCAAAGTTCGTTATCGAATCGCTGGCGCGCATTTGTCTAAGCACACTAGTGTAAAAAAAAAATGTACATTGCACAAATGTACACACCCTTTACAATGCGCCAAGAGTTGAGGATTCGATCCATCCAAGAAAGAAAGTACGGGACATAACGCAAACATTTGCGTCCCGTGCTTAGACAGAATTCACTTAGACCATGATCTAGGATTTACCGAGTCTGGTAATTACATTTAAGCGACTGCCGATCTGACCTTCGTAGCCCTAAGATAGGGGAACCAGACAATTTTTGGATCATGATAACAAATCAAAAGTTGTTTGAATTTGCAGGTTCCATCCCGATGTTTTCCCTCACCGCCGAGATAGCGGTATAAAAACGTACATAGATATTTAAAAATCTACAGGTACATGCTCCGGTTTATGAGGCGCGTGTCTTTACCATTGAAATACCATCGCTACCGATTTTGTACTAAAAAAACTTATTGACAAAAAAAAACTACAATATGGGAAACAAATGAATGCCAAGAAGATTTTAAATACATACATATACAACTACTTTATAGTTACATTTCATTCATGACTAGCTTGATGGCGCGTTCAGTAGTGACCCTGCCCCATGCGCTTAGAGTTGTGGGTTCGATTCTCACCCAGGACAAATTTTCGTATGATGAATAATTTTGTTTATTCTGTGTCTGAGTGTTAATATCCAATATGTAAGTATATATTTGTAATACCACTGTTGTTTCTGATATTCGTAACACAAGTGCTTCAGCTTCAGCTACTTGCCTCGGAGTCAGATCAATGTGTGTGATGTAGTCTGATATATATTATATATATATCAGTATTAAACATAGAAAATCAATAACCATATTTATAAACAAAAATATACTTAACTAAACCTACATAATTAACGCTTATCAGTATGTTTTGCAATAGTTACTTGCAACTAGAGCCACAAATCATAAACAGCTTGTCTAAATTCGTTATCAGAACCTGACCTCTCTGTTTATTGTACAATTAATTTGTCCATTAATTAGTTGAATTTAGGTTGATTATAAAACCATTTGATAATGATAAGGCGTATTCTTAGAACTACATTAATTCAAATAATTTAGCTTCACATTGAGTATGGTCCAAGTTATAAGCTACAAAATCTATTGTTTTTATTTATATTCGAAAAAGATATCTACTGTTGTTCAAATTCAAAATCTCTTAATTAATTATACCTTGGCAGTCTTTTACATTTTGTGCCGCATTGCCGCACGTAGTAAAATACAGCACATACTCCACGTAGTAAACCTAGCTTAAGGATATAATAATTGTTATCGATACTTATTGTAAATTTGGCGATGAAAAGAGTAACTATCGAGTTTCTTGCCGGTTCTTCTCGGTAGAAGCTACTTTCCGAATCCGGTGGTAAATTTTTATTTTCATTTGTATGTACTGACGATTTATAAGTGCTTATTTGAGCCTACGTAAATAAAGATCATTTCATTCATTTCATTTCATTTCATTCATTCATTCATTTAACATGAGTAATCACACACTAACAGATTGAAAGAGATATAAACTGTGATATGACCGTAATTAAATCAGACATCCACCAACTTTCATCCCATTCCACACCAGTCCCATTGGCGGTTATATTTGGCGAGCCCGACGTGATGGGGTAGTTGACTCATACTAACTGTTGTCTCAATCACCCCAGTCCCATACTTGGTTAAACATTTCATCAAAATCCTTTCTCCATCTATACTATTATAAAGCTATAGGTTTGTTTGTTTGCTTGAACGCGCTAATCTGGGGAACTACTGGACCGATTTGAAAAATTCTTTCAGTGTCAGATAGCCCATTTATCGAGGAAGGCTATACAATATTAACCATAAACGCGGGTGAAACTGCAGGCGCAGCTAGTCTTATGAATAAAAAGTGTTTCATACAAATGTCGTCGTCGTCGTCAGTGTTCATAATGTCAAAAGGATAACATTACAACATACCAGCATTGTGCCGAGTGCCCGCAGAAGAATGGAACCTGCAGCCACATGTTGGCGGGGTCACAGTCCGGCTGACTTTTTTCTACACACTCGTCAAACGTCTGTAAAAAGCAAAATTTATGAAGTCAATAAAATTATTAGATGTGACTAATACTTCAAAACTTAAAAGGACTTGGGTGGGTCACATATTCAGTGATCACAAAAACTAGACATATTAGTATTAATTAGACAATAAACGCCCACATTCCAAAAAGAGGAAGGGAAAAACAAAAAAGCATCAGTACAAAAAATTGCTTGCTTTAGCAAGTGAGGTGTGTAAGGATCGCGCCATATGGCATTCGGTTCTCTCTGCCTACCCGCTAGGGAAGTGACGTAAGGTTCAGTTAGTTAGCTAGCTGTAGGGTATCTAACAGATCATCTTCATTTTCCTAGCGTTATGTCCCGTGCTTAGACGGGGTCCGCTTAGACCATGATCCAGGATTTAGCGAGTCTGGTAATTACATTAAAGCGACTGCCGATCTGACCTTCGTAACCCTAAGATAGGGGAACCAGACAATTGTTGGATCATGGTTACAAATCCAAAGTTGTTTGAATTTGCAGGTTTCATCACGATGTTTTCCTTCACCGTCGAGCTAGTGGTATAAATACGTACATAGACTTGAAAAATCCAGAGGTACGTGCCCGGGTTTGAACCCGCACTCCTTGGTTAAGAGGCGCGTGTCCTTACCATTGAGCTACCACCGCTTGTAGGATATCTAACAGATAAAATAATAATAATAATAGCCTTTATTTCGGATAGTTCATTTACAGTATATATCTAAGTTTAGTGTATATTTTATATACATTCTATAACACTTTTACTTATATATTTATATATATAAGTAAAAGTTATAGAATAACTAACCTGTTAGATGTTGTTGATGCATAATAGTTAAGTGTAGTGAAAGATGTATAATATATTATACATTATAAATACAACATCTAACAGGTATACTAAGAAAATAACTTCATAAAGCTCAAGGAGAATGTAGTACCTAAAAGATATAAAACAGTTATCAGTTTTGTACAGTCGGACAGATGAACAAAGGAGATAAACATGTTATGATAGAGACCAAGGTTATAATCCCATATTAGGTCACTAAGCTGTGTATGTACAGATATCTAGTATGAAGTTCGTCATTACACAGTTTTGTTTAGTTTATCTCTTGCTAATTTGAACAAAGATATGTTTCCTATTTAACATTTTGGTTTTAATAGATTAGATTAATAGATTCTCCAGAATGACACACCACTTCCTTAGTTCCAAACTAAGCTTATGCTTGTACTATGGAAACTAGGTAAATGGAGAGACATACTTACTTAAATATGTTTATAAATATCCATGACTCAAGTACAAATGGCCATGTTCACCACAAAAATCATTTGCCCCTAGCGGGATTTGAACTCTTGGTTTTGTGGCCAGGTTTGCTGACCACTCAACCAATAGGCCATTCCAGTTTATCAATCCATATTATTTAATACATCTTTTAATAAGTTTGCCGTGAAATTGCTTACCATTTTATCTCCATGCTTTTTTCTAACTAGGTGTGGTCTGAAGTTGTCTCCGTTTCGTAGGAAATAATAATAGGAGACAAGCCGGTCCAGTGGTTTTCTTATGAGGTTTATAAAAATAGGCATGGATGATGTTCCCAATCTGAAAAAAATATATAACAATATTTATTTACAAAATATATTTAGAAATTTTATTAAATTCATGATTTAAATGTGTTTATTTAGAAGTATATCTAAGAATGAAATAAGTATATTTCTTTTATCATTGAAAATAACAAGAATTTAGGTTTAATATAAATTCATTTTGGTTAATTAGAATTTGCCAGACCTAAACCCTGCTCTTGGTAGAGTCAGGTAGAGTTATTATACAGAAGAGAATAACCTAGAGTCAAAACATTAACCATAGCTATCTTATCTGGGTTTAAAAATAAATAATGCTTGTTTACAATAACAATGTGAGATATATGTATCAATCAAGTAAAATTTATGTATTAAAATTACTCTGAAAATGACATTTTATTGAGAGTGAGTATTAAGCATAAGAAACATTCCAAATTCGAAGGTTGCAGTTAATTTAACCCTAGAGTAAAGGCAGATGGCCTTTACTCTTCAATTGAGAAATCCTTTCTTTTATGAAAGACAAGAGAGGCTTTACATATTTACATCTTTACATCTCAGAGGACAGATACACCAAAGTAAACAAGAAACGCCATGTTTACTCACCTCTCGAAGTTCAGGAAGGCCATGTGGCCATGGTACAGCGCCGGCTTCACCTCCCGCCAGCGGGTGACGTTCTGCGCGAATTGGTACTGGTTGCTGAGCGACATCACATGCATGTTCGCCGTAATGTTAATGTGCAGCACCTTGAAGTGGTTCTTCTTGCACAGATCGTACGCCACCCCCACGAAACTGGTCGAGCCCGTCTTCGGCACCCTGTTGTATATCACCACCAGGTCTTCATCATCTTTCCCCGGCGTAATCGGGAAAAAGTTCCGAGATTCCGAATGAGACTGCGCTAGCTTGTATTCTACAAATAAAACACTTTAATTAACACTGTTACAACTAAAAAACTAGTGGATCGAATAGAATATATCGTATTCCTCACCCAGTCTGTGATATATTTCTTCTAAACGAGTAATTTCCGCTTGAAAATACAAAACAATTATAACAACAACACACAGGCATGATAGAAGCCATATTTTGTGAACGTTCAACATATCGGAGCGGGGCGGTGCGCGTCACATTACAAGTAAATGAGCACTGACATAATTAATATTCATATTCGTTTATAAATAAACATTGGTACTCCGCTCTACGTTTCTCTACGTACACCCACACGAGAAAGTAAAATAGAAAATAGCTGAACGAGCCACCGTTTTACGATATCGTCAAATTTGACGCCGTCAATTTGACAGTGTTTTTTTTTTTTGTAAATTACGTTCCGTTACGTTTCTGTGGCTAAGACAAAGTCTTAGTCCTGTGGTGATTCAATTCAATGATTAACATTGTAGAAAGGTAGTAGCATGTATAATACAATCGAATTATTTTTGTATCTTAAGATAGAGCATCGTAACCTACACAGGTACCTTAACAGGTGATTATTAGGTAATGAATATGCTAAATTAGGAACTACACACTCTTACTCCAACTAATAATCTAATGAAGACCAATAAACGTTATTGTGTCTGGTTCAAATAGAGCCATATTAAAGCACGGTGGCATTGGTGTTAGGTAACTAAGTTAAGGTATGCAGAAACTGCTATTATTTAAGAAAAAAACATGATTGCGTCTGTTGCGTATAGTCGTATTTAGTTCATTGTCCATAAAGCACCAGCTCTATGAATCCTTAATAGGGCATTCATTATTGTTACTCACAAGTAATTAAATAAATTAAAACAGTCATTAAATAATATCATATTCTAATGAATCATGTAGGTACAATCTTATGATTCAAATCAATTTATTTAAAAACCCAGTACATAAATAAATATCCGACTACTTACATCACATACATTGATCTGACTACGAGGTAAGTAGGATGTCAGAATCACAGTCACAGAATGTCAGAATAACAGTGGTATTACAAATATATACTTAAATATTGGATATTAACACCCAGACACAGAACAAACACAAGTACCTATTCATCATACGAATGTTTGTCATGGGTGGGAATCGAACCCACAACTCTTGGTGCATAGGGCAGGGTCACTACCGAATGCGCCATCGAGCCAGTCAAGTCAGTAGTTTCTCTATCAGGTATCAATATTAAACATTATCACCTGCCTATGTTAAAACGCCGACACGTGTAATAAATTTTAAAAAACCACCAGTATGAAACTGGTGGTTACAATAAAATTTTAGTCGCGCATTGTTATCGGATCTCCTAAATTGCCACCGGCTATTGTTAAGCCCAAGCATACTCTAAGTATGAAGCCAATACGCACCGCAGTTCCGCCGGTTTCGCTGTTCAAATAAATAATCGATATGGGACGGTGAACGCATCTAATTTATTTTGTATTTCAACATTAGCTGGACCATAAAATAAATAGCCCGCATCTCTGCTTGACCTACATGACTGTAGCGAATGTTTTGGTCAAGCTAGGAAATTTCATATAGTACAAGCGATAGAGTGAACATTATTTATACCTAATTAGATAATTTAAACTTAGAGTTATGGTTATTCCCGGCAATTTTTACGTATTTTTTAATTTCAGTACTATTTGATAACGATTTAATCTAAATTATCTCCGACTTAATCGAACTACAGTTGTATAATTATTGTAGTAATTTAGGTAAGTACCTATTTTACGTACCAAAGTAGGTACGTAAAATCGTATAATGAAGGATCAATGAGATAATATAGTCTACCAATACCTACTAATAGAGAAAAGAGAGCTACTTCATCAGCGAATTACTTAAGATAAATGTTATCCCCATTCGGGAAAAGGAACTACGCGGGTGAAACCGCGGGGCGCTGCTATAATTGATATTTTTACCAAGCGCAGTATGAAATAGTAAAAAAAAAAATTTTATCTACTGGGATCAAGATGTCCTGTTTAACGGTTCGTCGGTTCTTAAATTGCTAAGTAAATAATATGTTAGCTTCTTATATAAAATATTTTAAAGCGCACGATCGGCTCTTTAAATATTAATTACGATCCAGGTGCAGAACTACCCAATCTCCTCATCCATTAACGGACGATTGCCCAATTGTTTAACGCTCAAAGGGTTCCTTTGACACCGGTACCCCAAAAATAGAATTAGGTAAACGCTAAAACATTTTAGATAATGTTCCAAGGTGAATCCTTCCGATTCTAATCTCAGTTTCCGATCGTTCGTCGCGCGGCACGGGCGCGCGCGAAAAATAACTCTGACATTAGTTTCGTGTGGTTTTGCCGCCAAAACTGGGTCACCGGCCCCGAGCGTTCCGTTTCGCGTTAGTAGTGGTCCCAAAACAATAACAGTTGACAAACTATTTAATTTTCTGGATTGTGATGTCATGTCTTTTATTTGGTAAAATATTGTACTCTATTGTTTGTATTGTTATGTAATATATTAATTACAATTTCAGTTAGGTTAAAACCCAGGTGTACGTAATATAAGTAGTTATTTTACTGTGCGGAATTCTGTTCTTAAAAAGGGTTTGCAGTCTGCAGTTCATAGATCTATTTGAATGCTTCACCTACAGTTAGGCAATGAACTCTAGGTCTGTATAAATTTGGAAACATACAATCTAGAAGATTTTACAGTCAATGGCATAAGCTGACACTTTTATTTATGCCTATTTTAGAAAACACATACGAAAAAACAAAAACATGTGAGTGACTCTACGTTACCTATGTTGTCCAGTTAAGCAATACCCATGTCAGAGAAATAAAATGGTAGGAAATCCTATTATATTAATAAAATTAAATATTTATTTTCATAAGAATACATGTTTATTAGTTTTTTCTAAGTTTCAATATTTTGATAAGGCTGCTTTAACATCGAGACTTTATAATAAGTATCATAATAAGTATAAATATGGAACATTAAGAAATCACTTTTCAAACAAAACATTTTCCTTGAACGTAGACCTCAAAGTTCAAGCAAGTTTTTATAATTTTTTTTATGAAGAGGTTTTATACCATCATTTCATCTTTTTAATTACGTATCATCACCACAGGGTAACATGCTTTGTAAGTATTTTAGTCAACACATTATCGTTGCACTGATACACAAAACAACAAGTGTGTTACAGGCGTGAGTCCGGAATTATATGCGAGTGCAATTAAATGCATCAACACATGCCGCTAATTTAAACCTCATGCAATTTATTCGGTTCTGCGTTTAGCATAGTTTACAAAAATAAAGTTATTTAGGTAAAGTAGGAACGCGATTATTAAGTAAAATATGCTGAATTTTGAGCTGTAGTACGTAATATGTTTAACTTTACGCATTTTATTTTGTAATTACGCGCCTTCCGGAAACTTTTTCATGCAACAAGGTAATCAAGTATTGTTCAAATAATATATGAAAACCCATAATATACAGACAAGTTATACAATGGCTGACAATGTATAAAAATAATAGCAATAATACGAAACATTACCAGATGGCTTAGTGCTGTTACTCAATACACATTGTATATTCTAAACTTTATTTCATATTAGCTTTTGCCCGAGGCTTTGCTCGCGTGGTACATTGATAAAACATAGTTTATGTGTTATTCTAATGTATAAGCTATACTTTTGTAAAGTTTCATTAAAATCGATCCAGTTCTTTTTGCGTGAAAGAGTAACAAACATCTACACATCCATCCATCAATCCATCCATTCCAATTTTCGCGTTTATAATTTTATTAGTAAGATTTAAAAAAAACAACATTAAGTATTTATTATTGAGTAGAAATAACAATTATACATAATAAATAAAATAAATCATTTATTAAACAAGCAAGAAGAAAATGTTCTTCCGTGATAACACTCTATTTACCTATCTAAGCAACTACACGAATCTCATTTTGCCTGCTAGGCATGTACTTATTAGGTATATCTACGCTAATTATACTTTCTGACAAGGCTTCCTTACAGGGTAGCGACCATAAATTATCAACCCCTCAATTATAACGGAAATGAGTTATGACAGGGACATTGGTTCCCTAAATAGATTGGCCGTGACTCATTACCACTCATCCCTCAAATGTAGGAAACGACATGTGACATTATTCTGCTCGAACGAGACGGCGCGGCGCAACGAAGGGAGGTCGTAAATTATTGCGCTACTTAATAAAACTCAATACTTAGGGTAGCAGACATAAGGGTTGGCTGCGATTATAAACTAAAAATACTTACCTGTGGCAAATTTGCCTAACTTCCTCTTTTAAAATTTTCTAATGTTTAATTTTTTTCAACTTCTCGATTCCCGTTCGTTTCTTATATTTAATTAGGAGTGTAAATATATAAGTATATACACGTAAATACAAAATTTTAAATATGTTATTTTTTCTAGCATTTTTTTCATTTCCTAATTAATTCAATTAGAAATTAAACGACATATTGGTGTTTGAATTTTGGCAGCCTAGGTATCATAATGCGACTGCCATCTGTCCCCGAGACATCGGATCACAATTATTAAAATATAAGTACCTAGTTTATCTATTACATATATCTATGTAATTCAGTGGACATTACACTGATCTCTTAATTTGGATCTCTACTTAATAGCAATATCATAACTTTGTAGAATATTAATTAGAACCTATTTAACTTAAAATAACACGAAGTCATCATAAAACAAACTGTCACATGTGGTACCTCGTATACTAACTTACTCGTAACCCATTATAGAATGTGGGGAATAGGGATCCTACTCGGCCGTACATCCCCGCAAGTGAAGTCAGTAAGTTTAGTCAGTCGCCCGCGGCAAGTCATTCTGATGACACGCTTTTTTTCGTCACACGATAGACACCCAACTTGGAAAAAAATAAACAAAAGTCAACCGATTTAAATTTCGCGTTCTAAAACTTTTCGCGCGCTACAATGACATTTGACTAGGTATTTTTTAATGTCGTCGTAATTTTTTATTTGAATATAATATGGAAGTGGATCGTATTTTTTATATTTTCGGAAGCTTTTCGCGGAAGAAAGACAAGAGAAAATCTTTTGAGCAGTCTTCTTTGAGCGCTGGGAACAGTCCTTTGAGACTGCCCAGGACCCACCGGCCAGTGAGTCAGAACTTGAATGTGGCTCCGAGAACTTCGGCGTATGATAACGGTGGAAGTCCAGTGGTGAGAGAGTGGCAATGTGGACTGTGTCGGAAGGAGCTGGTGGAGCCGAGGCTGCTGGGGTGCCTGCACAGCTTCTGCACGCAGTGCCTCCAGGGTCTGCACCAGGAGGGAGAGGCTGAGGCTTGGAGTGAAGTTGATGGAGGTAACTACATAATTTTTATAGATTTATATTTTTATACATATCTATATAACTGTTTTACGCTTTTAGCCACTTCATTGTTACATTTTCGAGTTTTATTTATCAATAATCTGACAAGCTCAATGTCGCATTCGGTAGTGACCCTGCCTCATGCGCCTAGAGTTGTGGGTTCGATCCCCACCCGGGACAAATATTCGTATGATGAATACTTGTGTTTGTTCTGTGTCTGGGTGTTAATATACAATATTTAAGTATATAGGTATTTGTAATAATACCACTGTTGATTCTGATATCCGTAACACAAGTGCTTAAGCTACTTACCTCGGAGTCAGATCAATGTATGTGATGTAGTCTGATATTTAAAAAAAAAAATTTAAAAAGTTATAAAGCAAAATAATTATTAGCGACTAATAAACAATACAATTCTCCAAATTAAGTGCTGAATTATTCCATTCTGGTTTGCATGTTAGTTTTAAAAGAGCCCTATTATCACGCATTAATACAATTTTCTGAAACGATGACTTTTTAAAACACCTAATATAGACACTACCGAACTCGTTAATATATTCTCAATCTAAATATCATAAACTGTGGTAGAAGTGAAGAACTATAACAAGCCAACACATTCTAAAGTGGAATCGCACCATTAAAAAGTCTGACCGCGATCATTAATTTCTTGTTAAATTTCCAACCTCGCATACAAAGACCCTTTTATTATGATAGCTGACTAATGCGTTATCCAGAAATATCTGACCTCCAATAGCGATCGCCTGTCACAACGTATGTGAAGGATTGTTATTCTAGCGCGGTTCTGAATATGATGGCCAGTGCTATATTGTTAATAAAACTTTACGCGTTCGTCCTACTGCAGACTGCTGGCACATGAAAGTGCATCTGGAGAAGACGTTAAACCGTCGTTATGACCCAATAATGTGTTATTGGGAAATAAGAACCTACCACCGGGGATTAACAAAGGTACAATAGGCAAACAAATTGGGACATTTTTAAGCTTATTATAAAAAAATATGGCCTTCACGTCCGTAGTCTATTGCAGTGTCCAAAAAGGAATAAACTTCTTACTTAAACCACATTTGGCCAAAACTGTTGACTGGCCCGTTGGTCGCATGGATTGGAGAAGCCACGAAACCAAGGGTCGCGGGTTCGAATCCCGCTAGAGGCAAATGTTTCTTGTGATGAACATAGACGTTTGTACTCGAGTCATGGATGTTTATTAACGTATATAAGTATGTCTATCCGTTCATCTGGTATCCATAGTACAAGCTTAAGCTTAGTTTGGAACTAGGGAATTGGTGTGTCAGTCTGGAGAATTATTTATTTATTTAGAAGGCGAGTTAGGAAACAGCAGTGACAAGTGGAAATCTCATAAACGAAATACCCAATATCAATAATCGTCTATTAGTGTTAGGCAAGGAACACATTGGGTCCCAGACAAACATTGGAAAAATATGATAGATAATTCCTATATTGAGTAGACCTCCCACAAGGTGGTCCGACGACCTGGTCAAGTTCGCGGGAACCCGTTGGAGGAAAGCAGCGCAGGACCTGTCATTTTGGCGATCTTTGGGAGAGGCCTATATTAAAGCTACTGCTAGACGCAGTGGACTTCTTTCGGCTGTGAATTCCTGTAAGCCTCGAGCTTATTTCCCATAGGGCTAAGGCTATAACCTTCGGAACCTGGGCTTTTTTCTCGTCTTCTTGCTAAATTTCACATAACAATACACTTGTGAGCAGATGGGCTTTTGTTCTTCAGTGCACGATAAAGAGCTGATAATAAAGTTTTGCATCTAATATTTTTACAAATTTTTACCTAAAATAACCTGAACAGAGGCTAACTCTTATAGATATATGCCTACTTATCTATAATACCTGACCTTTTCTTAACATTTTATTATCAAGGAAATTATGTTTTAATAGCAGCGCCCCGCGGTTTTACCCGCGTAGTTTCCGTTCCCGTGGAAATATGGGGATAAAATATAGCCTATGTTACTTCTAGATAATGTAGCTTTCCAATGGTGAAAGAATTTTTCAAATCAGCACAGGAGTTTTTGAGTTTATTCATTACAAACATACACACACACAAAAATACAAATCTTTCCTCTTTATCATATTAGTAGACATAGATATCAATCTGCAATACTCGTAACAGATCTTGTTAGGAGCGTCACAAAGTGAAGCCTTATAACACGCGACTCCTTCGACCGATAATGGGATCAGTGCGAATCGATATCGTCGGTTATAGCTAATACTTACATAGCGAAGTAACATTACTCATAGGTAACAGAAGATTTTGTAAGAATCAGTTTCTTGTACTATGTTATTATACTGCCTTGACGAGGATAAAACAATGTGATAATACCACATGCATATCATGTTATATAACTTCATCATCATTCTAGCGTTATGTCCCGTGCTTAGATACATACGAATGTTTGTCCTGGGTGGGGATCGAACTCACAACTCTTGGCGCATGGGGCAGGGTCACTACCGAATGCGCCATCGAGCCAGTCAAACCATGATCCAGGATAAAGCGAGTCCGGTAATTACATTGAAGCGACTGCCGATCTGACCTTCGTAACCCTAAGATAGGGAAACCAAAGCATTTTTGGATTCATGGACAAATCCAAAGTGTTTGAATTTGCAGGTTTTTCAGCTCGATGTTTCTCCTTAACGCCGAGCTAGTGGCATAAATACGCACAAAGGTTTGAAAAAAGGTTACTCGGGTTTGAACCCACACTTCTGGGTTATAAGGCGCGTGTCCTTACCATTGAGCTACAACCGCTGTCACATCCATATGTGTATTTTTTAATAAATTTTAATATCAAACTACATCACATACATTGATCTGACTCCGAGGTAAGTAGCTTAAGCACTTGTGTTACAGATATTAGAATCAACAGTGGTATATACAAATATATTTTTAATCCAGTGGGGGGGGGGGGGGGCAACGCCATATTTTTTGGTCCAGGGATTCCCTCGCCCCCCCAGACTATGTATGCCCATGACCCAAACTATTATTTTGTTTGTCTGACCACAGAGTACCTACGTGTCTGACGATGGCATGCAAAATTGATGGACGCAAAAGAACAACGACCACACAAACGGACTTTTGCACGTACATTAGTTAAGATTAAATCCAAAAGATAAACAAATATCGTCCTAATTACACAACGCTATTCGGAAGGTCGCGACGTTAATCACCGCACGCATTTAGCTCATTGAAGCGGGCCGGAACCTAGCTAATGCAACTCCCGAAATAGCCGCCACCCTAGTGGATGATAAACGGACAAACAAACTGACACGGTGGCGTATCGTAAACAGTCTAGGGGCCGATTGTTTTGAAATAATAAAAACGGCTGTTGGTTTTGAACAAGAAAAACGCTACCGAATACAGATGACCTACTGTTGAGATAAGCGATGAGGTGTGTCAAACACATTGGACCAGTTGAATGGACCATTGGACCAGTGAATAAACGTCAGTGGCAATTAAATAGACTATGGTATACCTAACAGTTACTTTTAAACAGTAGCACAGCGTAGATTCCTGCTGTACCTAACTGTACGAGATTTTAATTTTTTGTCACAAGCACCGTCTCTGCTGATGAGATGATAAACTAAATAATCCTTAACCAATCAGAATTTTCAAATAATGTAAGCCAATCACAACCACTGCAAAACAAATTTGGCGAAATAATCCTTACATTTTAAACCAGCAATACGTAAATTAAATGCTCGTTGATCTCAAGTCACTTCAAAGGGGTAATTCTTCAAATCTATAGCGCCAACTCAGTCAATTGTAGCCATTTGTATAATGTATCCTTGCGCATCCAGTTCTGAATGGGCATTATGAGTCACTGAACATGAACAATCGTGATACGAACCAGACCAGACGCCGCAAGTGGACAGCTCCATGAATCGTTCCGATTGTAATAACAACTCAGGCTTCAATGGGATGAGCGTCGCTTTTGACGTGGGCCGATAGCAATTATTCATTTCGGATACTTGGTGGGTTTTGCATTGAAAGAGACCCAGTCTGATGACAACCCAGGTATTTGTCCATTAAGTGGATTTTTTCCTTTTATAGTCCCATGTTGGTCCTAAGGAAAATTTGTACACGACTACCCTGGCGGTAAAGTCGTCGTAGCCTTTAGGTCCTTACGATCTTTTGTGAGAGATCACCTTCAGCTTATTTTCCGCGATAGCGGTAGATCCCTTCGATACCCTCAGATGCAAGGTGTGTATGCACAGCATTAGGACTAGCCTAGGACATTAGTCTCAGGAACGAACGAACTAATATTGGACTAAGGAAACTCCTTTAGGGTTCTGTTCAAGACAGACAAAATCAAGACAGTTCTAAACAATGCGTCATATAATCGTAGCGCGTTGAACAATATTCAGATCAACCACTACGACATTGATATTCTCCAGACCAAGAGAAATATTCTCGTAATAAAAAACAAACAATGTTTCAGATGTTAAGTTCTGTGAATGATATACAGAAATAAACGCACAAAATAAACGTTCGCGTGCAATAACGCGTCTGTTTCGTGTTGTTATGGTTGACTAATGAATCATGGGTGATATTGAACTGCAATTATTTCGCAAGTCAACATTACCTAAATACAATTGAGGTTATATTTAATAGGTAATTATTTATTCCGTATCTTTACCCGACTACGATATATCCATGAAGGAATATGATCTTATTTCTTCAAATCAAAGCTAGTTTTAAATAAATATGTATGTCTTTCAGACGCCACTGATATTAAACGTACAGTTACTTAGCAGGTTTAATCCCCATATCTCTCCGTAAATATGCCCTGCTGGAAAATTCGTTTGGTTGAAGATTCGTCGTTCGAATGTGTATTTTTGAGCCTTTATCAGTGGATATCGCTTTACTGGAACCACCGCTAACAGCCTATCATGATCAATTAACTTTGATAGATGGGACCTAATGATGAATGGTAAAACTTGAAACAGAACACATCTCCCGAAATAATATCGAGCTCCCACGTGTCGGAGCCTTAACGAAAACTTGTCAAGTGCACGAAAGTCTTTTTATAGTTATGAATCAGATTCACAAGGTCAATGGACACGTTCGGAGCAATTTCGTTACATCCGAAACTATAGTGAATGAGTAACCCACTTCCCTTCCGCCTGTCAAAATAATTTTGTACCTACGCAAACTTCTATCTGCCAAGTTGTAAAATATGCTGATTTGTCACAGCAGATGTAAACAAGCTCTTTGCTATCATCTGCCAATTGGTCTTCAAAGAAACCGCTCGTCTCTGTGTTAAGGTCGTTGCTATGTAGGTAGATGGATAGTGGTTTAAATTAGATTAAGTTGAAGAAGAAACTCATTCTCGTGATCAAATGATCATTTACAACTGTACTGTAAAGTATACATATACATACTAAGGATGTATATTAAAACAATATGTATCTATCACACATTATCTGTGATCTATCATTACCACATACTATAACTGTCTTATAGAAGCCTTTTAACACATGATAAATCTTAATATATCATCTCCGAAGGAATAGGCAGGTCAAAGGAACAGCAAGATCCTCGAATGTACTAAAATTTTCCTGACAAAGAAACCCACATTCTGAGTATTGACCTTCAACTCCTCAATGCTTACGATTCCTGGTCTAACTCGTGTGCTACTCCCTAGGATCTATCCACTTGGAGGCTGGCGAGTCGAGCTCGGCTTCAGGAGGTGGGTCGGCGGGGTCGGGCTACGAGAGCGACCTCAGACACTCAGGGTCAGACGGCAGCTGGGACCCGAAGCCGCACAAGTACGGCATCTTCACTAGGAAGGTCAGTCGGCAATCTATTAAGCACTTAAGTTAAGCCTTATCGTCAAAATATGGCGTTGGCTTTACATTGAATCGCAGTGGCATATCATTGTGCTTTTTCACATCCATAAAACTGCCCAGACAGGCCACGATAATTTTATGATGAAGTTATCATATCTTGCCTTTTTGGACGGAGTTTCCCACAATCCACGGGTGTTCTACTATCCGATATAATATATTATATTTATTTACTATAAGTAGGTACAAAACCTTGCTACAGGTAACATTATATCATTTAGTTAATATAATTTAGTTTTAGAAAAATTGTATGACGTTCTCAAGTAGATGACGGTTAATTATACCGCTCTGTATTTTTATTTGACTATTAAAAATTTGGCCATAATGTATTTATATCATCAGCCCGTTTTAGAACAGTGCTTTTAGAATAGTTTATTATATTAAGATAAGTAGTATCTTCGTCCACAAAATATCATCCCTCCAACTTTCTGGAAAGGGATAATTAATCAACTGAATCTTTTCTAACAATTTGTATTTTTTTTTAACAAATTGGTCACTATCTTGTATTCCAATTTAGATATCAGGCAAGAGCGTTCAGTTCCTCCTGTGCCCGACATGCGGGCACGAGACGCCGCTCCCTCTCGGAGGGATCGCGGCCCTCCCCCTCAACTACGTGCTGCTGAGGCGAATGCTGGCGAGGCAGGAGGGCGACAGCACGGCTGTACTGTGCGATCTATGCAATAGTGATAATAAGGTAACCAGCGTAATCATTTAATTAAATATCAGACATCACGTACATTTGATCTGACTCAGAAGTAACAGTATAACTACATATAACGGATATCAAATTTATCAGTGGTATTACAAATATGTTTATAGGTACTTATATATTTTACTTAAATATTAAATACTAAATGTTTGTCCTGAGTTGGGATCGAACCCAGAATACTTGACGCATAGGACAAGGGTAATGGTTCAACCAGAAATCTTCAATTTGAGAGATTGAGATGAAGAGGAGCCGCACTACAAAACTATGTATCGAATTTTACTGACCAATAAACCCTGGTGTACCCATGTAAATAAATTAAAACTTAAGAATACAAAAGCGATCCACACTCGATGAAACAATGCCACCTAATTATCCGTCGAAGATTGATGATTTCGCCCACAAACCCATGTGTATATTTTCGGAGCACACCACGTGCGCGCGCGCGTCCACTCATGCGCGCGATTCCGCGGCTCGAGCGATTTCGAGCAATTCCCATTTCTCCTGTCACAGTAGATAGAACATCAGTACGGCCGAGACTTACTTTCTAAGTGTAGCCGAAAACGATTAAATATGCGTTTTATTTTTTACAGGCCCGTTGGTCGAGTGGTCAGCAGAGACCGTGGTCTTGGTTTCAGTCTCAGCTGACCACTCGCGGGTACGAATCCTGCTATGGGCAAATTTTTCGTGAGATGAACATGGACATTTCTAGTCGAGTCGTGGATGTTTATAAACGTACCTATTTAAGTATGTATATCCGTTGACCTAGTATCCATAGCACAAGCTTAGAAGCTTAGTTTGGAACTAGGGAATTGGTGTGTCAATCTGGAGAATTAATTTTCATCAATATTAATACTAAGAATGTGGGTTTCTTAGTCAACAAAGTACATTCTAGGATCTCGCTGCACGCATGAAGTTGCGATGCTGAATCGATAGAATCTCGCGATGTTTACTGCGCTCGAACGCAGAGACGTACGTTAGCATCGGTACAGTCGATCTAAATCTCCGATCGCCGATGCTAAAAGTAGCATGTCTGCTGTGGCCCTCACCCAGTGCTTCTATTGCATAAGTTCGCCACACATTTCGCACATAGAGGCGGCTCGGCTGGCATTATAAGCAACAGTAGCAATAACATTAAATTCTTATCATCTTTAAAGATATACCAGCCTTTTCGCCACATGTGAAATGACCTGTCTTCATGGTAATTTATGCCTTTGGCGTAGAGCGACATTTACCATGCATAGTTTAATACCCATAATATACATATTATTTGTCATTTTTGAAATCACGAGCTGATAAAATAAATTATCTTCTCTCAGTGTACGTAATTTCGTTGTAACTACAATGGAGTTTCCTCACTGTTCACTACGCCGCTCCAGTAGGGGCCCATCTCTTTCGCTTTCTCACTCAAAATCACAATCTTTTCATTTTCCCTTTGTATTTGCCGCTTGTACCTCGTGTTTCCTTTGTGTTCGCCGCTTCCTATAAAAATACCGGCCGTAATGAAATTCTTTCTCGCCTGCTTTGATATTTTCGTTCATTAGCTCCTCGTAAACGTTGACTTTGATTCAAATGAAAGTTTGAAATAAAGGATGCACTAATTGAACTTTAGACTGTCTTTCTTGGGGTACGTTAACACGTTTACATTTTTTTTTACAAAGTTAGAATACATAGGAAATAGAGTAGGTATTTTATTGGTGTATTGAATAGGTAATGAGGCATACTCATTATTAAAAAGATAATGAATAGTTATCTTTTTTCGGTAATACTGAACACACAACTATAGGTAGAGCCGTCTTTACCTATTGGAGGCCCTGGACACCCAGGTGCAACGTTGCACTAGGGGGCCCTCTCGATCGGGGGGCCCTGGGCACGTGCCCAATTCCCAGTGGGGAAGAGGGGCCTGCTTATAGGAGTCGAGCTTGAATTAACTTTGCGACACGTCAAAGTAAACAAAGCCAGTCAGGAATATAAGTAAAATGGAAGATGGAAATCGATCTTAGTTCTTTTGGACAGGGTCTAGCTAGACTTCGTCGGGAGTCTATAACTTTAGTTTATTCAAAAATTAAAAAATTCTTAATGTCTTTATTTATGTAGGCCTTAAAAAAGCACTTATGAATCGTCAATTTTACAAAAATCTTTGGAGCAATGTTAATCTACCACCGGTTCGGAATGCTGATTCTACCGAGAAGAAACCGGCAAGAAACTCGGTTGTTACTCTTATCAGCGTCAAAATTTACATGAGTAATATACACTTTTTTTTAGTTCTAAACCAAATCATACAATCAATGACTGTGGGAGATGACATAATATGATTACAATAAAAGTTAATGAGAAAGTCTAGGTTACCTAATTATACTTTATATCTAGTCTATTTTAAAAAAAGGGTGTTTGCAAAAATAAAAAGAATGCTATTAGGTATACATATTCAGAACTATTAGATTCCTAACGAATGTTACATATCATGGCATATAAGGCTTGTCTTTAACTGACTACAGTTTTTATTTCCTCTCATTTAAACAGTCATCTTAATCTTTCCCCTGCAGGCAGAGAGCCGCTGCCACCAGTGCCTGGTGAGCGTGTGCTCGTCCTGCGGCGAGGCGCACGGGCGGCAGAAGGCCACCGCTAGGCACTCGCTGCAGCCCCTCGACCCGCTGCCCGTCCGGTACTGTAGCCAGCACCCGCGCGCGGAGCTCAGCGTCTACTGCGCCACTTGCCAGCAGGTGAGCCTGGTTATCTCCAAGTGTGTGACGCTCCTGTAGGCAGAAAGGCATTGCTATCAGTGCTTATTGCAGGTGAGTTTAATGGTAAATGTAAGTGACCAATGGAATTCAAGTGTGCCAACGACGCGATAGTAAGAAATGTAACTGCTATAAGGTCTTACTTGATATCAATTGACACTCATGTGTTTGCTTACTTATACTTTAATCGAACGTAGTTTTCTTACACAAAAATGTCGTACTTACTTAAAATTATGTTGATTTAGGGTGGATCTGTCTTCAAATATAGCTTCAGTGTTCTGATTTTTATACATAGAAGTATTGCCGAAGAACTGTGTGACTTTGCGCCATCGGATGTTGCATGCAGGACTCACTCATATACTTATGATGTCTCCATTAAACCCCCTCTACAGATGACCTGATTGCCATATGACCTGAATCCATCAGAGATTACCACAGGCCCACAGTCGTCAGCGCTACTCTCTAATTCCCCAGGTGATATGCCGAGACTGCTGCCTCGTCTCTCATTCCGGGCACGCGCTAGCCAACGCCTCCCGGGCTGCCGCTGAGCGCGCCCGGCTGCTGCGCGACGCCTGCGAAAGAGCCAAGCATGTACCTGAGAATGTGGAGCGAGCCATCAGGATACTCAACTCGCACGCTTTTGAAGCTGATGTAAGAACGACGAGTTATATTTGATGTCTCAACAAATATTCAGAGAAAACTTATATGATACTAGTTTTTACCTGACGCTCGGCCTGTACTTCCGTTTGTTACAAATACGTTATCGAGAGATCTAATAAACTTTGCGAAATCAAAATATCCCACGTCCATTTTTAGAGTTTCACACATTTGGTGTAACTACCAAATTCCATTACCATACAAACCATTCAATGGTTTAGACTTCAAAATGTAACTCAGAGTTAGTTGCTTTCGTATTGACACATTATTATGGAAAATACTTAGATATGCTTACTATTTCTGCCACCTGTCTTAACATGAAAGGAAGTCCTTCCATTTTAGCTACTGGAGTAAGTATTACAATAACTGCATTTTCGCAGACACAAGCATCCCGTGTAGAGGGCGAGGTCCAAACATGGGCGGAGCAGTACAGGCGAGCTGTGGAGGCCCACGGCAGAGCCCTGTGCACTGCGGCGACCAGGGCCCGGGACCGCTACCGCCAGCGGGTGGACGAGAAGACCAGGGATTTGCACGAGAGGGCGCAGCAAGCGGTCGACGCGGTCAAGTTTGCTGAGGAGGTATGTATTTTAGTGATAGCAGATAGGCATCAGGACAGAATATAAGCAGTGGTGTTCAGGGCAGGTCGTTGTACAGTAATAACTAAAGCTAGGTATCGAACCCTAGTTTGTCAAGTAAGTATACGAAATGATCAGATTTCACGACTGGGCGCGAGTGGGCGAGAAGACCAACACAATTAGCGGCAGGGCGTAGCAAGTTCTAAATTCGGTTAACTTTGCTAAGAGGGCGAGCGTTAAGAGGAATAGTTTAGGAGAGCACTAGGAAATCTTAAGAAGCGGCGACCATAGTTAGAGAACAGATATAGGACGTATAAACGAAAAAATCAGAGACTACAAGTCTCTGGTCTGTTCGTCTATTCGTTAGGTTGGGTTCATGAGGGTGTAGTAACTATATGTACATATATATAGGAATACGTATAGACTTTGTCCCATGTTGGTCTGGGACTTGGCCCATGTTGATCTGGGACAAAAAAAAAAAGAATGTGCCAACTGTGGTTCCTGCCTAGCATGTCGTAAAAGGCGACTAACGGTTTACGGGCTTTTGGGTATGTGTCTAAGTAGGCGACGAGCTAGCCACTTGTCACTCCTTTTTCACAGCTTTCCATCCAACCCAGCCCACTGTCCCGTGTTGGTCTGGGACTTAAAAAGAATATGCCAACTGTGGTTCTTCCCTAGCATGTCGTAAAAGGCGACTAATGGTATATCGGGTTTTGGGTGTGTGATTGTGTAGGCGACCGGTTAGCCACTTGTCACTCACTGCTTTGTCACAATTTTTTATCTAACCCAGCCCGGCTTTATTTATGGCTGAATGTGGTTGAAGGGCATGCTGCCCCTTTGACTCTGCCTACCCCTTCGGGGATTATAGGCGTGATGTTAAGTTAAGTTAAGTTAAGTTACGTATAGATAAACACTGGCGTAGAATCCCAGTACTACCTAACCTGGAGTAGTGGAATTTTACGTCAGTCTTTCATGTAATAATAACAAGCGTTTGACCACAACACCCATGAATAGATGGGAAGGAGTACATACGGGTCACGTTCCAGGTGCTATCAGAAGCCAAAGAAGACGAGCTTCTCTCGCTCAGTAGCTCAGTATCCAGACGGCTGGAAAAGCTGACGGAGCTGCAGCCGCTGTCTGAGCCGCCCCGCTGCGAGCTGCGGTTTGCGCCCGCCGCCCCGGCCACCCACGACCCCACCCTCGTGGGGAGGCTGCTGACGCACGCGCCTGACCCGGACAAGTGCGTCCTTAATACTGAAGGTAGGATTGATTGAGATCATGGCTGATCACTTCTTCTGACTAGACTTGAAATAATGCAGCGGCCCAGGAGAATACATTCCTTTGCCCTCTAGACGAAGCTGTCAAGAAAATTCTATGACATCCTAGGCGATGATTTTGCGTGTACTTTGCCATCAGTTTGTATGTTGCGTTACTCAACAAATCTTAGCACTATATAGCTTCAATTAAAAATAGGTTCATAAATAAAATTCTATAATATAATTCGAGCGAGCTGCGACTAGGAATGGAACATATCATGATAAAGAAGCGGAAGATGAATAAAGCTTTCTTACACGTATTTCAGGGTTTCAAGATCTTCGAGTGGATTGTGCACACGAAGCAATATTGGAACTGCGGGATAGCAGCGGAGAGCGGATATGGTGCGGAGGAGAACAGGTAACCCGATTCATAATATTGGATCTTCTGAGAAATTTCCCTGTCCTCACTAGTTCATCACTTAAATATCCAGTACCTACCGGATTAGCCATATACCCGGAGGTAGCAAATGCTCCCGGTTTTGTGCTTCGGAAGCCCCGCAGCATTTTTGTAGACAACCGTAGCACGTAGTTTGTTTGGGCGACTTTCATCGCCCCCCTCTCCCCATCAAATTAAAAAAAACATTCCTATGCCTTTGGTCTTTTAATTTTTGAAGCATTTGCTTACTGACCTCGCGCTGGCTTCATCTGGCACTGTGAATATCTATTATAAGTATGTTTCCTGCCCTAAATCTACTGACAGGATAATACTCATATGTAGATATGCGGGTACTTCCGAAGACGGGACTCGAGCCAGGCGCCGTCGCCGGCGATGGTGAAGGACCGCGGCGACGGCTCGTACACCCTGCGGGTGACGCCGCCGGCCCCCGGGGCGTACCTCTTCGCGGTCACCCTCAACAACAAGCCCATCAAGGTAATAGGGAATGTATGATGACATAAACATTTGAATATCGCCACATGGCAGACAAGATTGTAATTCTAATAAGCGTATCAATAGATGGCGTTAATTGACTTATCTATATCACACTTTACATTCTACAACACGTTGACGACATTTTTTTGTTGATTTTGATCAAGTTTGTAATTTCACATTGTGGTTAACCAGAGATCCAACGTGTAAACCGAATCTTTAGCTAGCCTTAGTGGGCAAGTCCGCTAATTCTAATGGCCTCTTCGACGATCTTTCTGGTTGGAACGAGAGAGATGCCCAAGCGGGCAGTCTAGTGAGATCTCTTTATCCAAAGCGTATCGTTGTGACCGGCAGGGCAGCCCGTTCGCGTGCGCGGCGCGCGTGCGCAAGCCGCACACCGGCCAGTACCACTGCTGCGCCTTCTGCTCGTCCGGCGGCCGCCGCGACGCCGCCTGCGGCTGCGGCGCCACCATGGCCGGCGGGTACAAAGGTGCGTCACTAGCAGCACAGAGTAATAATATACTACGTACAACAGGGGGTCACTGCCCATACTTGAAAAGTTACTGCTATAACTCGCGCAAGAACAGCGACGGTGGTGAGTAATTGGAACTACAGCAAAGTTTAGTCTGTTTGTCAGGAATAATACAAGATGCCGCTACAAGCACAGGTTAGTTGTTTCTTAGTATAATAATAATACGCCATCTGTGTAATATTCATGGTTTTAAAACAAAGATTATTTTGGTTTGTTTCTGAAGAAAATATTTTATATTCATGTTTTTCACCTAAATTTAATAAAATATCTAAGAAATAGCGTAAATAAGTAACTTATTTTATTAAAAAAGCATTTTTTCAAAGTGAAATAATAACGTTTTTATTCGGTTTTATGTCACCACAGAGTAATAATATAAGTAGGTACTACATATGTGACTGACCAGACATACTAGCAGGCACACTGCGCACAGGGAGCTGTGGTCGCGGGCGGCCGGCGCGACGCCGACTATGCCTTGGACTGCAGTCTAAGAAGCTTTCTAACAGATCCCCGTGCTGCAGGCTGCGGCCACGGGCACGCGGGCTGGCCGGGCGGGCGGCACTGGTCGTGCTGCGGCAGCACGCAGCGGCGCGGCGCCTGCGCGCGCCCGCACACGCACCTGTACCAGTTCTCGCTGTGACGCGCCCGCAGGACGCGCGCGCGCTGCCCAGCCGTACCCGTTTCAACCTTTCCTTCTTCGTAATAAATATTTATTAAGCGATATAGGCTTTTATTTGAAGATCCTCCGTTGTATTGGCTAAAACAACAATATCCTCCTAACCAGTTTCGGTCCTACTTGGACGGCGATCAATCTCATAAGCCAATTACCAATGGCGGACTGTGCGAGGCCCGGGGCGTATAAAGTGACAAATTTCTGTTCCTACCCGGTCTTAAACCCAGGAATTTTTGATATTTAAGTGGCGTCTACCTACCGGTAGACCAATGAGGTAGCTTAATGTGCGTAAAACAAGAGTAAATGACAATTTGGCATTACTTAAAATAATCCATCAAATGCAATTCTCAATGCCGGCTTAGGCGAGGTCAAATTTAATTTCGGTGACGAAAAGCCCTATGCAGATCATATAAATCTAACAATTTAGATGTATAACGTGTTTTCAATGCGTTTATTGCATACAACTATACCCTATACAATAAAACAGAAGCATGAGATAGAATTTACAATATAACCAATACGGAGCGAAACGTCCATTAGCCACGAGGCGCGAGCTGGCGGGCTGCGCGGCTGCGCAGAAACGCTTGCTTCTGCAAGCGCGGCGCGCGGGAAATTGGCGGCATACTTTTCCCGCACTACAGATGTAAATAAATCAATAACTCATTGGTATGTTTATTAGAAAAACATTTAATATTTTAGGGTAAAAAGGTAAAAAAAGTAAAACGTCACCTTCCAATTAAATTACATTTTATTATTTTACAAACAGTTATTGCTTCATATTGTACAACAATCCACATTGATAAAAAAGTTTTATCGAACAGGGACCTCTTCTAAAATCTATTGGCTTACAGACACAAGAGGTGTACAAGATTGGATAAACACCACACACGATAATGAACACAAGCGCATATATATACTTCATGTAAGTAAATCGAATCAACCCAAGTAACACACAAGCATGATAACAGTACTAATCCGACTCATAACACAGTTAATAGTTACGTAACATTTGTGTTACAGTTAAGGAAATAGCTAAATTCTGACTAACGTTGTATTACGGCTATTATAATTTTTTAAGCTTAGTAAAATTTGTATAATTTCGGCTTCTTTCTTAAGGCTTAGTAATAACTTTTATTCTCAATATTACACAAACGTTTCTAAGCTTACAGAGTTTCACATAGCTTTAATTTGCATAACAGTAAGCTAAAAGATAACAAGCTGAATAAACGTAATGTACAATACTATTATACAAACATTATTAAGCTTATTGCTGTTAAAAATGCTATATTCTGTATAAAGTACCCTCAGCAACTAGATGCTGAATAATAGTGTTAAAATTCGGTTTTAAAATGCTTGTATCTGAATAACAGCTTTAATATTATTTTGAAATCTTATAAGGTTCTTTATTTTGCGAATTATTCAGCTGCTGATAAAAAGTATTTTCTGGGTTCTAATTAAGCTTATATTGGTATAAAAGAAATGTAGACATAGTTTATAACTCTCTTACACATACTTCTATTCTTATACCGAAACTAGCAGTTTTAAAGTTAGTTAAACAGTATTTACACAGAAGAATGCTGAATATTGCTTTATTTGTAGATATTTATTAAACGTTAGTTGTTGTATGTTGGGCGTAGGCAGCATAGTGTTTAGTAAACTAGCTGTGGAAGAAAGCGGTCAAGCTAACCTTAACAGTCAAGTGCGATCGTACGTAGAAGAGTGTTCCGTACCCGCAATTTCATATACAGACTGTGTGGGTGACGATGATTACACATCTAGTGGAGATGAATCAGATGATAATATTAACGAATTCAAAAATACGCGCAGTCCGAATCATTTTATTCTAGCGTTTTGTATTTGTAGTACATTCAATGCGGTAGTATAAATCTACCTATTGTTGTGTCCGAGGTTTTGAATTTCTATAGTATACTCAAATTATGTGTCATTATGATATTATTAATAAGTATCTTAAAATAAAAAAACTAATGTATCTATACCTATCTATATTGTAATCTGAATGTCGAAAACGGCTCCAAGAATTTTCATAAAATTTTAGTTTTAGGTTTCCGTTTATCTATACTTATAATAAAACTGTAGAGGTCAATTCTGTACATGAAATATATTTTCAAAATAACTATCAGGGGGTGATTAGTGATCGATACTGATGCCAAAAATGCAATCAGTAAAATTTTTGTCTGTCTGTCTGTCTGTATGTCTGTATGTTCCTTTTAGAAACAAAGACTACTCGACGAATTTTAACGAAACTTGGTACAATTATTCTTCATACTCCTGGGCAGATTATAGTATACTTTTCATCACGCTACAATCAATAGGAGCAGAGTAGTGACGGGAAATGTTGGGAAAACGGGAGAAGTTACTCCATTTTTAAGCTTCCGTCGCGTGTGCAGCCTTAATGGTTAAAGTTACATAGAAATCATGTATGACGGAAATAGTCTATATAATATTAACCATAAACGCGGGTGACACCGCTGGCACAGCTAGTGTAGGTATAATATCCGTTTGTTTTCAGACAATGAAAAATTGCTACATTATCATTAGAATAGATGGGGAACCAAAAGAGACCTGGTTTCTTTTCCCTTTTTAGCATTTTAATAAGGTATGCAGTACATACGAGTAGTTAACTCAAACTAGACATAGGTACGTAAGTTGAAAAAAAAAACATGATTACCACAGCTTTTTTTCTAAATAAAACAAAATAAAAAAAATATTTTACATCCTTTTTACGTTAGATTGGTATACCTAAATAGCTTTAATTCATTTGCTTAATTAATTTTTTTTTATTTAAGTGAAATGATTGCATTATATAATAGTTAAATAATAAAGTTCGATCGATCACCTAATCTTTTTTCCACGAAATTCTAGTTTTTGATTGTTCTGTTTTGAACCCTAATAAGCTGTTTAATAAAACATGTGAACAAATACTCAACTGTTATTCAGAAATTATTCCGCCATACCGCGCTTTGCCAAATAAAGGCTTAATATGTGACGAGTCAAAACTATTATTCAGCAGCAGCTCGGTAAAACAGCTCCGTGAGCAGCTAATAATCAGATTTATAGGAATCGCCATTATAACCTCCAAAAAAAATGTTTTTGGAATTGTTTTTGCTATCAAATGCTGTGTTTTATTAATTCAGATACAAATTCGAGTATTATACATAAACTAATTATTACTTTTAAAACACTAAAATAAGGAATTACGCTAAAAGTTTTTTTTTGCCTTATTTCTGTCTTGTACATTAACTTATTTCTATCATTAAACTTCGATATTGAAGCGGCGCGTAAAGCCAATAGTTACAGGACATACGTTATTGACGACAAAATTACTTGCGCAATATTATTTCACTTGTGTAATAGCTAAAACTCGTATTTTTAAAAATTACTTAACAATTCCAAGTATTCATTCCGTCCACATTAATATCTTAATAAATATTAATGATGTCAACAATTTCTTGAAGGAAACACACATTTTGTTTGAAATAGTGTGGTCCAAATGTGCTTATAGCTGAGTAGTTTTTGAATATCACAGCCACAAATATTTATCTGAATAAACATGATAAAACATCTGTGTATAAGTAACGACTGCCGTTTTTCAGACGTTATTAAGCTATGTGGACAATTACATTGCTACTACTCAGATTTTATATTGCTATTATTCAAATTAAAGCATTTAAAAGTGTGCCCAATTTGCTTGAATAAGAGCTGAGTACACGTTTACTCAGACATTAATCAACAGCTTTTTAAGCTTATCGCTCCCGGGTTTGCTGTTACTAAGACCTTATACTGCTATCTGTGTTACTTGGGAAGTAATGGTTCCCAATTACCACATTTACCATAAACCTAATATAAATTTGTCTGAGTAACATGTACATTTTAAATCGATACATGATTCAAATCAGATTTTCCGATAATCAATATGGTACTTCATATTTCGCTAGCATAGCAATGATACGTCAACGGTGTTGAAATAATAATAAATTCTCCAGACCGACACACAAATTCCCTATTTCCAAACTAAGCTTATGCTTGTGCTATGGATAGTAGATGAACGGATAGACATAATTAAATATGTTTATAAACATCCATAACTCGAATACAAATGTCCATGTTCATTAATCGAAGCCACGACACTCGATTTCGTGGCCAGGGTCTCTGACCACTTGACCAATGGGCCAGTCAAATTTAAAAAGCTTACATACATACATAAGATCACGCCCATAATCCCCGAAGGGGTAGGCAGAGTCAAAGGGGCAGCATGCCCCTTCAACCACATTCAGCCAAAAATAAAGGCTGGGTTAGATTGAAAATTGTGAAAAAGCAGTGACAAGCGGCTAACCTGTCGCCTACACAACCACACACCCAAAACCCGATATACCATTAGTCGCCTTTTACGACATGCTAGGCAAGAACCACAGTTGGCATATTCTTTTTAAGTCCCAGACCAACACGTGCCAGACAGTGGGCTGGGTTGGATGGAAAGCTGTGATTAAGGAGTGACAAGTGGCTAGCTCGTCGCCTAATCAGACACACACCCAAAAGCCCGTAAACCATTAGCTAAAATTATTATTATTAAAAAGCTTAAATTTGAATAAATGCGCTTGCACATATTATCGTGCGATATATTCAATAAACTGATACACCTACTTTGCGCTTCAATTGAATTCATATACATAAGAACTTTATTGTATCAAATTGATCCCAAGTTGATATAAAAACAATATGTTCATATCAGTCCAGTATGCATTTTACTACTTCAAATCTATTGTAAAAAAAAATAATTAGCTCATTATATCATTAGGAAAACGGTCAATTCAACATAAAGACTCATTCACACAAAATATATTATTTAAACGAATTAATCATCTTCAAAATAGGAGAAGGTTCTCACTTCGTCGGAATCTTCTTTTTTTAAGTCTGATCAACAGCTTCAAATTAATATATAGTACAAAAAATACATTTTCCAATATAGTAAAAATCAACTGATAACTTCAATATACAATGTACTATTACATAACAAAGTAGTCACTTATTCTCAATTTATTGTTACTATGAAATTTAAATATGTTTATAATGTATTTTTATTATATTGGACAGGTATTAAAATTGACATAGTCAGTTTCATGGTGTGAACAAGTTTAACCTAATCTGTAATTACATTTGAATTTTAAAATTATCACAGGCAAATATCACATCTGCAAAACCATCCATTCAGCATTACAAATAAAAAAAACATGCATACAGAGACCACTATATAATTTTAATTAATAAATGAACGATTAAAACGAATCTATTCAAACCAATTTAATGAAATTAGAAATAAAATTAAAACAATTTCATGCTTCAGTCAACACTCCAAATGTGACAATTTAACTAATTCTATGATATTTCGTATTAACGATATTCAAACATTACATTTTAACTTAATCCTATTTTAAAATCATAAAAAATATGTAACATTTTCATAATTCACTACATATATCATATTGCCTATTTAACATACCAAAGGGTCATTCATTAATCACATAAGGATTCAAGGGCGGGGGATAATATGAGTCAAAATGTGCTGCTTTATGTGCTAATTGCTAACATAAACTGAGGGAGAAGTTAAATCTAAGTGTTGCAAAAACAAAATGTGATAGTATTTATTGTAAATTCTATTTATGTTTTGAATTTTTATATCTTATAAGTTTTCGAAATCGTACGCAATAAGGGAGAGTATTATAATTGTAATTAATGAATAGCCCCAAAACGTATATTTTCTCCATTTTCGTCAGCATATTGGATAAATAATTTCACTCCCTGTGCGCAGTGTCACTAGAAAAAAAATCCTCTTTCTATGGCAAACCTGGTGTCACAATCCGATTATGAATCCTATTCTGCGATCACGAAAGACGTGAAAATACTTCCGAATACCTGAGATTCCCCTTACATGCCTCGAAGTGTCAGTTGCCATCATGCCAGACTGGTGAGTACAGGCCTATTACAGGCCGAGAGCGCGCACAGGCGTGTAGGGCATAGGGCTGGGAGCGCAGGCCTGCCGCACGCTCATCTCCCACGCGTCAAGAAGCTGGCCAACTGAGCAGGTGGCTGGGAGTCTGTGAACAAGATAGTACGTTAGTTATTATGTTCTTTAAGGCATCTACGAGATCAATGTTGGTAGAGATAGGACCGATTTGTAGATTTTATATCTAGGCTACGGACAGAGGGTCGGTCACCTGGCGCAGCGCGCGTCCATGGCGCGCTCGAGGCGGCCGCGGAAGGAGTCGGGCGGGTCGGCTACACACAGAGGGTCGGTCACCTGGCGCAGCGCGCGTCCATGGCGCGCTCGAGGCGGCCGCGGCGCGGAGTCGGGCGGGTCGGCTACACACAGAGGGTCGGTCACCTGGCGCAGCGCGCGTCCATGGCGCGCTCGAGGCGGCCGCGGAAGGAGTCGGGCGGGTCGGGCCTACACACAGAGGGTCGGTCACCTGGCGCAGCGCGCGTCCATGGCGCGCTCGAGGCGGCCGCGGAAGGAGTCGGGCGGGTCGGCTACACACAGAGGGTCGGTCACCTGGCGCAGCGCGCGTCCATGGCGCGCTCGAGGCGGCCGCGGCGCGGAGTCGGGCGGGTCGGCTACACACAGAGGGTCGGTCACCTGGCGCAGCGCGCGTCCATGGCGCGCTCGAGGCGGCCGCGGCGCGGAGTCGGGCGGGTCGGCTACACACAGAGGGTCGGTCACCTGGCGCAGCGCGCGTCCATGGCGCGCTCGAGGCGGCCGCGGAAGGAGTCGGGCGGGTCGGCTACACACAGAGGGTCGGTCACCTGGCGCAGCGCGCGTCCATGGCGCGCTCGAGGCGGCCGCGGAAGGAGTCGGGCGGGTCGGCTACACACAGAGGGTCGGTCACCTGGCGCAGCGCGCGTCCATGGCGCGCTCGAGGCGGCCGCGGCGCGGAGTCGGGCGGGTCGGCTACACACAGAGGGTCGGTCACCTGGCGCAGCGCGCGTCCATGGCGCGCTCGAGGCGGCCGCGGCGCGGAGTCGGGCGGGTCGGCTACACACAGAGGGTCGGTCACCTGGCGCAGCGCGCGTCCATGGCGCGCTCGAGGCGGCCGCGGCGCGGAGTCGGGCGGGTCGGCTACACACAGAGGGTCGGTCACCTGGCGCAGCGCGCGTCCATGGCGCGCTCGAGGCGGCCGCGGAAGGAGTCGGGCGGGTCGGCTACACACAGAGGGTCGGTCACCTGGCGCAGCGCGCGTCCATGGCGCGCTCGAGGCGGCCGCGGAAGGAGTCGGGCGGGTCGGCTACACACAGAGGGTCGGTCACCTGGCGCAGCGCGCGTCCATGGCGCGCTCGAGGCGGCCGCGGCGCGGAGTCGGGCGGGTCGGCTACACACAGAGGGTCGGTCACCTGGCGCAGCGCGCGTCCATGGCGCGCTCGAGGCGGCCGCGGAAGGAGTCGGGCGGGTCGGCTACACACAGAGGGTCGGTCACCTGGCGCAGCGCGCGTCCATGGCGCGCTCGAGGCGGCCGCGGAAGGAGTCGGGCGGGTCGGCTACACACAGAGGGTCGGTCACCTGGCGCAGCGCGCGTCCATGGCGCGCTCGAGGCGGCCGCGGCGCGGAGTCGGGCGGGTCGGCTACACACAGAGGGTCGGTCACCTGGCGCAGCGCGCGTCCATGGCGCGCTCGAGGCGGCCGCGGCGCGGAGTCGGGCGGGTCGGCTACACACAGAGGGTCGGTCACCTGGCGCAGCGCGCGTCCATGGCGCGCTCGAGGCGGCCGCGGAAGGAGTCGGGCGGGTCGGCTACACACAGAGGGTCGGTCACCTGGCGCAGCGCGCGTCCATGGCGCGCTCGAGGCGGCCGCGGAAGGAGTCGGGCGGGTCGGCTACACACAGAGGGTCGGTCACCTGGCGCAGCGCGCGTCCATGGCGCGCTCGAGGCGGCCGCGGCGCGGAGTCGGGCGGGTCGGCTACACACAGAGGGTCGGTCACCTGGCGCAGCGCGCGTCCATGGCGCGCTCGAGGCGGCCGCGGCGCGGAGTCGGGCGGGTCGGCTACACACAGAGGGTCGGTCACCTGGCGCAGCGCGCGTCCATGGCGCGCTCGAGGCGGCCGCGGCGCGGAGTCGGGCGGGTCGGCTACACACAGAGGGTCGGTCACCTGGCGCAGCGCGCGTCCATGGCGCGCTCGAGGCGGCCGCGGAAGGAGTCGGGCGGGTCCGGCTGGCGGCGCGCGCGCAGGCGCGTGGGCGCGGCGGCGGGGTACGCGCGCGGCACGGCGACGTGTACCGGCGGCACGCACGGCAGCCGCGCGTCGTCCAGCTGCGCCACCAGCGCGATGCTGCCCGTGTTGCCCACCAGCTGCATTGTCTCCAGGGACACCTGCGACAAATACCAATAGTATATTCTTATTTTCTTAAACGACGGCCTCTTTACATACAAACATACCCACCTCAAGCCTGCAATCTTTGAAGGATTTCACTTCAAAGTTGGCAGAGACCAGCTAACTAAGTTAAACATGCTCACAAGTACAAAAATCATTGTTACCTTAAACCTCGAGTCCAGCCGGGCTATTTCACCCTGCAGCACATCCGGTATCTCCATGATCGGCTCCTCAACTTTCTGTATCTTCAATGGTGGGGGTAGATTTCTGCAATGAACACAAACCAGTTACATATACGCAACAATATGGGTCAACATTCTTTGGTACTAGGTACTTGTTATTTTGACCCACTGGGTGAAACTCGTGTGGAAGAGGTGTCAGAGCGACTTCTTCAACTTATGGAAGGGACGGCACATTCGGTGAGTATGTTTTAGTACCGACTAAAACTAACTAACTCAATAAGGACTATCGTTTTTTTGTCTCACCAGGTGGCGCCACTGTAGAGTGAGGTCCTAAAGTACGGCTGTCAATGTTTGTTATTACGGGCATCGAAACAAAAAATTTACATTTAAACCATATTTAATACAATAGAACCGTAGAATAAACGTATTGGCTCGGAAAAAAAGGCGGACAAAGGTTTTTTAAGTTTTAAGATAAAAATATCTTAAAGCAGTGGTTATAAGCGATTCGCAGGGTCAATTATATTCCTTCAAAATATTAAATAAATAATACATTCTCCAGAATGACACACTAATTCCAAACTAAGCTTATGCTTGTATCATGGATACTAGGCGAACGGTTAGACATACTTAAATACGTTTATAAACACCCATTACTCGAGTACAAATGTCCATGTTCATCACACGAAACATTTTCCCCTAGCGGAATTCGAACCCGCGACCCTTGGTTTCGTGGCCAGGGTCTCTGACCACTCGACCAACGGGCCAGTCTTCACGTGTTTGTAAATATAATAGGAATAAACCCGCGTAGCCAACCCACAAACAGTCACATTTGACCATCATTTGACATTTCGGCGACCACACGCTACA